>CM022676.1:16160931-16265739 GCA_012295275.1 Chrysomallon squamiferum
AAATATATATATATATTTTTTTCAATAATGTTGCTAATTCCTTATATATTTCGACTTACAATAATTCAAACAACTGATTCCCACGTCTTGCTTATGACTACAGTTGTTGTCACCCCAAGTAGAGAATGAACAATAGTCTACACTTTCTTCATGCCCCTTACAGTCAAGTCCATCAAGCCAAATAGGTCCACTGCCTTGTCCAAACTGAGATGCTGTGTAGAAGTTTGCTTCGAAACTGAAAATAGTGTTAATGATGATAACAATGATGATGATAATAATAATAATAATAATATTGTCATATATATATATATAGAATCCCTTATCCGAAATATATACACGTACAGAAACTGATATTTCTGGATTTTAGGTCCGTAACGTTTCGTCATTAACAAAGTTCCCAAATAATATTTCGATTAAGATATATCTCCTTTGATTCTGATCAGTTCTCTAGCCAATTATAATACTGCGACTACGTGTGTACAGTCAGCAAATGTCGCAAAAGTCTCAGCCACAAATGTCGCTACATGATAACTATTAACATTCTTACTTATTTAAAACTTTAGAACATCTTTCAAATTTATTTTTTTCTAACTAAAATTGGAGAACAGTTCCATTTAGAACGACGTCACTGCAATATGTTCTTAATTCTGATAAAATACAAACTCAGAAAAAGAAATAATTTGAATTAACATTTCACAATCTAAAATAGTTGTGCACATTTTTGATCAGAATCTATTGTGACGTGTAATGTAAGTTGTAGACGCAATTTCCTACTGTTAGATATAAACAGAAATGTTTACAAATGCAGCCACGCCTATTTACCGACTAAAACCCAGCATGTAACAGATGACAGCAGCATCTCTGTCGTCAAATTCATTATCACAGACAGTTCCCCATGTCCCGTTGTTTTCTATTTCAAGTCTGCCTCGTGTTGTAATTCCTCCTCCATTGACCAGTCGAACAGAAACTGAAGTCAGTTCAAGACAGGATTAAAAGAAAATTTTAAAATATTTTGATTAAAAATACTACTACTACTACTGCTACATCTACTACTACAAATACTACTACTACTGCTACTACCACTATTACTACAACTACTACTACTACTACTACTAATAATAATAATAATAAAAATAATAATAACAATAATGATATCCGATGTATTACAAGGACGTTTTTTCACATCCATAAGTATATACAAACACGTTCATTATATAATTTCATATACACAGAAAAAATAAGACAAAAATTGTACAGACAGATAGAGGGTAATGGGCATTATTCAGTATGTTTAATAAGAAAAACATCAAACTAATATAATATGTTTCAAAACGGAAAGAACACTATTAACAAAAATAGCATACCTTGTTTTAAACAGCTAATTCCCAAATCCTCTTTATGATACAATTTTTGTTATCCCAGTCATAGAAAGAACAGTGATTTACTCCATTTTCATCTTTAACACAGTTAACATCATCAACCCATACTGGTCCTGTTCCTTCTCCAAAGTGAGCATTCTTATACGTCTTTGCGTTGAATCTAGTATTTACAAAATACAAACTGAGTTGTCTGATCTTGGTCAGTACAAGTATTGGTGAGGCTGTGTTACTGTTACTTTCAAACACAAATCTTAATTTACAAATGTCATTTATTCTCACGCAAATATAACTGTGTTCATATTTATCATTGTTTATCAATTAAACAGTTTAATTGAAGGTAAAACATTCTTACTGACTCAATCCTAAAAGTGTACATATAAAGCCTGCGTCTTTATCGTCAAATCTGTCACCACACACAGTTCCCCATGTATCGTTAAGTTTGATCTCAACTCGACCCTGAGTTAGAATACCTCCGCCATTGACTAGTTTCATAGGTACTGAAATAAAGAATAAAACATTTAATTCTAGTGTTGACAAAATAGCGAAAATTATTGCGTATATTTGTCCTTGTCAGTTTTCCATATTCTGATCTCTCATTTTCGTTCTAATCTTAAAATAAAAATTTCGTTTGAGCTCAACGCGATCTGATTAGTCTAAAATTCATTAAATGTTTTTGTATTGTGAAAAAACAAAAAAGAAACAAGAACTATATATATATATATATATATATATATATATATATACACACACACAAAATGTCCCATAAAATTTGATACACAGGAAAAGAAAACATTTTTTTCCTCTTCTTTTTTTTGATATGAAAAAACAATTTTTATTTCTATAATGTGCTCTACATGACTGCCATTATGTTGAAAACAGATTTCAATGCGTGTCCTCGACTGCTGAAGAACAAGTTCAAGCTCAGCTGGAGTTACGCTTCTAATGGTGATACACTGCTTGAGATGATTTATGTTTTGTATTTTTCTTTATACACCATCGTCTTCAAATGCCCCCACAGGTAAAAATGAAACGGAGTGAGGTCTGGGATTGTGGAAAGCAATTCCACTGGACCACGCCTACAAATCCGCGCACCTTGAAATTCCCGATCTAACCTCTGACGTACGTGAATACCAAATTAATCACGACAATGTTAAAAACTATGTGTATGCAAAAGTAGGGGACACCCTGTATATAATCCGGGTATTTGTTATTTACTTCTTCGTAGGCTCAGCTATTTAAACACATCACCATTAATTAATATAGGAAATATCCTTTACTCAGTGATCACAGGGACTATACAAATATGTTGATCTATATTAAAACTAATTCAGTGTTTCTGCTTAGATGATTATATCATTGATTATGTACTAACAACTGAGAATAAAATAATAATAATAATAATAATAATAATAATAATAATAAAATAATAATAATAATAATAATAATAATAATAAAGAGGAGAGAAAAGAGAAAGAAGGACAAGAACTGGAAGATAGACAACAACAAAAACAAAAAAACAAAAACAAAAAAAAAACTAAGAAAGATAAGATATTGAGAAGAAAAACTTAATCGAGACGTCTATTAAAACATTTGTTGGTTTTAAATTTGAATAGGTTTCAGTTGTTTAGCAATAAATTGACCTCAAGATTTTCGTATTTCGCAAACAATTTTAGGTCCTTTTTTTAAAATGAAACAGAACACAGCGTGAAGAAAATATAGTGGAATAAATAAACAGGGTGTTACATGTACTACAAATATTCATAACAAACCAAACATTGAATCATTTCTAACAGTTTTCATATTGCGTCATGTCATTAACATTCTACATGTTTACCTTTATATACTGATAGAAGGAAAAACAAAGACAACAAAAAATTGATTTCTGTGCTGCGAACCTTCACAGAGTATCCCAACATCGTCATAGTGACTACAGTTATTGTGTCTCCAACCAGGAAAAACACACTGTTCAACAGATCTTTCACTTCCTCTACACTCAAGATTATTTAACCATATTGGACCAGAACCTTCTCCAAAGTATGGGAAATTGCCAGTAAAGATCTTAGCTCCCTCACTGAAATATAATTCAAAGAAAAGAAAGCCAACATTTTAAATGTATTTATTCAAACGTTTTAACAATATTACATTTAGAGCTAGGTATAATAGAATGAGATATAATAATAATAATAATAATAATAGTTGTAGTAGTAGTAGAAGTAGTAGTAGTAATAGTAGTAGTAGTAGCAGTAGTAGTACCATTACTGTCTGTATTACTAATAGAGATAGTTGTCGTGGTCCTCGTAAAGTTAAACTAGCAGTAGTAATAGTTAGAATAGTAATAGTAGCATTAGTTACGAACACTTTGGTACAAAGGAATATAACAGAAAGTATCTATTTTTACCGACTAAATCCCGTCATAGAACACAGAACACCAGCGTCTCTTTTGTCAAAACCATATTTACAAATTGTTCCCCACGTCTCGTTTACTTGAATCTCAACTCGTCCTTGGGTTGGTATTCCTCTTCCATTCACTAACCTCACTGATACTGAAATAATGATAGGTTCACATGCTTCCATTGAGTTAGAGTAGTATAATTTGCTTAGAAGAAAAAAAAATGTATATAAATATGTCCTCTTATTTTGTATTGTAAAAAAAAAAAAAAAAAAAAAAAAAAAAAAAATAAGAAAGGGGGATTTGATAATAAAAGTAAAGTTATAGAAAATGTAGTTATATCTCTAACACTAATTTGATCCCAGTTATTTTCATAAACTCGGAACAAAATAATAACACAATAATCATAAAAATCTATTTTCAGAATAAAATCATCATTAAGGTTTCTTCTTGAATAATCGAATGTTGAGCACTGAATACATTTCAAAACAACTTAAAACATTTTGATCAACATAGAATCTTTTTATCATGACAATCGTGTTCACAGTTAAGTTTGTTTGTAATACTGATACAGTCGTGACTATGACATTTAGTGACCTATGACTATCAACCCCTGTTTATGTGTGTGTGAGAGAGAAATCAAACACTTAGTATTGTCATATTCTGATATGAAACATCGTTTCCTCACACATCTAAAATTCATCAATTATAATAACAATCATGATGACCTAATTATCAAAATTCTTCAGACATTTCCTATATTGATAACTTTTAGTCTGTTCACCAAATATTTCGTTATCAGTAAATTTAACAATTCTATGTAACTCTAGTTACAGCCATCGAAACAGCCGATTCCCACGTCTTGATTATGACTACAACTGTTTTCACCCCAAGCAGAGAATGAACAATAGTCTACACTTTCTTCATCTCCCTTACAGTCGAGTCCATCAAGCCAGATAGGTCCACTGCCTTGTCCAAACTGAGATGATGGATAGACGTTTGCTCCAATACTGAAATAACAACAAGAACAATCTACTACTACTACTACTACTACTACTACTACTACTACTACTACTACTACTACTACTATTACGACTACTACTATCACCACTACTAAAAATAATAATAACAATAATAATAATAATAATAATAATAATAAGTGACATTCTATCTGTGTCTAATGTTACTGGTATCATGTCTAAGGGTACAGAACACTATGACAAGGTATAATATATACGCCCTTAATGATACCGATTTCAAACTTTCAATTCCTTTTCCGTACCCTCTGAGTTAATTTATTAGAATATATCGGCTGCTAAAGATAATTGTTTTTCTACTGATTATAATTACTAATACATATTCATCGTAGTTTTATTTTTTACTGTACTTCATATATAGATATTACATTATGTAAAGATTATAGACATATACAAATTAGCACTCTAATGAAATGCATTAAATTTGTATAGGTAGAAGAAAAGTAATGAAACATGTTCACAGATAATCGTGTTTAACGTTAACTAAAGACTACATTATCTGCCTTAGTAATAATAATAATAATAATAATAGTAATAATAATATAATAATAATAATAAAAATAGTAGTAATATGGATCAAGGATATGTGGAGAAAAAACAGAATTGTAAAACGTATTGCATGGAAGTGATTTTTGCTGAAAATAAAGTAATGAAGAAACGAAAGCAATAGAGAGATTATTTTCAGTAAGTTTCGGTGTTCTCTATGTATATTCAGCAGACATTTTTTTTTTCAGGATCAAAATATTTCAAACGATTATTTGTCTATTGTACGATAATCAATACTGAGTAAGCTGTATCATATATCTCTTTATCAAGAAAGTATATCAGTGTATCCAATTAACCACATCGCTATAGAACAATGTAATTTCGAGTTCTAAAAAAGCTACTTGAGTAACCTAGATTTATGAACCAGAAGAGAGATCAATATTCGTATTATTTATAATCTTACAATAGTATTTCTGTATGAGTACAATTAGCATTTAGGACCACATCACTGCAATTTCTTGATAGTTCTTATAAATTACAAAATTAGAATAGGTAATCAATTGAAATTTAATTTAAGATTCAAGATTTGTTCAGTAACTGTGCTCATTCCTGTGTATGAAAATCTATGATAACTTGAAATACAATGAAAGAATTTAGACAGTTTGCTGATATTTCATATAAATATAATTTTTTACAAAATACAGTAACGTTCACTTACCGATTAAACACCAGCATGTAACAGATGACAGAAGCATCTCTATCGTCAAATTCATTATCACAGACAGTTCCCCATGTCCCGTTGTTTTCTACTTCAAGTCTGCCTCGTGTTGCAATTCCTCCTCCATTCACCAGTCGAACAGAAACTGAAATCAATTCAAGGAATGATTAAACGACAATTTGTAAATATCTTAAAAAAAAAAAAAAAATGTCACTGTCCAGTAAATTTGAAAGCTGTTTTTCCGCAAGCGTAACTACATAGAAACATGTGCATTATATAAATTCATACACAGAGAAAATATATTATTATTGTTATTATTATTATGATTATGAGGAATAGAGATAGTCTAGTCTTTATTTAATGTAAAACACGATTATCTATGAAGTTTAATAGTTGTTCCAGTACCTATATTACCAAATTTTCAACTGCTGGCAAAGTCGCGACATAATTGTCGTTACACACACTGACACCCGCTCTCGCACATTCAAACACACACTGAGAGAGAGAGAGAGAGAGAGAGAGAGAGAGAGAGAGAGAGAGAGAGAGAGAGAGAGAGAGAGAGAGAGAGAGAGAGAGAGAGAGAGAGAGAGAGAGAGAGAGAGAGAGAGAGAGAGAGAGAGAGAGAGAGAGAGAGAGAGACTTGTGAGGTATCATAGGTGTCAGAAGAAAAAGTTAATGTTTTAACAGACAAAGAGTATATTCGGCTTTGTTTTAATTCCTTCATATTAATTTCAAATCCTCAAAGATTACAAACATATATATAACAAATAAACACAAAAAAAAAAAAAAAAAAAAAAAAAAAAAAAAAAGAAAAAAACTTCTATCATTAAATAAAATACAGAATATCCTTTGTAGGCAGCTAACAGTATGTACCCGTAATAAATTTGTGGAAACAAGGTTAACCTACATTATTCAATAAAACATGTTTTGTTTTTCACTAAAGTGAACTTTAAAATGACCATATATGTTTTAAAATGGGGATAAAAAAAATGTTATGAAAAACAACGTACTGTGTGGGAAACAGCTAATTCCCAAATCCTGTTTATGACTACAGTTTGCTTCACCCCAGTCATAGAAAGAACAGTGATTCAGTCCATTTTCGTCTTTAACACAGTTAACATCATCAACCCACACTGGTCCTGTTCCTTCTCCAAAGTGAGCATTCTTATACGTCTTTGTGTTGAATCTAAGATTTATAAAAACAGAATCTGAGTTGTATGATCTTCATTAGTAGAAATATTGATCAAGCTGTAGTACGAGATAATTCAGATTTTACTTTACATTGTGTAACAAATATAAATGTGCTCCTTAACTGAAGGTAAGACTATCGTACGGATTGAAAATATTCTTACTGATTGAAACCTAAAAATGTACAGATAAAGCCTGCGTCCTTGTCGTTAAATCTGTCACCACAGACAGTTCCCCATGTATCGTTAAGTTTGATCTCAACTCGACCCTGTGTTGAAATACCTCCACCATTGACTAGTCTGATAGACACTGAAATGGAGGACGAAATATTTCATTCCGGTGTTTCAATAATCATTACATACAAATTTCACAGCAATTTCTTAATATTTTTGCTGACAAATTACATGTATTAAATCGTTCGTGAATCTCATTGCAATTTCAGATTATTTGAAACGTGTCGGTAGTGAAATTATTTCTCGATTTTCTGATGTTATTTTATTTTATATTTTCTTCAATTATTAATACTATTAGGAGGCAATAATCAAAGATGCCGACCCAAAACCTATGAACCCTGACATCTGTAAATGATAAACAGATCAGTCCAGTTCAGTTGCTAAAATTACCACTGTTTAGAATAAATTGACTGAATTCCGTATGTCACTGCATGTCCTTTTTAACGATCAGCTTGAAATTGTTACAGTATATTCTGCTATTACTGAGGCCATTTTTTCTAGCTGTCAAACATATAACATCAAATTTGCAAATGTAATCTTTTCGACAGTAAGAATGATGAGCAAGTAAGTGAAATAAAATAAAATAAAATAAAATGACACTATAAACTGACATTGACAGCTGATACCAACATCCTCCCTGTGACTACAGTCGTGTTTCCCCCAGCCAGGAAATGAACACTTTTCAACACTGTCTTCATCTCCATCACATCTCAGATCATCAAGCCATATTTGTCCCGTTCCTTCTCCAAAGTGAGCACTTTGATATTGTGTTACATTAAAACTTAAACAAAATAAACAGTATACAACATAGTTTATAAAACGCAATCAACAATCCTCATTTTAGACCTAGATTTCAGAAGTTATTCCTTACTTTCTAACTAATTTCAACAACATTTAATAGAATAATGTTTTGATGCCAAAAGGGTAGAGTATATATTGGTAGGGTTATTGTAATTGTATTATTATTATTATTAGTAGTAGTAGTAGTAGTAGTAGTAGTATTCAAAAACAACGTGACATATACACCATCACTAACTTTGATTATGTGTAACAAATTTTCTACGATTAATATTTTTGCTTAACAATAAGTAATACATAAGAAATAAGTAAGTAAGCATATAAATAAAACAATTACCGACTAAATCCTAACATGTGACATAAAACAGAAGCCACATTTGCGTCAAAATAATCATCACAGATTGTTCCCCACGTTCCGTTTACTTGAACCTCAACTCGTCCTTGTGTTGGTTTTCCTCTTCCATTTTTGCTCCTTGTGCTACTGGAGCTACTAGTGTAATTACTAGTTCTAGTATAATTTTACTGTTGCTAGTTTTACAATTATTACTATTACGACTATTATATTTCCTTATTCTACTACTATTACAACAACCACAGCTACTGGCACTAAAACTAAATTATAATTTTCAAACAATACTCTTAAGAAAAACAAATATATGAAATTAGTTTAGATTTAACTTACCAGTACTCGAGTGTGGAATGAAAATATTTATATAAAGAAAACAGAAAAGTGAAATTGCTGTCCGCATTCCGCATTATTATTAGTAGTAGTATTGCTATTATTTCAGATACTGCATTAGAATCATTCAGATATGCAGACAGATTTTATTTTTCTGCTTTCTTTATATAAATATTTTTATTCTGCGCTCGAGCACTGGTAAGTTAAATCTAAACTAATTTCATATATTTGTTTTTCATCGTCTTCTTAAGAGTTCAATTTAGTAATTATAATTTAGTATTAGTAGCTGTGATTGTTGTAATAGTAATATAATAAGGAAATGTAATAGTCGTAATAGTAATAATAGTAAAACTAGCAACAGTAAAATTATACTACTATTTGTAATTACAATACTAGCACTAGTATTACAAATAGCAACAACAGCAGAATAATAGTTATAGAAAAACAAGTATATATTTAAAAGTAATAGATTTGGTAGAAAAAAGTTATGAAGAAGAAACAGTAATAGTTTTAGTACCATTAAAATATCTATGATCTAATTAATGTTAAAAATACTAATTATTGATATTTATAACAACACTAGAATTGTAACAGATTTCATGGCTCTTTAGTTTTATTACAAAATTACTTTTCTTTACAACAGAAAATTAAAAGATGTGTTAATTCACATTTTTCTTTTTTTTTCTAAGAAATTATACTATTGTATCGCACTTATCATATTTAACATGCTATTATTTCAGTACGAGTAAGGTTAATGAATGGAGGAGGAATACTAACATAAGATCGAGTTGAGATTCAAGTAAACGGGACGTGGGGAACTATCTGTGATGTTTTTTTGATGAGAAAGATGCTTCTGTTTTATGTCACATGTTAGGATTTAGTCGGTAATTGTTTTATTTATTTCTTTACCTACTTACTTATTTACTTACGTACTTAATTGATTTTTTTATGTAGTACTTATTGTTAAACAACAATTTTATACGTAGATGTAATTTTACACAAAATCAAATTTAGTAATAGTGTATATATCAGGTTGTTTTCGACGTGATTCCTAATAATAATAATAATAATAATAATAATAATAATAATAATAATAATAATAATAATAAATATAATAAGCCTAGCAATATTTTCACAACTCCTTTTGGCATCAAAGCATTATTGTATCAAATATTGTTGAAATCACAAAGTAACGAATCATTTTTGAAAACCAGGTCTAAAATGATTGTTTTATAAACCATGTTGTATTCTGTTTGCTTTACTGTACATATTTATTTCTTTTTATTTTAGTTTTAGTGCTACACCATATCAAAGTGCTCACTTTGGAGAGGGAACTGGACAAATATGGGTTGATGATCTGAGATGTGATGGACATGAAGACAGTGTTGAAAAGTGTTCATTTCCTGGCTGGGGAAAACACAACTGTAGTCACTCAGTTTACACGCGACATTTTATTTTAATTTAATTTAATTTATTTTACTTTATTTTACTTACTTTTTCATCTATGAAAAAACCGTGTATCTTCTACAAATGATTACATTAGCAAATTTAATGTTGTTTCTTTAATCGTTAGGAAGCACCTTACCTCAGTAGCGGCAGAATATGTTCTGGCAATATCAAACTGACAGATAAAAAAAAAAAACAGACAGTGATATATTAAATCCAATCCATTTATTCTAAACAATGACAGTTTTAGGAACTGAACTGGACTGAGCTATTTGGCTTTTATTGACGTCAGGGTTCAAAATTTTGAAGTTTCTATATTTGTTTAGTGCAATCTAACAATGATAATAGTAGTAATAATTGAAACAAACAAACAAACAATAAGTCAGAAAATGGACACAATGTTTCACTACCGAGACAAAGTCAAAATAATCTTGAATGAAATATAGATTCACTAATGATTTAATAAAATTAATGTGTTACCAAAACATTGAACAAAATTACTTTGAAATATGTAATGATTCCCGCCATTTTGAAACCACCGGAATGAAATATTTTATATTTTACTTCAGTGTAAACAGTCAGAAATTTGCTGATGTTCAGTTTACTTTGAATATTTGTAATAAATTAAACAGCCGAATTATTTGTTCTAGTAAATTATCTTCATGTTGTGTGCATTTTTCTTTAAAAAAGACATAAACAAATTTGGGAAATATATTTTTTTGCTATTTCTATAAACAAAATTTCAATGCATCAATCTTGAGATTACCGAAATCTGTTCAAAATAAGAATAATGAAACGTTTTAATTCGTAGTCTTATCAATTTAATTTTCTTCTAAACATCTAGAATCGAATCTTTCTTTTCTCTTTAAATTTGTTGTTGTTGTTGTTGTTTATTTTCTAGTTCTTCTCCTTCTTTCTCTTCTTCTTCTCGCTATTATTATTATTATTATTATTATTATTATTATTATTATTATTATTATTATTATTATTATGATAAAATTTAGAAAAAGAAGAAAAATAAAACGTTTAATGTATCTCAGACTAATCAGGTGGAGTTGAACTAAAACTGAATTTTCATTTTAATATTTGAACTAAAATGAGTTATCAGAATATGGAAAAGTGACAGGGTCAAATATATGCAATCATTTTCGCTATTTTCTTTTATTGATTATTCCAGTGCCTGTCAGACTAGTCAATGGTGGAGGTATTTCAACACAGGGTCGAGTTGAGATCAAACTTTACGATACATGGGGAACTGTCTGTGGTGACAAATTTGACGACAAAGACACAGACTTTATCTGTACACTTTTAGGATTCAGTCAGTAAGAATATTTTATCTTCATTTAAACTCTATAATTTATCAACAGTGATAAACAATGATTATGTTTATATTTCCGCCATAGAAAGTAAATTAAAATTGGAATTAAAAATTTATGTTTGAAATTAGCCCGCAGTACATCTTGATCAGCATTTCTGCTAATCGAGATCAGACAACTCAGTTTGTGTTTTGTAAATCCTAGATTCTACGCAAAGACGTATAAGAATGCTCACTTTGGAGAAGGAACAGGACCAGTGTGGGTTTATGATGTTACCTGTGTTATTTTATTTTTTATTTATTTGTTTTTATTGGATTTGTTTGTTTTTGTTTTTTTTGCCATTTTGTTTTAACTACTACTACTACTATTACTATTCTTTTTCTTACTACTACTAACACTACAGCAACAATTAATAGTACTACTACTAATGCTACTATTACTACTACTACTACTATATTATTATTATTATTATTATTATTATTATTATTATTAATATTTGTGTCAGAGTTTTCTGTTGCTATATTGCTGCTAAGATTTCTCTGTGAAATTAGAACGTAAATTCAGTACACATTTTTACTGAAATAACGAACTGTCAAGAAGCCAGTCCATCAGCTGGTTCGGAAATGCCATATTTTGGTTTGGTAATAATTATGAAGCTGTTCCGTCGTTTTCTGTCCTGTTTCAGACAATATCAGACTGAAAAACTCAGATACTGACGTTGTCATGACAGGTGGTTGGAAAATATATATGTGTTAACACATTCTTCTGAATCAAACAAGTAACAGACCAGTAGAGGAACCGAATAAGATATATCGCCATCATTGTTCTGAGGTGATAAATATTTTATATCTGGTTCTAAAATTAAATTTCCTTAAAATGTTATTTTTCTTTTCCTTGAATAATATTTCACTGAAGGAGCAAAGATCGTTACACACTTTGGAGAAGGTTCTGGTCCAATATGGTTAAATAATCTTTAGTGTGAAGGAAATGAAAGATCTGTTGAACACTGTCGTTTTCCTGGTTTCAGAAACTATTACTGTAGTCACTTACAGGATGTTGGTCTATACTGTCAAGGTTCGTTATACAGAAATCTAATAGTCTTTTTTTTTCTTTTTATCAGTGTTTAGAATGGAATGAAATGATACATTACGAAAACAATTACAAATATATCAGTTTGTGTTTAAAAGTAGATATTTCTAAACAGTTAAACAACCGATTTGTGTGTCAAAAATGTATTATTCAAACTGTTTTATATTTATCTTTCAGAAAGTACTATTTTCTCTAATTTTTGGTTATCGATATCTTTTCAATATAAAAGTGAACAAAGGTCTCCTAACTCCTTGTCAACAGTTTTATCGTTTTTTGGTTTTTGTTTTTTCTCTAAGAATCTTGAATCTATTATTTTTCGTTTTTCTGTTTTCTTGTTCTTTGCTGTTCATCTTGTTTTTCTTTTTCCTTATTATTATTATTAATTTCTGGTACGTCATCACTGATGTGATAAGCTAAACAAGAACATTAAATTAGTTTTAATACAGAGCAACACATTTTATTGTCCCCATTAGTTTATCGTGAAGTGTTTAAAGAGAGCGGTCTAAACTAAGAAAATAACAAACACGAGATATATTGCAAACATAATATTTATTATTATAATTTTTATTTTTTACATTTAAACAAATCACTATTACTTTGTTTCTAAAAATATCAAAATGTTACTATGGAGTGTCTGTCTACTAAGTTCCGCCATTTAGAAACACTGTAATGAAATATTATATCATTTACTTTAGTGTATGAGACTAGTCAATGGTGGAGGTATTTCAACACAGGGTTGAGTTGAAATCAAACTTAACGATACATGGGGAACTGTGTGGTGACAAATTTGACGACAAAGACGCAAGCTTTATCTGTACACTTTTAGGATTCAGTCAGTAAGAATGTTTTACCTTCAGTTAAACTGTTCAATTTATAAACAATGATAAAATATCAGCACGTTTATATTTTCGATTTACAGAGTAAATGAAAAAAGCAAATTAATATTTGTGTTTGAAATTAGCCAGTAGCACAGATTGACCAATACTTGTATTAAAGAAGATGCATTTGTGTTTTGTAAAACTAGATTCAACGCATAGACGTATACGAATGGAGAAGGAACAGGACCAGTGTGGGTTGATGATGTTAACTGTGTTAAAGATGAAAATGGACTGAATCACTTTCTTTCTATGACTGGGGTGAAGCAAACTGCAGTCATAAACAGGATTTGGGAATTAGCTGTTCACCACAGGGTAAGCAGTTTTTGTTAGTAGAATTGTTTCGTATTGTTTAAAGTTTAATTTCACGAAAAACATAATACGTTTACTGACTAGAGTTGTTAGCTTTCTCATTAAGTTGTGAATATGTATGTATGTGTGTGTATATATATATATATATGTGTATATGTATGTGTGTGTATATATATATATATGTATATGTATGTGTGTGTATATATTGCTTTTTATGTTTATAAATATTTTCCAAATCGATTAGTTGTAGCTCTTTCGCCCACATTACAGATACCACCCTCTCTCTCTCTCTCTCCCTCTCTCTCTCTCTTTCTCTCTCTCTCTCTCTCTCTCTCTCTCTCTCTCTCTCTCTCTCTCTCTCTCTCTCTCTCTCTCTGTTTGTGTGCATGTGTGTATGTGTTTGTATGTGTGTGTGTGTGAGAGAGAGAGACTGTATAAAAGGAGACAAAAGATCGCTATGGCAACAATGTTCATACTGTTAATATTTTGCAAGTGTTTTTTGTAGTGTGTTGACACTTGATAGTTTCGTAATATAGATACTGGAAACACTATTTCTGTGGCTTCTGGATATTGGAGCGCAAATTTGATTTAACAAGATATTGGTATTTATAAATGGTCTATGTGAAACCACTGAGTCGTACTTATCTGTGACTATCACCGCAGTCATATCGGATGCTGTTACTGATTAAGTAGATGTATATACATATAGATACATAGAGACATAAACAGATAGATTAATGTGTGTATGCATGTGTTTATTCATGTGGAAAAAACGTCTTGTAACAATTTTGATAGTCAAAAGTTTTTATAATAATATTTATAAATTATCGTTTAATCCTTTCTTCCATTGATATCAGTTTCTGTTCGACTGGTCAATGGAGGAGGAATTGCAACACGAGGCAGACTTGAAATAGGAAACAATGGGACATGGGGAACTGTCTGTGATAATGAATTTGACGATAGAGATGCTGCTCTCATCTGTTACATGCTGGGTTTTAGGCGGTAAATATACGGTATTTAATTTCTACAAGTCACATTGTATCTACTTATATATTTCCATTAGGAAGAAGTACATAGTTGTTTAATGGCATGAAGTCTTAATTCAAAACCCAAATTATTTCCTATTCTAATTTTGTATTTTATGACAACTCTCAACAAATTGCAGTGATGTCGTCCTGAATGGTAGGAAAATAAATATGAGCAATATTCTAAACTGATAAATAGTTAGAATATTAATCTGTCTTCTGGTTCTGAAACCTACATTGTCAGACAGTTTACATAATTCTAAACAACAACAACAACATATATAAATTACCCGGCGTCACTGTTCCGTCGCGAAGTCACCAGCTGGATCGTTACACATTACAACTGTCATACTTCCTTGCTGTAACACAACAACTAAATCACACAACTTACTTCGTATTAATTATTGCACAGCAAAACAGAAACTCGCTTAAAAAGATTTCTATTTTAATAATAAGATGTCTCTTAAATTTACAGAAAATTATAGATCTCTAAATTATTGATTTCATTTCTTTATCAAATTATTCGTTATTAATACCACGGATGCGCATTATAATTCTATATTTCTCAACATTTCTTTAATCTATACTATTATTATTATTATTATTATTATTATTATTATTATTATTATTATTATTTCTGGGAGGAAGAGAGATAATATCGTCTTTCCCCAACGGAAAATCCAGTTTTTGTATGAGACTTTTTCCTTTAGATATATTTCTTTAACGCATACAAATGAGCTATATTTTATTACAGTACTTATTTTCTTATGTATATAATATCGATATTATCTGGTATAATACATATACATATACATATGTACATAAATACATATATATATATATATATATATATATATATATATATATATATATATATATATATATATATATATGTGTTGAAAGGAGATAACTTCATTAGGAAGTGTAATATATATGAACGACATATTTTTAATGTAAGTAATTAAGATTTTTATTAAAGTAATAACTTGGTTATCCCTTGACTGATTTCGTTCTTAATTATTTTAAGTCA
Organism: Chrysomallon squamiferum; assembly: GCA_012295275.1. NCBI lineage: Eukaryota > Metazoa > Mollusca > Gastropoda > Neomphalida > Peltospiridae > Chrysomallon > Chrysomallon squamiferum. The sequence continues at coordinate 16,176,932 of CM022676.1, forward strand.
GGTTTCCAGAAAATCGTAAATAACGTAGTTGCATTTATTTTGCTTTATATCATAACAAATTTTCTATATACAGAAACAAATCATATAGCACTCGTGTTAATATGTTATATATATATATATATATATATATATTTTTTTTTTTAATGTCACCATTTGAAATTTGCCAATATCTATCCCAGTGTTCTAAAATCCTAGGTATGATGACGAGCTGATTAAACATTTTCACCGTGGCAATTTTATTTATTATTTTGTTTATCTTTTTTTTTTTTTAGTTTCGAAGTTAAATCCACACAGCATCTCAGTTTGGACAAGGCAGTGGACCTATTTGGCTTGATGGACTTGACTGTAAGGGAGATGAAGAAAGTGTAGACCATTGTTCATACTCTACTTGGGGTGATAACAACTGCAGTCATCATCAAGACGTGGGAATCAGATGTCTGAATCGCTGTAAATAGTAATGTATAGAAGTTAACATTTAGTGAACAGACAGTTCAGTGTGACAAACTAAATCAGCTTCGAATTTTTTCCACTCCGGTTGCTTCTATTTTTCTTTTCTTTCTGCTGTTTTCTCCGACGTCCGCGGAAATTTTCTATGTTTTCGGTTTGCACGTTGAGATTAGATTTGAAGTTCTGGCTTGGAAAGTGTGTGTGTGGCATGGTGTGTGCGTGTGTGCGTGCGTGTGTAGTCAGTCTCGCAATCACATATATAAATGCACACACACGCATATAGATACATATTTGCTGTTTGTGATATGATTATGTGCGGGTAAGTTTCTGAGTATTTACAGGTGCCATTGCCAGACTGATATATTCACATACATATATAGATTATATAAAAACGATTGGCATACATATGTGTGTGGTTGTGTCTATGTATGTATATATAAATTCAATAATATTAATGTTTAAATTTGATTTGTATAAATTAGTGTTTTAATACAATATCTATAGTTAATATATATAAACGAAATATGTCTAATTAAACACACAGTTCCAAAGATAAATATGACTGAAAACTAAGTCTATGAAGGATCAAGGTACGATGTTACTATTCATTGAAACTGAATTGCGGCTACTTCACTAATGTGTCGTTTCACTGAACTTTGGATTTCTCACACACACACAATAATTAACTGTTAATGGGTTGTGTCTCTGAAATCACAGACATACTGAACAAAGACACACTGACTAAATACCGGAATTCACTATGATTTTGTCAGTTTAAAACATATCGAATTTTATATAGAATTGTTACAGCCATGTTTTGTTTTATCATTGTATAAATTTACAGGTCAAGAACACTCCATAACATACATTTACGTCTCTATAGATTATATATATATGTCCTTTACTGCAGTCGGTTATGCACACCTGCGTATGTTTCTGCTACATTTTAGATTACTATTAGATTCTCCAAAGCATTTTTATTTATTGTCCGCTATTTTTATTGAGTTTTGAATCCTTGATTTGTTTTGTATTCGAGGTCGAATCTGAATAAAAATTATATGAATGCAACATTTCCAATCTTTTGTTTGTGCTAGTTCTACGAAACTTACCTCGTATTGTGAAAGAAGAAGCATTTACTATCAACCACAAGCTTATAGATCTTTTATCTCTCTTTCTGAAAGCAAAAACATTTATATTGGATATTAAAAATGACATTACGCGACAGAAATTTTGTTTTGTCTACTTTATGTGTAGCTTGTGAATGGTGTATCGCGAACGTTGGTCACACACTACAAATAAAATATACAAAACAAAAATTATGTCGTGTAATGTCATTTATAATATCCAATATAAACGTCTTTGCTTCCAGAAATCGGGAGAAAAGGTTTACGAAGAACTTCTGTAGCAGCAGACACGTGTCAAAACTAAGAGCTGTGTTTCGTCTCTTAAAGCACAGAGAAAGGGAAGATTTAACCCTCTGTCTGAGAGAGAAGTCAACAGCGTGGTCTTACAATACGACTGATGAAATCGATTCTCCTCAGCCAGAACCTCCTCAATTCTGTAACACCTCCCCAAAACACTCCCCCCTGTAAATACGCAAACCTATAGTTTTAAATAGAATCTAAAACATACCATCACAAATGTTCGATATCTGTGAACACGATAACAGTAAATATACATGGATCATGTTACTACTGTTTTAAAAATCTGATATACAAAATGTCAAAATATAAAATGTATCTATATGTCATATCACGCACCGGCGTCACCCTTCACCTAAAATGTTGCAATAACAACAAGTCGAATTGTATTAAGATTTAAACTCAAGACTTCTTTTCTATCTTTACGGTGTTTGATTCATGAACTCTAAACGCGTTTCTATAATTATTATTATTATTATTTTTTTTTTTATAATTATTATTGTTGTTGTTATTATTATTATTATTTTATTATTTCTGTGTTTGTTTGTATCCATCTTTTAAATCACTGACGTCAGACATTTTGTATTGTATTTTTCTTTTAATTATGAACATAACATTTGGACGTCAGCCAACTGTTGTTGCATATTTTGTATGGCAATATTTGGAAGTATGCCAGCTCTAGAATAATGGAAAGTTACGTCGAAGAGAACAATTCTGTGTGAATGTATGAATGTCTTTGTATGTGTGTATGCACACCTGTGTGACTTATTAGTGAGTCTTTGACAGACATATTTATAATCATAATTTTGTTTTCTGTGTAGTGAATTATATAATATTCTCACAATCCTGTTTTAAGATTCCCAAATAAACCAGAATGTCTGATACATTTCATATTATGTAAGGTATGATACTACCGTAATATTTATTGAGCTATAGTGTATATTAGGTTTATAAATTCATATTTTTAAGGTTTTTCAATCTTTAGCTGATTAGTGTCAGAAAATGGGGGCAACTACGGATCATTATGATTAAGATTATTATTATTATTATTATTATTATTATTATTATTATTATTATTATTATTATTATTATTATTATTATTTACTTATTTATTTCTCTGTTTGCATGTTTCTTTGTAGTCACTGCTGTCAGACATTTTGTATTTTATTTTTTTGTTGTTATAAAAATACAATATTTGGACGTCAGCCAACTGTTTTTGTATATATTTTATAGCAATATTTGGACGTAAGCCAGCTCTACAATAATGCAACGTTACGTCCAAGAGAACAGCTCTGTGTGAATATATGAATATCTTTGTATGTGTGTATTCACGTAAAACAAATGACAGATAAACAGAGAGATACATTATTTGTCATTATATTTTTCTTCCGTGAGAATTTGTTACACCTTAGCTACATCTATATTTATCATCTAACGTTTTATAAATTAAATATTTAATTCATACCGGAAATTCCTGCCCTGTAAGTGACACCAACACCACAGACATTGTTAGCAACAGCATCAATCTCACCACCACATCGTGTACCATGATGTGTTGTGGCTGCAACAAAATAATGAGAATAGTTTTAATTATACTATTCAAAACTTTACTCTTCTTCAAAATCAAAACTGATTAAATTATATAAATTCGGTATGAGATTTTTTATTTAGACTTAGGATATATTTTGTATTATTCATTACTGCCCCAGAAAACAACTGGTAATATTTCAAATCGGGCCATGGATTATGGTTAGTAATCTTTATTATTATTATTATTATTATTATTATTAGTATTATTATTATTATTTGTATTATTATTATTATTATTATTTTGTAAGCACATAAATATATAACAATATAATCATAATATAAAGTTAAATACAAAAACAAATTTAATAATAGAGGGACAAAGACACAGAGAGAGAGAGAGAGAGAGAGAGAGAGAGAGAGAGAGAGAGAGAGAGAGAGAGAGAGAGAGAGAGAGAGAGAGAGAGACAGAGCGAGAGAGAGAAGAAAGAGAGAGAGAAGTATATGGATGAAGAAATAACAAATAAAGTATCGATTATGTAATGTTGTTTATGATAATAATAAGATGATGATGATGATAGTGATGATGATGTAACGAGAACAAGTACTACCCAAATCAAACTGGTTTAACTCAAGGTACACAAAGTTAATAAAAATAACGGACACTGAAGTCGCCTTTGTGGTCACTAAGCATAAAATCAGAATCAGTATCATTGAAATCCCAGCCGCTTATTTATAGCTTAATTTTATCTAAAATTACGTGTTTGCCTACCTGTTATGAAAGAGTTCTCCGTTTAAACACCACAAGTTACCTGAAGATAATTGCAAGATGCTTTTCTTTCCAAAATTTCAAGACCGATGTATGAAGAGTGATTATCACGATTCTGCATGTTTCATCTAGTAGTAATCAGCGAAACCGCATTTTGTACTAAACATATTGAATCACAAAGAGAAAAGAAATAAACAGTTTTTCCTATTCTTTTTTAAAACCACAGACTCAGTCTATAGAAAAGTAGGCACAAGAATCCCTTAATCACACAATACCTCTAGTACTTGTGTTAGTAAAAATGAAACTATAACATGCGCTTCACCACTATATAATAACACCGATCACAAACCTGAAAAATATCACATTGAAAGAAAACAGATGATATTGTGTTTTAAAAAACAAAAAGTTGCTAAATATAGTGGGAATGAAGAAGCTCTAGCTATGGTTCTTATTCTACAAACATCAAACAAATATCCATTCATAATTATTATATTCAGTTAGCAAGAACAAAGTGTAAGTGTGAAGAGAGAAGGAAGAAGACATTACTAACATTCATATTCATTAATTGTTTTATAGTTAAGATTCAGACTGCGCCCATACTGATAAATGACTGCGTATCGTAGTCACATTTAGTGCTATTTTGATCAATATCACTAATAATGATTTTTTGATCGTTAATGAACTAATTATTTATATGTGTTTTATATTCAAGAAACCTGATATCTGGTGATCAGTGAGTCCTTTTGGATGAAACGATTTCATTCGAAAGCTACGTTGATAGGGATCTCAAATGTGCCGTTATTTCCTTTATATGTACAACTAAACTTTGGAACTTTTTCACCTTTTGTTTGACCTTACATTTGACTTTGTTACCACGTGATCTTCAAATGACCTCACAATATAAAAGTTGCAAAACCTATAACATGTTGAGTTCAGTAGTGAAATGTACGTAATAGAGACCTTCTGACACTTTTTAGTGATTTAATATACACACCTGCCATGAGGTTATACTATTGTTGGTTGCAGCTTATGTTATTTTATTCCATTGTTATATTACGGCTAAAATATAATGTGGCGAATTTAAAATTGTATTCTTACTTTACTTATTTCATTACATTCTTTGTTGCTTACTCTTGAGGTTATCATGTCCCTCCTCCTTATTAAATTACACCGCCATAAAAAAAAAAAATGCCATATACAATTAAAGAAACATAATGTGACACAGAAGATCTTAGACTTACAAGACAAATGACGAGCAGAACATTTTGGTGAACAAGAAAATGTAATCCAGCAGAAGTAGTATGCAGCACCCTTCTAACTTATTATTAATACTTTTGCTGTTTTCATAATTGATGCTTAGGGCATATATATATATATATATATATATATATTGAGAAACTGCTCATGATATCGTCTAACGCTTATATTCAAGAAACTAAACATATTTATACCTCAAATCCTGAATTCGCTGAAACTTTTATGAGAATTGATTGAATCCACAGAGATGTTCATATCAGAATAGCCAAACAAATGAATCAGTGTTTACTTAATCTCTCTCTCACACACACACACACACACACACAAACACACACACACACACACACACACACACATACACACACACACACTCATATACACTATAACACTTAAACACACCCGTACCTTATGTTTGTTAGGGTTTCTGGAGTATACACACTGACAAACTATTTTAAATCAACAAATAAAGATAGATAGACGTCATATTGGCGGATATAGGCACAGGGTATATAAATTGGTAAATAAATATACATGGATAACTGACATACGTACTTTGCCTTTATGTCACACTGACATGCGCCACTTGTAAACTTACATTCTGAAAGATTTTCTTCGATATTCTTTATATCTTTTCTTTATCTATGTCGTACGTTCCATGCCACCTACTAACAATAAAATACTTTGAAACATGATTACCGTTCCAAAATTAAACTTAGTCAGTCAACGAGCTACGTATATAAAGATAGGAATCAGGATCTAAATCACAGTAGTTGTGTTTGACCGAGACAAAATGTTGTGTACAGTTTTTATCAAAGAAATGTCTTTAATTCAGTGTATATGGATTTACTCATTTCTGATATCTGCAGTCGCTTCAGGTATGTCAGTATTATTTTTGTTTTGTTTTATTAATATACGTATTAACAGTGAACTACTTAATAATAATGACATTACAAATTGCATTCACATGCTTGTCGGTTAAATTGAATTTCTCTTTTATACTGTCCATTTTATTTAAATCTCAGAACCGGTGAAACATAGAAGTGTGTTCTAAAACGAGAATCGTGTTCTGAGTAATGGCTTAAACTCCATCAACTAAAGATTCACGGATAAACTTTCATATTTAGGATGTTATTTGCTAAATGATAAATATATTTCCTTACTATTATTGGCCCTCCAATTTTGACATTGTCATAAAAACGTTTCGGACCTGATATCTGGTGATCAGTGCGCCCTTTCGGATGAAACGATTTCATTCGAAAGCTACGTTGATAGGGATCCAAAAAGTGCCGTTATTTCCTTAATATGTACACCTAAACTTTGGAACCTTTTTCACCTTTTGTTTGACGTTACATTTCACTTTGTTACCACCTGATCTTCAAATGACCTCACAATATAAAAGTTGCAGAATCTATAACATGTTGAGTTCAGTAGTGAAATGTACGTAATAGAGACGTTCTAACACTTTTTAGTGATTTAATATACACATATGTCATGAGGTTACACTATTGTTGGTTCCAGCTTAAGTTATTGTATTGCATTGATATATTACGGCTAAAATATAATGTGGCGAAGTAAAAATTGTATTCTTAATTTACTTGGGGAATTTGACCTGGAATGAAACTCTGTCATATTTTATTACATTCTTTGTTGCTTACTCTTGAGGTCGTCATATCCCTCCTCCTTATTAAATTACACCGCCATAGAACAAAAACTATAAAAAATAAAAATAAAAAATAAAAATAAAAAAGTGCCATATACAATTAAAGAAACATAATGTGACACATAAGATCTTAGAAAATTTTGGTCAACAAGAAAAGGTAATCCAGCAGAAGTAGTGTGGAGCACCCTTCTAACTTATTATTAATACTTTTGCTGTTTTCATAATTGATGTTTATATATATATTGAGAAACTGCTGATGATATCGTCTAATGATTTAGCAATTTGTGTTAATCCAAGATGGCCGCCATATAATCTGCATTCCTCATAATCTTCGTCACTAGATCTGATAGATGAACGATATGAGCTTGAGATCGTTACGGACATAATAATTCACAAACAGTACAATAAGATGAACAAGTAAAAGCTATTTGTATTCGTTTTAGATAACGTAATTAGTTATATCTTATGGTGAATTTCATGTGAAATAGAGAGATAAAATCAAACTTAGGCTCGTTCATTCCACGTTCGTTGTTTTCTTGGCGAATGTACATGCAAGAAGGAAAACTGTTTCTGGAAAAAATATGCCTTGTCAAGACATGTGGGATCTTGCAGAACCGGTGTTTACCTTCGAACTAAACAGAAGACTGTGATTAATCGCTGAAACTTTTATCAGAAGTAATAAGAGTTTGGCTCTGGGATTTAGTAATATATTATTCTCAATTCTCTTGATGTTGTAACTATGCCGTGTAGTCTGTGTTTCTAACTGTCTATATGTTCAATACACACGACTTAAAATTTATAAAAATAATCATTTTGTCATTAAACAGGTTTCAACTGAATGTTTCTCTATTTTAAATCCGTTTCATAACAATTTGGTTTGGTTTATTTTGTTTTGTGTAATTATAATTGTATTTCGGAGATAATATATCTGTCTGTGCTGTTTATTTAATTGTTGAAGGTGGCATTATTAGTTGTTAGAATGTGGATTTATTTATTTTTCCTTTTTTTCAATTTTATTTATGACTATTATTATTATTATTATTTTTCTTTTTGTTTTACTTATTTATTTGTGGTGCCATTAGAGCTGGTAGCCCCATCATTATCATCATCATCATCATCATCATCATTTTTGTTATTATAATCGTCATTATAATAAATGTTTTTATTATTATTGTCATAGTCTTTATTACTGTTATTATTACTGATGAGTAGCAGTTATTTATCGTCTGACAATGTAGACAAATGCAAATAATTTTTACTGTTTGTTTCTGCACTTATGCGCAGACTATTAACTTTGAGTTTATCAGATCGTCGTACAATACACCCGGTGTACCTTTCTTGTCTCGTCATACACCCTGTTTAAACTGATCTATATAAGAAACAAACACGCACTCGCTATACTGGTTATACGAGTATCATTTGAGCAGGTTGTGTTAGGAGGTTAAAACTGTTTCAGATGAATGACTCTGTATTTTATATGGCTTTCCAAGCGATTTAGTCTGGTTTATTTTGCCACTTTGGCGTGTGATCTAGTTGGCGTAAAACTAATTTGGCGTCTGATTTATGGCAGGTAGATAAAGAAATATTTCAATATATATATATATATATATATATGTAAGAACATTACTTCGAAGCTATTTGGTCATTGATACATATATGATTATAAGAACAAAAATAAACAAAATAATAATTAAAATAAGTGTGTAGAATGTTCTGGTTGTAGAATAAATGTATAGATTACACGCCAAATATTTTCTTGCGTTTCAGTTCATCGATAAATTATAAACATATAAATTATACAATAAAAAATAATAATGAATAAAACAAAATAATAAAATAAAATAAATTTAAAAATTAAAATAATATAACAATTATTATTATTATTATCATTTGACTTTCACGGTAAACAAAGGGAATCTTGAGAGCAAAAATTTGCTATTTAATTTTCTGAGATATTTTTCTGCCCCGTCTCTGTTTATGATTTAAATTTGCTATGAATCTAATTCACAAAATTTGAATACAGAATGTATTTCACTGGTTTGTCGATAAACGATGTTCTGACCTGCGTATTAATAACTGAAAAAGAGCTAGAAGAAGTAGAAGATGAAGATAACGTTCAACAATCTAAATGCAGCAAATAGTAAAATGCATCTGTTTACCTTTTTCTGTTCATGTTTTATAATATATTATTATTATTGTTTCTTTCGTTATTTTTGCTATTGAAAATGTTATTATTTATCTTGAATGTTGATACAGGTAAATGTTTTTATATTTTCCTATTTATTTATACACTTATGTGCAGAGCTGTATTAAAAATGAATGTTTCAAATCGTCGTAAATAGCACTCGGTTGCACATCTGTGTATCTCGTGCAGCAGTGAATCACTGTTTGTATCTGACCTACATAACAAACAAACACACATTTGCTATCCTGGTTATGCGAGTACGATTTGAGTGCCATTATATGCACAGGGATCTATTTGGAAAACGAAAACAGCATTATAAAATTATCTTTACGTATGCTATATCTATCTATAACATAAAATAATAATTAAAAAACATACAAAGAAACAAAGCAAAAAAAAGAGGAAAAAACAACAAGAAACAAACAACAACTGCACAATAATTAACATTAATCTAAAAAAGTCGTATTTATAGAATCATTCGAAAGAGCAAAGTACGAAACGGTCTATTTTCCGCTAAAAATATTATAAAATGTGTATAGTTGTCGTCAGTTGGTGTTTAGCCCTGAAAAACAGTCGTTATCTGAGTGTCCACCCTTTTGTTAAGTGTCAACAATCATATCTAAATAGCATCATTTTTGTGTATGTGCGTTTATGAATTGTGAAACAGTCGTATAAACTAATAATCCTGCAATGTGCACAGTTGGTTTAAGTTGTATATAAACATTCGTCTGTTTGCCTGTTTGATTTGTCAAACAGTTACATCTAGAATAATTCTACAGTGTATACATCTGTATACAGTTAGCTTTCCGATTAGAAGATTAAGCTTAGTCAGTCAGAATGTCATATATACAAAGAAAGGAATCAGGATAAACATTAAGTTATTTGTGTATGGCAGAGAACAAATGATTTGTTCAGTTTTTAAATAAGTAATATGAATCTTTCCTTATTTTCAAATTGATTTACTTGTAATATCTACAGTTGTTTTATGCATATATTATGTGTATAACAATATAAATTGCATTACACATACTCGATTTGAGCATTCAGCAAACAAAATTTGACGAATTAATTAGATCCAAATCAAGCGATTACATTTCTCAGGAAGAGTATATGCTACTGGGAATGCATAATAGGGAGACTTATGTTTAAATAAAGTGTGATCAATGAACGCAATTAATAACGTGAACTGAGAGAGATAACATTACAAAAATGCACTTTATTTTAGAAAAATAACGACATAATACTAAAAAATAAAATAATTTAAAAATAACGAAAAATATATTAAAGAAAAAGTTAAAAGAAAACAAAAAAGGTGTATGCAGCAATGTGTATGCGGATAGATATAATATCCTACTCGCAGAATGTCGACAAAATTTTTTAGTGAAACTGACGCAATGACTGACAGAAAATACAACTGAAAGAAGATGATAACCATCGTTCATAGTTTCATAATGAAAATCGAGAGATATATGTAGATTTTTAAATTATTTGATAATGCATTGATTTAATTAGTATAAGGTATTCACACTGTTAATTTAAGTTTGCGTGTTGTATGTATGCCAGAGCAGTTTGTATGTGAACGATCGTTAAAAACTGACGAATTATGAAATCAAAATGTTTCGGTTTAAATAATATTATTAATTTCATTAATTTGATATTTGCCTAAAAATCGTGTTTTTAAATATTTTTTTACTGGTTGATGACAACACTCCCCGGTTCACATGTACGATCGATGTTCGGCTTAATGGGCGATATTACGTGTTATTATTGTTCACCTCTTCCGTTCTGTGTTTAGTCGAGAAAACCAAATATTAAAAACACACAACATTTATGACTTAACCTATGGAGAAAAAGAGAAATAGTCTAAATATTTTCTGCACACAACGAACATGTTTTATTTCCTTTTCGGTAATACAATATTAGGACAAGTCCACGGTATCAGGACTCAGAAGGTTTCGATCTCATTACAACTGCCCTGAGTGCTAGAGGTGTATTCCAGAAACCAGGCGCTATATAGGAGGCTGATACACAGAGAAAAGAGACCAGAGATTTATGCAGCTTGATGGGTAATAATAAGTATGTGCACGAAGGACGTTACACAAAATTGCGAAAATCGAACTAACCTTATTTCAAAATTCTCTGAAATGCAACCACTTATAATTTAGACTGGAAACAAAGTATTAGTAAAATACTGTTACATAATTTTGTGTGAGTCATGTTACACTTAATCCGCTGACACAAAATAAATAGAATATGGTGAACTGGTGTGAAGATAAAAGCATTTCAATTCAAGATGAAGAACATGATGCGGATTTGATGTCTTAACTAAACATTTACAAACATTCAAAATGATTCGCAAGTGACCATGGATTTGCCAGTAACAAATTATTATTATTTCCGTAGCTTCGTAATTCCCATTATAAATAAAGTTACCATCACTAGGAAACAATTTTTATGGACAATGTTTGATATAATAATACCATTAATATAGTGTAAACATAATCAGAAGCATTCTATACATTTACTACTATTATTATTACTACTACTACTACTACTACTACTGCTACTACTACTACTACTACTACTAATAATAATAATAATAATAATTATTATTATTATTATTATACTAATACTACAACTATTACAATTATCATTATTTCTTAGAAACATATTTGAAAAACAATTAATAATCTTGTGGTTGTGAGTAAATTTGAATCTACTACGTCTATAAAATGACTTATTTATTTTATTTCATTAAAGAACAAAAATAAATAAATAAAAATATAATAAACAAATTACCGACTAAATCCTAACATGTGACATAAAACAGAAGCATCTTTCTCATCAAAATAATCATCACAGATTGTTCCCCACGTCCCGTTTACTCGAATCTCAACTCGTCCTTGTGTTGGTTTTCCTCTTCCATTCACTAACCGTACTGGTACTGAAATAATAACAGATTTATATATGACAGTAAATTATAATAGTGCTAATTATTCACAAAGAAAAAAAAAAGAAGTATAATACAGATACCGTCATATCTTTGGCGCTGTTATAAATACGAACATCGAACATTTGTATTATTAAAAAGGATTTTGATTATAGTTATTTTAATGAAAACAGAATAATAATAATAATAATAATAATAATAATAATAATAATAATAATAATAATAACACTGAAAGGTTTCAATATGAACTGACACAGCCATGGTTAATATATAATAAATGAAATAATAATTTACACCGATGCGTTTTTTCAATTTTGCTAAAACATTTAATTTTTTCTGCCACTGGTTTCCTCTTTACGTCTAAGTTCTGTGCTTAAACTACGTATGCTTTTCTTTTTCTCAGTATTTTAATTTAGCAAATGCAAAGTCAGAATAGAAAATAGTGATAAAGCTATTTTCTTTTCAGAAATAACAATCTGCTTGTATTATTGTAATACTGTACATATTTGGCAATTGTTATGTTGAACAGGATCAGATAATTCAACTATGTAATTGCATGAATTAATTATATTTCAGTGGTCTAAGATTTAAGTTTGGCTTTATTAGTACTTCAATGAACACACAGTATAAATCGTTTGAAGTAATAATTCATTTTCTTTTTAAACTATATATTTTCTACTTTAATATATAATCAGAATAGAAAGTAGTGACATGATTTTTTATTTCATGGAAATAATTCGTGCGGGAATTGGTTCGTTTCGTACTTTAAGATATTAATGATTCTGTTTAGGAAACACGACCAAATTGCGACAGTTTTTAGCATTTTAACTTCTAATTCAAAAACGAAAATAAGAAAATAACTAATATTATCAACAGTCCCTATTTTATTCACTTACAAACGAACCTTCAAGAATGTTTTACACAAGTACATACGACTATTGTGTGTTTAGCATAGACTAACACTCGATACATTTTAATACACTTAATGTCTGGCTACACCTTACTTAATTGTCAACCATGCGGACAGTTGGTTAACTTAGCTATTATTTATTTAGACTGCGACAAACAATCATTGCAACTAACATTTTTTTATGTCCTCTATATGTCCCATTGTGAATTGTGAAATAATCCTACAATATGCATATTTGGATTCATTTAGCTGTTTACTTACACAATTAAACTTAGTCAACATGTTATGTACCTAAAGATAGGAATCGGGATCTAAATCAAAGTAGTTGCGTTTGACAGAGACAAATTAATCTGCTCTGTTTTCTTTCCATATCTTTAGATTGATTTACCTGTTTCATTTAGGACATATTATTTTGTTTATGTTTATAGTTATTAAGTGTGAAATATTGAATAATAATACTAATACTACTACTAATGATAATAATAAAATCATATATATATATATAGTAAATTATCGAATAAATCTAATATCCATTCCACTATTATATTTGTTTAGAAGAGCAAAGCGTAGCACAGTTCCAAGAATAACATTTTTTTGAATTTCTTTGCACTGTTGTTCATTTTCTTTAAATCGCGGAATCAGCGAAATACAAAACTATGTTTTTAAATGAAGATTGTGAACGGAATAATAGTTAAAACAGCGTCAAGAAAAAAATCACTGATAAAATTTGGTGTATATTCGGTGAAATTTTAAAATATTTGCTTTATATTATTAGCCCTCGAATTTTGACATTTTTGCCACAAATGGAGCATGCCTGCAAGTTTTCAAACCTGATATCTATTTAATCAGTGAGAAGATCTGGATGAAATAGTTTCGTTCGAAAGCTAATTTGATAGGAATTTCTTACCATATACAACTAAATTTTAGAACCTTTAAAATTTTTGGTTGATTTTGAATTTGACTGTGTTACCCATGACACCTTGAAATGACATCAAGATAAGAAAGTTCCAGAATCTATAATATTTGGAGTTCAATAGTACAATACACTTAAATTGGAGATGCTGACCTGAAAATGTTCATATAACTGTTTTAGTGATTTAATACATACAAATGCATGAGGTTCCACTATTCTTGAGTAGACTTTATATAATGTTGCTACATGGTTGTAATACTTCTAAGATCTAATATCGTGAAGTTAAAATTTTATTTTTACTTTTCTTAGGAATTTGATCTGTATTGGAATTCAATCATATTTCATTCTAATTTGAAGCCTTCTTTGTTATTTATTGTTGAGATTATTACTTATACTGCTCTAGTTGTACATTTTTTTCTTTTACTGGTTTAAGACTGTACACCTTAAGTTACACAGCCAAAGAATAAATAATAATAATAATAATAATAATAATAATAATAATAAATATTAAAAAGAAAATACAAAAGAGCCATGTACAATTAAATAAATATAATAAATATTTGTACTCCTTGGTAACCAGTAGCACTGTTTCTCTGTCATTTTTGTCTGACCTTCATCTCTGTGATGCGAAGATCCGTGACTTGGAAGATAAAATACTTGTGTCATGTGTTCACGTGCAGACAATTTTTGTCAACAAGAAAAACTAATCCATCAGAAGTAACATGCTACCTCATTTTGCTGTCTAAAGTGACTTTTTATTTTTGTGTGTCTGTATATGTGTGTGTTTGTGTGTGTTCAGTACAGAAACCGCCTGACATCATCTCACACTTGACGCGAAATCCAAGATGACCGCCAACGAATCTATTTTTTTTTTCAAAGTTGGTCACTAGATTTGAAAGAAACATAAATGAAAGTTCGTTTTATAACTCTTTAAAGATAAAGAATCTAATGGTCTATGACTTCCCCAACAATAAGAGAAAAAAAGACAAAAAAAAAAAAAAAAAAAATAATAATAATGATAATGAAAAGAAGAGAAACTGATAATCAGATATCACTGTTTTGAGTCAAATTAAAGTCGTGCAGGCCTTTGATTAAACTAAATATCTTATCATGTTAAGCGTAGTCTTATTAACTAAGAGGTAAATAAGGAACACTAAATTATTGATTGTTGTATTTATTCTGGTTCACATACACTAAACATGTACGTTGTTATACGTCAGATCTATTTGGGATATTTCATAATTGGACTGTACAACTGATAGTCACTGTGATAAATCACTAATCACTTGTGTTACAGGAAATCGTGCAGAGAGACTGACACTTTTTCCAGAACAACTGGATGCACGACATGAGAACGATATCAGCTTTCAGATGACAATGTTGAAACAGAACGATATCACGAACAATTAAAAACAGTCTTTATGCGTTATTATTATTATTATTATTATTATTACTATTATTATTATTAGTAGTAGTAGTAGTAGTAGTATTGATAACGGGTAAAACAGAAATATAAAATCAAACTTTGTGCAGCAGGTATAAGTAATTCAGCGATTTTCACTAAAGTTCTTTGGAATATAATACATACGGAAAACAAGAAAAGGTATGTGTCAGGGGGAAAAAATGAGACAAGAAAAACAAGATAAAAAAACAAAAAAAACAACAACAAAAAAAACAAAAAACAACAACAACAAAACAACAAATAACAACAGCAAGAACAGAAAAAGGCTTTGGCTAGACAAACGTAGCTGCTTTTTATCTACACAGAGATCTCTGCGGAGAATCACTGAGACTTTGGTCATAAGCAATAAGAGTTTGCCTCTGAGATTTTGTAATATTTCATTGTCATTTGTCTTGATATGGCAATCATGCAATGCAATCTGTGTTTTTAACTGCGTAAGCTATGTGTTTCATATATATAATATAAAATTTATATCAACATCATTATTTTGTTTTCAATTTCGTCTTCAAATAAGTTTTAAGTTGAATGAATTTGTATTTTAAATAGGTTTCCTAACAGTTTAGTTTGGTCTCTTTTGTAATTTCAAATGCATTTCGAAAATACTCGATAAATAAATAACTCCGTACATTTTTACTGTCATATTTATCTAATGAATGAAGATATCATTATAGGTCATATAGATATTGTTGTTGTTGTTGTTGTTGTTGCTTTTAGAAGGCTTTCGAATATTTTTTTATTTTGTGTTTCCTTTTAATGTGCTTGTTTTGACCCTCTGCCACGTTTGTATTTTCTTGATTATGTCCATTTTGTAATGTTTGTGACATGGTGGGGGTTTTTTTTGTTGTTTTTTCTGGCTTCAGTGGAAGGATACATTCCTGTTAATTATGATTTGCCACACTGTGCTCTGTAACTTAGTTTATTTGTGACAGTGTTTGTTGAAGTACATCACGGCAAAAACTTTGTAATAAACTGCTGGCATACATCTAGATGTTGCGGTAGCAGTAATGAATTAGTAATGCTAAATAAGAAACATTCATTTGTTACAAAATTCATCTTGATACTGAGAGAAAACGAGTTATTAAATTGCAAACATATCAGAGACGATAGACCTTTCATATAAAAATAATTCTTTTCTGTAAGAATATTTCGATTGTATTAACAGTGAATGTTTCGCATCGTCGTAAACAATACCGTGTTATACCTGGCTGTACCTCTTGCAGAAGTGGCAGGCTATTTTTATCTGAGCTACATAACAAACTAAAACAGACTTGCTATACTGGTTATAGAAGTATCGTTCAAGCACCGTTAAGCATAGATAGAAATATCAGAAAAAAAGTAAAGAAAAACTGTGAAATTATCTTTACGTGTGCTATAACTATCTGGCACATAATATATGAGAAAAGGTAGCTACAAAGTAATTAACATTAATCTACAATAGTTGTATGTATGTATAGAATCATCGAAACCGCAAAGTACGAAGCTGACCATTTTCACAAGTGTACGCCAAAATTATGTTTAGCATTGACGAATAGTCACTACACTTTAATATATTTAATGTTTGAGTGTCCAACTTTTTGTTTATTGTCAGTCACATCTAAACATTATCCTAGAACGTGCATAGTTGGATTTAGTTACTTGTCTGATTACAAAACATTTTTATTATTTGTATAGGCTGCGTTAAACACTCAATACAATAAATATTTTATACACGGTTATGAACTGTCAAACAGTTACATCTAGAAAAATCCTGCAATGTTCACAGCTGGATTCATTAGCTTTTCTGTTGTAAAATAAACTACATCTATCAATGTATTACGTATATCAAGAAAGGAATAAACATCTAAATTAAAGTATTTGCGTTTGACAGAGAGAAACTCATCTGTTGAGTTTTTAAATAAGAAATATCTTTGTTTCCCTATATTTGCTTGCTATATCTATAGACGTTTAAGGTTTATAATACATGAAATACATTAGACAAACTGTGGACTAAATGGAACAGTAGATAGACTAGGAATGTATTACGTTTGTATGTGGTTGCTTAAGTAAAATCTTTTCATCAACCAACGTAATTACTAAGGTGAATTGAGAAAGATACATTAAATAATCAAATTTACTGTAAAAAAATAATAATAAAAAATAATAATAACGACAATTGACAGATATATACAGATTTTTGAAATATTTGATTAATGTATTTATTTACTTAGTATAATTAATTCATCCTGTTAATTTAAGTTTGCGGGTCGCGTGTATGCGAACGATCATTATAAATTGACGAATTATGAACATAAAAGATTCCAGTTAAAATAATATTATTAAAATAATTAATTTTATCATTGTTTAAATTGTTCGGAATGTTTGCTGTCACCTCACAATTCTGGCGAACTTGGTTAAGATTTTTAGGTCGGCTTAAAGGACGAGACTACGCTGTTAAGTCATTTTTTTTCACCTGTAACAGATTTCTGCAAGGTGTTTGTAGGCAAACAGAATAATTTGAAAACGACATCAAATATTAAAATGGCACATTAGCTATATTTTGTTATTTCACACTTTAATATTTGTATTTAATAATTACTTACGTACATCCTTAACACAAAGAAACATACATATATTAAAACGAAAAAACCCTCTTAAATACAACCATGAACGACTTTTACATAATGATAAATTATAAATATATATATGTTATTTCCGCCATTATTTAAAAAATATATAGTTTTGCTAAACTGAATTTATTTTGAATTTCAAATATTCAGTGTGATGTGATGCATGACCCTGTCGACATTGTATGTTTGAAAACGTTTCAGTTTCACTTCCGGGTCATGCGCTGTTTTTATCAATGGTAACGAATTCGGCTTCATCAAATTTGTTTTTATTTATTTTTATTTATTTATTTAAAGTTAAGACTTCTTTACGTTTCCAGTCTCAAACTGATCCCATCTGAGTCACTGAAAAGTTTAATTTTCAACTGAACTGTTTGTTTCCAGCTGCTGCTGATTAAACTGAGATCGCTTGTCAGTGAAGAGATATTTTAGAGTAAAAAAATAAAATGTCTTAGTTAAAATGCTTTATATTCTGTGTTCTTTCAAGCAGTGATAAATTAAATATTTGACACATTAATAACTTTTAATTAATGCCCTGATAAAGATGAATTGTCTGGTCATGTTAATCATTTTAATTGTCAATTATGCATAATATCTATTAAAAAATAAAAATAAAAATAAAAAACAACTGTTATTTCTATCAAATAAAAAATCATGTCACTACTTTCTTTTCTGATTATGTATTAAAGTAGAAAATATTTAATTTAAATAGAAAATGAATTATTACTTCAAACGATTTATACTGTGTTCATTCAAACAGTAATAAAGCCAAACTTAAATCTTAGACAACTGAATTATAATTAATTATGTTCAACATAACAATTGCCAAATACATACAGTATTACAATAATAAAAACAGATTGTTATTTCTGAAAAGAAAATAGCTTTGTCACTATTTTCTAGTCTGACTTTGGATTTGCTAAATAAAAATACTGAGAAAAAGAAAAACATATGTACTTTAAGCACAGAACTTAGACGTAAAGAGGAATCGAGTGGTGGAAGAAATTAAATATTTTTGTAAAACTGAAAAAACGCATCGGTGTGAATTATTATTTAACTAATTATATATTAACCATAGCTGTGTCAGTTCATATTTAAACCGTTCTGTATTTCATCATCACCATCATCATCATCATCGATATTATTATTATTCTTATTATTATTATTATGATTATTATTATTATTATTACTATTATTATTATTGTTATTGTTATTATTATTATTATTATTATTATTATTATTATTATTATTATTATTATTATTATTATTATTATTCTGTTTTCATTAAAATAACTATAATCAAAATCCTTGTTTATGACACAGATGTTCGATGTTGGTATCTATAACAACGCCAAAGATGTGACGGTATCTGTATTATACTTTTTTTCTTTCTCAATAATTTCCATTATTATAATTGACTGTCATATATGAATCTGTTATTATTTCAGTACCAGTACGGTTAGTGGATAGAACAGGAGTACCGACACAAGGTCGAGTTGAGATTCAAGTAAACGGGACGTGGGGAACAATCTGTGATCATGATTTTGATGAGAAAGATGCTTCAGTTTTATGTCACATGTTAGGATTTAGTCGGTAATTTGTTTATTATATTTTTATTTATTTATTTTTGTTGTTTAATGATATAAAATAAATAAGTCTTTTTACAGATGTAGTAGATTCAACTTTACTCAGAACCACACGATAATTAATTGTTGTTCAAATACATTATACGCAAAATTCCTGTGGATGGTATTTTTAACATTTCAAATATGTTTGTAAGAAATAATAATAATTGTAGTAGTTGCAGTATTAGCTCTAGTAATAGTAGTAGTAGTAGTAGTAGTAGTAGTAGTAAATGTAAATAATGTTGTTAATTATATTTACACTATATTAATGGTATTATTGTATCAAACATTGTCCAATAAAATTATTTCGAAATAATTTAGAAAATAAATATATTCTTCTGAAAACCTTAGAACTAAACGCACGTCTGCATAATACTTTTCCAAATAATGTTTCATAATATTTATTTTATTCATTGTATTTACTCATTTAATAGTACTAGTACTACTACTACTACTACTACTACAACTACTACTACTATTACTACTACAACAACTACTACTAATAATAAGAAGAAGAAGAAGAAGAAGAAGAAAAAGAAAAGGAAGAACAGCAGTAATAATGATGAAACGTTTCCTCTCAAATCTTTGACACTAAAATGAGATCTGTTGAAGATGTTTAGTAAACCCTGTGTTATAACATTCATTTCACTGTACATTTTATTTATTTCTTTTGAAGTTTTAATGCAAAGTCATACCGTTTTGCTCACTTTGGAGAAGGAACTGGACAAATATGGCTTGCTGATCTTGGATGTGATGGAGATGAAGACAGTGTTGAAAAGTGTTCATTTTCTGGCTGGGGTAAACACAACTGTGATCACTCACGGGATGCTGGAATCAGCTGTCAATGTTGGTTTACACGTGACGTTTTTATTTTATTTTATTTTATTTTATTTCATTGTGTATCAGTAACAAAATGTTTTAACTTGTTGGCATCAAAATTATCATTCGTGTGTTTAATGGTGTTGCACTGAAGTGTGTATCTATCTTTATTTGTCTTCAGTAATAACCAAAACAAAATAATATCAGGATTGTGTACAGTAGTCAACTAAAACGCTAGGTTTAAAATAACCTGAATTTAAATGGGATATAACAATTATGCAATTTTTCGTATTTGTTACTTACTTTACTTGTTTGTTTGTTTGTTTGTTTGATTGTTTCTTGTTTGTTTGTTTGTTTGATTGTTTCTTGTTTGTTTATTGGTTTCCTTGTTTGACTGTTTGATTATTTGTAATTCATGAAAGACTTACTATAGGCATCAAAGCTAAACACATACCACTACGATGGTTATAAGAGAGGAAACTCTTTATTGAAACTGTGCAGATTATTCTTGTTGACTTGCATATAAATAGGAAAATAAAGTTGGTGGGAGCAGAAACAGCTTCTACGAAATTTTCAGAAGAAATATAGTTACAAGAGTATTAAACGATATTACTAAATCGATTTTCTCAAGTAGAAGTAAACATGCAGAGTTATTGAAAATAAACACCAGAAATAACATAACTATAATAATAATAATAATAATAATAATTAATAATGTAATTAAATTTCAAGAAATCCAATATCTTTATGCTATTCTAAATACAACACTTATAAATTAGAATGAAATATCAAAATTATATAATGAATATATGATTTCTTTAGGCTCTATCAGATTAGTCAATGGTGGAGGTGTTTCAACACAGGGTCGAGTTGAGATCAAACTTAACGATACATGGGGAACTGTCTGTGGTGACAAATTTGACGACAAAGACTCAGGCTTTATCTGTACACTTTTAGGATTCAGTCAGTAAGAACGTTTTACTTTCAGTTAAACTGTTCAATTTATAAACAGTTGTAAAATATGAGTTCGTTTCTATTTGCGCCATACCAAATAAGATAAAATCTGAATAATCGCATAGTACAGGTTGATCAATATTTCTACTAACCAAGATGAGACAACTCAGTTTGTATTTTGTAAATACTAGATTCAACGCAAAGACGTATAAGAATACTCACTTTGGAGAAGGAACAGGACCAGTGTGGGTTGATGATGTTAACTGTGTTAAAGATGACAATGGAGTGAATCACTGTTCTTTCAATGACTGGGGTAAAAAAAACTGTAATCATAAAAAGGATTTGGGAATCAGCTGCTTCCCTCAGGGTATGTTCTTTATTTTGTTGTTGTTGTTTGTTGTTTTTTGTACTATTTAAAGAACAAAACATTTAGTGTTAAATGTGAAATGCAAGAACCTCTTAGTGTGAAAAATATCGGCTGTACCTTTTACATTCTTCGATTTATAAAATAACGCCTCTCTCTCTCTCTGTCTCTCTCTCTCTCTTTTTTGTTCTCTCTCTCTCTCTCTCTCTCTCTCTCTCTCTCTCTCTCTCTCTCTCTCTCTCTCTCTCTCTCTCTCTCTCTCTCTCTCTCTCTCTCTCTCTCTGGATCGTCGAATGTGCGAAGCGCTTCGATTGCATCCTCTCCCTTTGACTTTTATTATTATTATTATTATTTATTTATTTATTTATTTATTTATTTGTCTTTATTTTTATTAATCATTTTAACATAGTTACTAGAAGAAATATTTGGCTTCCGGATATTACAAGTAAAAGCTGACTTTGTAAAAATGTAGTGCTAATTATACATTTCGATGTTAAAGTCATATCGCTTGGTAATATTATTTACGTAGATCTATAAAGAAAAATTTCACTTTTGACCCGACCGTTAAACAAAACAAATGAAATTATGAAAATAATTTGTGTTTTTGATCGTTTCTTCAACTGACTTCAGTTTCTGTTCGATTGGTGAATGGAGGAGGAATTGCAACACGAGGCAGACTTGAAATAGAAAACAACGGGACATGGGGAACTGTCTGTGATAATGAATTTGACGACAGAGATGCTGGTGTCATCTGTTACATGCTGGGTTTTAGTCGGTAAATAATAATTTAATTATTTATTTATATCTAGCAGTGTTATGTCTTCAACATATATTGTATGTTGTTACAGCTTTCGATGCAGCGACATGTATACAATTGTATAAAATCCTGAGTTCTTAATTCAATATTTTGCCTATTCTGATTTTGTAACTTATAGGTGTATATATATATATATATATATATATTCCTACCTAGAAATCGAGGGTAGTGTAAATATTTAACAGAAAAATAGTAAATATCTGTTTCGCACGTCTTTAATCCACTTTTGTTAATTTAACCGTTTTCATTACTTAAATGCTTATTATACTATCACTTAAAATTCAAATTATATGAGATAATATTATTGTGTTTTTTGTGTGTTTTTTTACTGTTTTCACACCAATAAATCATTATTGATTATTCTACAATAATACAAATAATAATTATAAAAAAAATAACCCTGAAATTACTTTACGCTGTTTTAATTAATTAGTGATGAAGAAATACAGATTCAAGAAGAATTGTATTGTGAAATATAAGTATTAATAAATTATTTGTAAAACGTATAATCAAAAATTTACAGAAAATGATCTGATTATAAATTATTGCTTTCGATTCGGCGACACATTTCTTTTTTTTTAATCATTTTACAGGATAGTCCATCAGCAACATGACGAATAAGTCTTATTATTCTATTTTGTATTATTATTATTATTATTATTATTATTATTATTATTATTATTATGATTATTAATTTATTTATTTATTTCTAGATTATAAGTCCCTTAGTGACATCACGACTAAGCATTATTATTATATTCCGTAGTCTAATTATTAATATTAATTTCAGTCTTGGAGTAAAATCCTATAGATCATCTCAGTTTGGAGAAGGCAATGGATCTATTTGGCTTGATGGACTTGACTGTAGGGGAGATGAAGAAAGTGTAGACTATTGTTCATTCTTTACTCGGGTTGACAACAACTGTAGTCATAAACAAGACGTGGGAATCAGCTGTTTGAATCGTTGTAAGTAGTGATATATAGAATTAGTAAAATAAATGACAGCAAAATATTTAGTGAACAGACGAAATGAGGGCGATCTAGGAGATGTAACAAAACAAATGTGAAGACTTATGCTAATCAGGTTCTCGTGTCTGTTCTTTTAATTGATGTATTGTCTATGTCTGACCTAATAGTCAGCTGGATAGTTATATAGATCCAGCTGATTGAGGTCACTTTAAGATTTCACGGTTCTGTTTAAGTAACTGAAAGGCAGTTTGATGTGGCTTTCTTACAAATTTCAATTTAACTATATATATATATATACATATAAATTGAAGCAGCATAACAATTATTTTGGAGAACAGCTGGCAATCTGAGATCAGATTGTTCAAAGTAAAACGTAGGATATTATCTCTACAACAGTGGGTGAAGAATAGTCGGAATCTGATGTCAACACAGACCAACAGTAATTGTAAGCATTGATCCCACGATAGTTTTATTATTAACTGACAAGCAGTACGTTATTTTTAAATACTTGCATATTCAAATACTTGCTAATGTCTGCTACTTTACCTTGAGGGTTTAACATATTTAACGTGTCTGATATGCTCACTTATGTAATTTTGTACCATAAAAGTGTATGTTGTGTTCCCAGTGATTTAAGGTTGGCTGAATATAAATACTTATATGACCTTGTTTCCTGAATACCCTTAGAGCCAAGCCAGTACAGTGAGATATCCATGTATAGTTGCAACTGTTTTTGTGGAAGAGTTTCAAGCCCGTTGAGGAGGTTATACTTTGAATACCTGACGACGGTGCTAATTTCAGATCACATTTGACTGCGTCATATTACATCGTGGTAGTTATTGTAATGTTTCGGCCTTCGCCCGGGATTTGAAACGGATACGAGTCATAAATGCATTTCTGTTGCAATTGGGAGCTGTATAAATGTTATTGGAAAATTACTAGGTATTACCAGTGTTGTTCACTAGAAAACCAATCAGTTCTCTAGAATATCTTAACGTGAATCAAAACGGATCCGTGTTGGATGAGTGTTGGATCCGTTCATATCGGTTTAAATAAAGCGCTCTGAATAACAAAACCTTCTTCAATTAGAATCTAACAGACAAATAACCACGACGCGGCAAAACAGTAGGCGAACTTCGTGAACAGATTATAAATGAGTTTTCGGTGACAGTCTAGTTATAGAGGATGATAGTTCTATTTATGAGATAGATGTAAAAAGGTTAAGCGTAGACCAACAGTTACCTCTTAAAATAATTACAATTTGAAAGACAGCAAAGAACATTAGAGAGAGAGAGAGAGAGAGAGAGAGAGAGAGAGAGAGAGAGAGAGAGAGAGAGAGAGAGAGAGAGAGAGAGAGAGAGAGAGAGAGAGAGAGAGAGAGAGAGAGAGAGAGAGACAGAGAGAGAGAGAGAAGCAGACAGTAGAGCGGAAACTTGAGTTAAGATCCCAAGAGAATGATATGAGACATTCATCAGTAAAAGGTAGCGAAACTGGGAATAGTCGTTTTAACATGTCAGTAGCATACAGATCAGTACCAGTATTTGAAGATGGACAGATTGATACTTTGTTGCAGCTATTCGAGCAAATAGCCAAAGAGTTTGATATAATTAAATATCTGAGTGAACACAGTTCTACACAGTATAAGCTGGCGTTCTTACGAATATATGAATTGCGTCCAGAGGCATACCAGTTCACGTATAGTGAATTGAAGGAACCTGAAGGTCAGTGCTATGTAGAATATTTCGCGAAAAATGCTGGATTATTTGATATAAGTGTGAAGCATCACAAAGGATTTTTGTTAGGCTTACAGCAATTGTTAGTACTATAGGATCTTAAATATGGGTTACCAGTTAATTTACGCCTTCATTTAGAGAACATGGGTTTACATACAAAATACAGGATGCGGCGATCGTTGCTGATGATTTCATGCTAATTAATGAAATTCAGTCGGGGTAGGGGAATTCCAGTCGTCATGGGGAAAGAAAGACATTTTAGGGGGGATTTCTGCATAACGCTAATAACATGTGTTAGTCAATTGGTCAGGCGAGATTCGTTTTTGGTGGTCAGAAACAGGATAAGCGACAAGAAAGTGATTGTCACGGAATTCAGACTGCGTAAACAAATTGTTACTTTCATCACATCTGCACTTTTAACTTTTAAGCAAATGAATTGAAATTCCGTAACTTTAATTTTAACTACAACCTCATCCGCTTTTTTATTATTTGCTCAAAATGTTCAACTCCATGGCGTTGCTATATAAGGGCTAGCATTTGGTAATTAAAGAGAAAAGTAAGAGAAGTAAGCGAAAGCGTAGGAAACGGTCAAGATGAAAGTTCAGTCAGGCGGGGAAACCAAAAGTTTTTGAATGACATTGTCTTTACGGACGAGTATGGTAAGCAATTGTCTATTCTTACTTTCATAGTGTGTAAAGTGGAATTATCTTGTGTCAATAATATTTATTATACCTAAAATTTGAAGGTTTTAATCTGTTTTATTTTGTCTTGGTTCCCCGTATGATCTTACTCGTATCATTAATCAAAATTACTTAAAGTGTGTTTTATGAGTGTATTATGTATTATTACCACTTCAACTGTATATCATAATTAAATCCTTAAGGTGAACCTTAGTTTGTGTTGAGTTTATTTCTGTAGTGGATGGATATACTTTTTGATTTATATAGATTGCTGTCAATTTAGCGTATATATTCCATGTTAGCTGGCCATTAAAACACCTTGTTACCCTCGGCTGAGCCTCAATAAAACATCCAAGGTGTTTATAGCTGTGAGTCCCGTGATACTGATCAAGAGATGTATGGTGTATTAGATGTTTAGTAAACATATAACAGTCGGCTTGTACCGCAAAACAACAAAGTTTCTGTCAAAGTTTCTCTACAATCTTTGAATTAACTTGTAATTTGTAGTCGCAAAATGCGTTTCATTGTATTTAACAATAATTTCAAATTACAGTTTATAATGTGGCGACATTTATAGGTCAGGCTGAGATTCGGAAAATTATCTAATACAAAATTAAAATTCCAGATTTCTTGTGTACATTTTCCAGCAGTACATTTTTTTTTTTTTTTTTTGCCTTTTTTAATTTTTTTTTTTTTTTTTTTTTTTGCGTTGCTATATGGAAATTAATGTGTGACGCGCATCTTAAATTATGTATAAGATATATTCAGAAAAACAAAAATCCATTCGTACCTAATGAAGTTTAAAAGTTCACCTTTGTACGCAGAATTATTTACACTCCATAACTGTTTTGGAAAAAAATGTCTCTCATATTATAACATTTGTAATGTTTTAGGGATATGAAATATGCTTTTTTGATGACTTACAATTCAATATACTGCTGACACGATTAAAAAAGATGTAGATAATCATGTTTTATCCGTTATGATATTTGGAATTCTATATACATTTCTTGTGATGTTAATTTATTTTTATAGTTCGTGACAACCTTATTGAATATAACAGTCCAGATATTTATTATTTAGCCTACCAATGTGTTGAATGCCTCACTTCAAAGCTGGTATTTCTTCAGTCAGAACATGTCACTGGACTTAGAAACTGAAAGTGAGGTGTCCCTCGCGTAACATACTTCTATGTACACGGGTCTGTATTAGAATCAGCTACGTATTTTGATACTTGTTCATTGGGTATCTCCCTGCTGTGTCTGAAATACTTCAGATAACCTTGGAGAGGATCGTGGTAATAGCTGTAGCTATTATCCATCTTTGCTCTTGAAGAAGTAACACATGGCATTATGATGTCAGATTTTTTCTTCTAATCGCAAGAGTTCAAAGGATGACATGTGAACACACATTCTCATCTGTGGTCTGTTCATCGGCTTGATTTATCGGGTGGATGATAGGGTGAACTGCTCGTTTTCTAACACTTGACTGCACTGTGACATGTAGCATTCTGATATTCAGACCACTGTCTGGTGGGACTCTGCTGAACACGAATGATACATTATATGAAAAATGAAACACACACACACACACACACACACACACACACACACACACACACACACAAGAAGAAACTACAAAAAAAAGAAGAAAAAAGCGTTAACCTGAAAGACAGGAGTTCTGCTTTTCATCCACAGTATCTTTGAAAGCAATACTATGTGTTGTTTTATCTGTTGTCATACACTCAGTTTCTTCAAATCTAGAGTTGCTAGCCCCATCATCGTTTTTGTTATTATTATCATCATCATTATAATTATTATTATTACTGTTATTATTATTGTCGTGGTCTTTATTATTGTTATTATTACTGATCAGTTGCAGTTATTTATCATCTGACAATGTAGACAAATGCAAATAATTTTTACTGTTTATTTCTGCACTTATGCGCAGAGTATTAACAATGAGTTTATCAGATCGTCGTACAATACACCCTGTGTAACTTTCTTGTCTTGTCATACACACTGTTTAATCTGATCTATATAAGAAACAAACACACACTCGCTATACAGCTTACGCGAGTATCAATTCAGCAAGTTGTGTTAGGAGGTTAAATCTGTTTCAGATGAATGACTCTGTATTTTACATGACTTTCCAAACAATTTAGTCTGGTTTATTTTGCTTTGGCGTGTGATCTACTCGGCGAAAAACTAATTTGGCGTCTGATTTCTAGCAGGCAGGTAAAGTAATATATATATATATTATGTAAGTATGTATGTGTGTGTGTGTATGTTTGTATCTATGTGTACGTATTTATCTATATTAGTATGTAATAATGTTTATATGTGAAACAGTATTCACGTTAGATTGAAAATACTGTATCTTTGCAATGATTTTAATAAATAGCAAGGGCTTTCGATCTATATATATGTAAGAACATTACTTCCAAGCTACTTGGTCATTGATACATATATGATTAAAGAACGAAAATAAACGAAATAATAATGAAAATAAGTTTGTAGAATAAATGCATAGCTTACACACCAAATATTTTCCTGCGTTTCAATTCATCGATAAATTATAAATATATAATAAAAAAAAAAAAAAAATAACAAAGTAAAATAAATAAATTTAAAAATTAAATTAATATAACAATAATAATAAAAATAAGTGTGTAGAATTTTGTCAGTGTAGATCACAAGTCAAAGTAGCACGCATCTAGCTGTCGTGGTAGCAGTACTGAATTATTGCTGTCTGATCTAAATAACAAACATTCACGTTTTAGAAAATTCACTGAGTGAAAACGAGCTTTTAAGACATAAACAGTTCACAGCCAACAGAACATTTTAAAATTATTTTTAGATAAAATATAATTCTTGTCTCTGCGAGTTTTTCAATTGTATATATATATATATATACGCACACACCTGTAGATGTGGGTGCCACATAATTAAGAACATAATTTAGATTCTTAATGACTGTGATTATCTATTATTATTATTATTATTATTATTATTATTATTATTATTATTGACTTTCACGGTAAACAAAGGGAATCTTGAGAGCAAAGATTTGCTATTTAATTTTCTGAGATATTTTTCTACCTCGTCTCTGTCTATGATTTAAATTTGCTTGGAATCTCATTCACAAAATTTGAATATCGAATACATTTCACTGGTTTGTCGATAAACGATGTTCGGACCTGCGTATTAATAACTGAAAAAGAGGAAGAAGAAGTAGAAGAAGAAGATAACGTTCAACAATCTAAATGCAGCAAATAATAAAAAGCATCTGCTTACATTTTTTTTTTTTTTCATGTTTTATAATATATAGCTGTTGTTGTTTCGCCCGTTATTTTTGCTATTGAACATGTATTATTTTTTATCTTGAATGTTCATAAACGTAAACGTTCATATTGTCCTATTTATTTCTACACTTACGCGCTGACACCGTACAAAAACAGTGAATATTGCAAGTAGTCGTAAATAGCACTGGGTTGTACCTCTGTGTATCTCGTGCAGCCGTGATACACTGTTTGTATCTGACCAACATAACAAACAAACACACATTTGCTATACTGGTTATGCGAATATGATTTGAGTCCCATTATATGTACCGGGATATATTTGGAAAACGAAAACAGCATTACAAAATTACCTTTAAGTATGCTTTAACGACCTATATCATAGAGTAATAATTAAAAACAAACAAACAAAAACAACAACAGCAAACAAAGAAACAATAACTGCAACAGTCATATCTAAATAGTATATTTTGTCTGTACGCTCGTTTATAAATTATTAAATAGTTGTACCAAGATATAATCATGCAATGTTGGGTTAACTTAGCTGTCCGGTTACAAAATACTTGTATTATTTGTAATATATATTATATTTGTCTGTTTGCCTGTTTATGAATTGTCAAACAGTTACATCTAGAATAATTCTACATTGTGTACATCTGGATTCAGTTAGCTTTCCGATTATAAGATTAAGCTTAGACAGCCAGAATGTTATGTATACAAAAACAGGAATCAGGATAAACATTAAGTAATTGTGTCTGACAGAGACAAAATGATTTGTTCAGTTTTTAAATATGTACTTTTTGTAACTACAGTGGTTTAATATATATAATGTTTATTACAATATAAATTGGGTTACATATACTCAATTTGAGCATTCAGCAAACAAAATTTGGCGATCTAATTACATGATACTGGGAGTACATAATAGGGAGACTTGTGTTTAAATAAAGTGTGAACATCGATGAAGACAATTAATAACGTGAACTGAGAGAGACAACGTTACAAAAATTGAGTTTATTGTAGAAAAAAAAAATAATATTAATAATTAGAATAATTTAAAAATAAAGAAAAGATATACTAAAGAAAAAAGTAAAAGAAAAAGTGTTTGCTGCAATCTATATCCGGATAGATATCAAATCCTACTCGCAAAATATCGACGAAATTTTTACTTAAACTGACGCAGTGACTGAGAGAAAATACAAGTGAAACAAGATGATAATCATAACGAATGAACCAATAACGAGAATCGAGTGATAAGTTTAGATATAACAGATTTTTGTTATTATTGATTGATGCATTAATTTAGTTAGTATAATGTATTCACGCTGTTCATTCAAGTTTGCATGTGGTATGTATGCCAGAGCAGTTTTTATTTGAACGATCGTTAAAAAAGTGACGAATTATGACATCAAAACGTTTCGGTTTAAATAATATCATTAATTTCATTATTTTGATCTTTGCTTAAAAATCGTGGTTTCAAAAATATATTTTTTACTTGTCCGATGACAACAGTTCCTGGTTCACAAGTACGATCGATGTTCGGCTTAATGGGCGATATTACGTGTTATTATTGTTCACCTGTTCCGTTCCGTTTATAGGCGAGAAAACCAAATATTAAAAGGACACATTAGCTATATTTTATTATCATACATTTAATAATTTAATTTAATAATTCCTATAATAATTCCCATAATAATTCCTATAAACATTAGTCACATTCACACATAATTATTAATACGTGCATACATGCATATTTAAACGTATACATATATACATATGTTCAAACATGTATACAAACACCTATACGCATAAGTATCCATATTCAGCTACAAAAATAGCCTTCTCAGTACATTCTATTCTGATTACTGAATCACTAAAGTAAAACACTGAGAAAATGTCAAGTTTTTGAAGAAGAGAACTTAGACGTAAATAGGTATCCAGCTGTACACGAAAGTAAATACATTTAAAAAAATATGGAAATCATAGGAGTGTTTATTAAAATTAAAATGAGATATCAGTTTGTGTAGGTAACAGAATACTGATGGTTACAAATTATTATGCACCTTTTTTGTTTAATTTGTCATAGTTGTTGTCTTGTTATGCAAGACTCTGTTAAAACGTTACAACTTATTGTGAGATAATTATAATGCTTCTCTCTTTGTTTTCTTTTTTTTTCCAAATATAATTGTACACTGGTTTTAGTTTTGTGATGAAACTAGCATGGCCAGTATATAAACTTAACTTTGTTTGTTTGAAATGTAGACTAGATAAATTAGTGTGTCATTAACACACAAAGATATATTCGGTTAATATTTACGAGGATCAAATATGTTACTGTAGCTTAGAGCAAAACCGGCAGTTCTATATGACTGCGTGTGTATGTGTGTGTGTGTGTATATATATATATATATATATATATTTGTGTTCATCTGTGTATGATATGTATATATCTCAGTGTGTGTATGTACATCAAAATATTTGACTGTACCTATGGAGAAAACGGTAAATACACTAAATGTTTTTTACCTACTACCGAATTGTTTTATTTCATTTTGTCTTATTAGGACAATTTCACGGGTTCAGAAGGTTTAATCTAAAAAAAATGCCAGAGATATATGTGGCTTCATGGGTAACAGGAAATATGTGTATGAAGGATGTAACACCAAAGGGACGTGACAACAAAATTAACCTTATTTCAAAATTGTCTACAATTTTTGGGATGGTCAAATAAATATTTACCATTTGCTTAAAAAGGAATTCATTCATTGTTTAATCTTTAATGTATGTTGATAACAGCTTCGGAATGTGCCTGTGTTGGTAAATCATCAATAACATGATTCTTCGATAGTTACAAACCAATTATTTATCTGTACAATATTCAAGACATTAAATACGTTTATTCGCTGAAGAATGTATTAGAATGTATTACTGAATCAGTACAGAAGTTGAGAACAGAATATCTGTAATTAAATACACGGACATACGAACCGTTGTTCACAGCATCAGACACACACAAACAGAACCACATAAACACTCGCGCCCGTACAATCACATTTAGACACATTCATGGAGGTATATACGTATCTCAAATATATATAATGACAAACGATTTGGAATTAATAAATACAGATAGATAGATAAATCAAGACGAATAGAAAGACAAGTAGACAGACTATAGAAATAAAGGTTTTCTTCACTGTTCTTGATAACAATACTTTTTTACCTCATGTGTCATACGTTCCATTCCAGCTACTAAGAACAAACAGGCGTACGATTACGAAATAAAATTCGTCAGTCAACGTCAAATGTACATCAGGCTAGGAACGAGGATCTGAATTAAAGTAGTAGTGTTTGCTGGAGACACACTGATGTAGTCAGTTTTTAATTAAGAAATGTCCTTCTTTCTATATGTATGAATTTATTTACTACAGTCATTTCAAGTATATCATATTATTTTTATTTATATAGTTATTAAGAAAGAAATAACCGATAGTTATAATAATAATTAAATCTGTGAATCCGTGAGGTGTGGAATTATGACTTCGATAACGTTCTCACGAGGAAACGAAAACAAAAAATTGAAACAGAAAGTTTTCATTTATAAAGTGTTCAACGACGATAAACGATGTTCAGTACTGTCTAATAATAACTCAAGACGAAAATGAAAAAAAAACACTTTACTATATATTTTATTTAGTACTTACTATTAGCATTCATATAGTCATAACTCATATTCACACATGCAGTACGAGTTTGGTAAGCAATAGTCTATTCTTACTTTGATAGGGTGTAACGTGCAGTTAACCTGTGTCAATAACATTTATTATACCTAAAATGTTAATATTTTAATGTGTCCTCCGTGCAGATTCTTATTCTCTCTTGGTTCACTGAATCACCTTTCTCGTATCATTATTCAAAATTACTTAAACATATCTTTTATGATTGTACAATGTATTAGTATCAAGTCACCTATGCGTAACAATTAAATTATATATTATTTAAGCCGTATTTTAAAGAAAATGTTTTGCTAATTTGAATTTGTTTTTAATTTTAAATATTCAGTGTGGTGTGATTCATGACCGTGTTGATATTGTGTGATTAAAACGTTTCAGTTTCACTTCCGGGTCATGCGCTGTTTTTATCAGTGATTAAAAATTCGGCTGAACTGTTTGTTTGCAGCTGCTGATGATTAAACTCATTGGTTTTCTGTAAAGAGATATTTTAGAGTAAAACAAAAAAATGTTTCTTAGTTAAATGCTTTATATTCTGTGTTCATACAAGCAGTAATAAAACTAAACTTAAATATTTCACACATTAATAACTTTTAATTAATGTACTCATAAAGTTGAATTGTCTGGTCCCATTAATCATTATAATTGTCAACTATGCATGATATTTATTTTAAAAAATAATAATAAAATAAAACGAAAACAAAAAGAAAGAAAAAATGCGACTCTTATTTCTATCAAATAAAAAATCATGTCACTACTTTCTATTCTGATTCTGTTTTAAAGTAGAACATATTTAACTTAAAAACAAAATTAATTATTACTTCCAACGGTTTATACTGTCTGTTCATTCAGGCACTAATAAAGCCAAACTTAAATCTTTGACAAATGAATTATAATTAATTAATGCAGTTATAAAGTTGAATTATCTGGTCGTGTTCAACATAGCAATTGCCAAATATGTACAGTGTTACAATAATAAAAAATGTTTTCTATTCTGACTTTGGATTTGCTAAATTAAAATACTGAGAAAAATAAAAACATATGTATTCTAAGCACAGAACTTAGACGTAAAGAGGAAACCAGTGGTGGAAGAAATTAAACATTTTTGGAAAATTGAAATAACGGATTGGTGTAAATTATTATTTCATTAATTATATATTAACCATGGCTGTGTCAGTTCATATTGAAACCTTTCAGTATTTCATTATTATTATTATCATTATTATTATTATTATTATTATTATTATTATTATTCAGTTTTTATTACAGTAAATATAATTAAAATCGTTGCTAATGACAGAAATGTTCGATGTTGGTATCTAT
The DNA here is from genome assembly GCA_012295275.1 of Chrysomallon squamiferum. Classification (NCBI taxonomy): domain Eukaryota; kingdom Metazoa; phylum Mollusca; class Gastropoda; order Neomphalida; family Peltospiridae; genus Chrysomallon; species Chrysomallon squamiferum. The sequence continues at coordinate 16,211,352 of CM022676.1, forward strand.
AACAATGACAAAGATATCACATGTGTATTATACTTTAACAAATATCTTTGTAAATGAAAATTATCATATTTCTGTATATACTGTTTTCTTTCTGAATAATGTGCACTGTCATAACTGACTGATGATATACAAACCTTTTATTATTTCAGTACCAGTACGATTAGTGAATGGGAGGGGAATACCAACACAAGGTCGAGTTGAGATTCAAGTAAACGGGACGTGGGGAACAATTTGTTATGGTCATTTTGATGAGAAAGAAGCTTCTGTTTTATGTCACATGCTAGGATTTAGTCGGTAATGTGTTTATTATATTTGTCTTTATTTATTTGTGTTGCTTAATGAAATGAAACAAAATACGTCTTTTTACAGTGGGGAACAATCAGTAAAAGCAGTCTTGACACAAGAGATGCTGGTGTTCTCTGTTCAATGAAAGGATTTAGTTGGAAAAAATAGTTTGTGCAATATTATTTTTTACCAACGGATTATTGACTACTATTACTACCACTACTACTACTACTACTACTACTACTACTATTACTACTACTACTACTACTACAACTACTACTGCTGCTGCTGCTACTGCTACTACTACTACTACTGCTATTGCTGTTATATTAATTTGTCACTTGATCTGTGTGTATCACTATATAACTGTGATGTTTCCGATGGTATGTGACGTTTTGACACAAGAGATGCGGGTGTTTCGTGTCCAATGATGGCATTTTGTGTCCTACTATGTAATTGTTGGTATTTATCTACCAACTTACCTGTTGGTTTAAGATAGTGTCAGGTATTTAATACGTAACGATATGAGCCGAGTGCTATAAAATAACACACAGACCAGTGTCCAGTTACAAGGCACTTGGTTGATCAGGATTAAACACTTCGGAACTCGACTCATCTCTCTCTCATTTTTTTGTATTTAGACTGGACCCGATGCCTCCTAGACTGCTAGTAGTTCTACAGCAAAATAATAACCAAGGAAAAAATAATAACGGTTATAGTATCATCGATGATTGCTTATTCTTTATTACAGTATTATTTGTGTTTCTGATTCTAATGTAAACCATAATGGAATACATATTTTTAATGAAGTAACGAAATGAACAGGTTTCCTGATACTTTGGAGATTAGCATTAAATCATTTGCTTTTCTTGTGATTGTAAAAGAGGAAAGAGTTTACGTTATTCTCTCTATCAGACGATATCAAACTGAAAACAATATAAACAAAACAAAATAATAATAATAAAATAAAACTTACATAGTAAAAATATCACAGACAAGAATACATATTTATTTTCTCATTATTTTCCCTTAAAAATACCAGTGCAATAAAAGAAATTAATAAGAGAGATTCCGTCATTCCTCACCCTGTACCGAAAATTCGTTTCATTATGGCCTGATTCTAAAATATAAGCTATGATAATTTAATTTTGTTAAAATGTATATTTTAACAGATGATCAGCAACGTATCAAGATTTATCATATATATTTCAGTGACGGAGCAAAGGACGTTTCAGGTGGTCCACCATACTTTGGAAAAGGCACAGGCCAAATATGGTTAGATACACTTGAGTGTGAAGGAAAAGAAACATCTGTTGAACAGTGTAGTTTTGCTGCTTGGAGAAACAATCACTGTCTTCACTATCACGATGTTGGGATTCGTTGTCAAGGTTCGTTACAGAGAAATGTAATATGTGCTGTATTTGTGTTGCTTTGCGTCAATATTTAGAATTTGAATGAGACGATTCATTATCAAAACATATCAGAAATGTATCAACTACATAATGACAAGAATTATAAACAAACTATACAGCCGATTTTGTGATGAATGATTTTCACCCTACACTACCGTTGACTTTGGAAAGATAATAAATTACTGAGGAAATAATTTTCATACAAATTTGTATTGACTCTGGTTTAGTGCTTAATTTCGATAATTAATTTAATGTTAAACTACCGAAATCTGTGAAGCAGAAAAATCAACAATATTGTTTTTTTACTCGGTTATCATGGTTCTCTATTAGAGAGTCTTATCAGTTAACGTTTTCCTAAAAAAAATATTTCCTATTTTGTTGTTGCTGATTCTGAGGTTCTAGTTCGTATTAGTTTTATTACTGTAATAATAAAACATAATTATAACAACAAAAACAGCAACAACATCAACAACAACATCAACAACAATAATAATAACAATAATAAACATAGTAATAATAATAATAATAATAATAATAATAATAATAATAATAACAATCGTAACAAATTATGAGAAAATAAAGAAAAACGTGAAATAAGCAAAAAGAAAAAAGAACGGCAGAACGACGCGTACATTTTTTATTTACTTGTTTCATTCTCACTTTCATTGTTAAAGGAATAATGTGTCGGTAAAATAACAAACGAAAAACAGTTGTCTGTGTAAGCAACGTTTGGGAACCCTAAAATGAAAGGTGTTACCCTTTTTTCAGTGTCTATCAGACTAGTCAATGGTGGAGATATTTCAACACAGGGTCGAGTTGAGATCAAACTTAACGATACATGGGGAACTGTCTGTGGTGACAAATTTGACGACAAAGACGCAAGCTTTATCTGTACACTTTTAGGATTCAGTCAGTAAGAATGGTTTGGTTTCAGTTAAACTGAATACTTTATCAGCAATAATAAAATCTGAGATCGTTTATATTTGTGTTACCGCAGTTAAAGTAAAATCTGAATAACCCCCCACAGCTTCATCAATATTTATACTAACCAAGATCACACAATTCAGTTTGTATTTTCTAAATCCTAGATTCAACGCAAAGACGTATAAGAATGCTCACTTTGGAGAAGGAACAGGACCAGTGGTGGGTTGATGATGTTAACTGTGTTAAAGATGAAAATGGAGTGAATCACTGTTCTTTCTATGACTGGGGTACAAAAAACTGTAGTCATAAACAGGATTTGGGAATAAGCTGCTTACCTCAGGGTATGTTCATTATTTTGTTATTGTTTTTTGTTGCTTTTTGTGCTATTTAAAGAACAAAATATTTAGCATTAAACGTGAAATGCAAGAACCACTTAGTGTGAAAAGTATCGGCTGTAGCTTTAACATTCTTCGATTTATGAAATAGCGTCTCTCTGTCTCTCTCTCTCTCTCTCTCTCTCTCTCTCTCTCTCTCTCTCTCTCTCTCTCTCTCTCTCTCTCTCTCTCTCTCTCTCTCTCTCTCTCTTATTAGTGGTAGAAGTAGTATTTATTTACTTCTCTATTTATTTGTTATTATTATTATTATTATTATTATTATTATTATTATTATTATTATTTTATTTTTCTTTATTTTTATTTTCTTTTAACATATTTACCAGATAAAATATTTGGCTTCTATATATTACAAGTAAAAGTTGACTTTATAGAAAGGTATTGCTAATTATATAGCTCGATGTTGAAGTCATATCGCTTGCTAATATTATTTATAAAGCGAAAATTAATTTGGAACCGGACCTTTAAACAAAACAAATGAAATTTTGAAAATAATTTGTGTTGTGCGTTACTTCAACTGACTTCAGTTTCTGTTCGATTGGCCGATGGAGGAGGAATTGCAACACAAGGCAGACTTGAAATAGAAAACAACGGGACATGGGGAACTGTCTGTGATAATGAATTTGACGACAGAGATGCTGGTGTCATCTGTTACATGCTGGGTTTTAGTCGGTAAATAGATATTTTCTTTAAAACTATTTATTGATATCTAGCAACGTTATATCTTCAAAATATATTTTATGTTGTTACAGCTTTCGATGCAGCGACATGTACAGAGTTATATAAAATTCTGAGTTCTTAATTCAATGTATTGTCTATTCTGATTTTGTAACTTATAAGTATATATATAATATATAGGTACGAAAATATTTAACAGCAATATTTCAGAATATTAAATATCTAGTAATTTAAATTAACTTTTCTTTTTTGACCATTTTCCTTACTTAAATGCTTATACTGTCAAGTAAAATACCAATTATATGAGATAACATTTTTTTTCTTTGTTGTTTTTTCACTGTTTTGACAACATTAAATTATTATTGATTATTGTACAATAATACAAATAATAATTTAGGACAATGTTTAAACACCAAAATTAGTGTACGCTGTATTAATAAACTAGTGATGAAAAAATACAGATTCAAGAAGAATTGAATTGTGAAATATAAGCATTAATAAATTATTTGTAAAACGTATAATCTAAAATTTAAAGAAAATGATTTGATTATAAATTATTGCTTTCGATTCTTCATCACATTCTTTTTTTTTTTTTTTTTTTTACAGAAACCTGTTGAATAAGTCTTATTATTCTGTATTGTATTTTTATTATTATTATTATTATTATTATTATTATTATTATTATTATTATTATTATTATTATTATTATTAATCTTATTATTAAAATTGTTTTTAGTTTGGAAGCAAAATCCTATAGATCATCTCAGTTTGGACAAGGCAGTGGACCTATTTGGCTTGATGGACTCGACTGTAAGGGAGATGAAGAACGTGTAGACTATTGTTCATTTTCTACTTGGGATGAAAACAACTGTAGTCATAATCAAGACATGGGAATCAGTTGTTTAAATCGCCGTAAGTAGAGACATAAAAATTAGTAAAATTAATAATAACAAGACATTTAGTGAACAGTCTAAGAGTGACCAATCTAGGAGATGTAAGAACAAAAAAAAAAAAAAAAAAATGAAAATGTGAATGTTTATGTTAATCAGACTGTTGTGTCTGTTATTTTAATTGATGTGTTATCCATGTGTGATGAGTTTATCTTTGATCTCAGAATAAGACAATATGAAGGGTTTGATTGTTGTGTAAGTTTTGTTTTACTAATGTATTTGCATGCAAATGGTAATAGTGAGGTCCGATTTGAAAGCGCTCCTTAGCCATTCTTAAAACAGTGATAAACCATTTTTAATATTTTTTATTTATTTTTTTTTCTTCCCATATAACAGGGTTCTTTATTTAATATAATATTTGCTACCAAAAGCTGTCTGTTTACTATTTTTACGTGTCGATAATATTTACTAAAGGATCAGTGTGTACTAGACAAAGTAGCCTGCTAAAAGTCGAATGCCACCTACTTCATGATCTGGTAACAAGCGTAAGTAACACCTGGGTATACTTCACTGTATTTTATTTAACAGTGACATACTAATTACATCCGATCTACACAAAAAACACACATTCACTTCCAATACAGGTTACGCCAGTATCGTTTGAGTACCATTACACGCACATTGATATAGATAGAAAACGAAAAGAGCTTTATAAAATTACAACATAAAGTAAGAAAACAAAGCTACAACATAATTCACATTAATGTACAGTGGTTTTATATATAGAATCATTCGGAACCGCAAAGTACGAAACACACTATTTTCCCGTTGAAATATGAAAAAATATTTAAGGTTTGCCCCAGTCCGTGTTTCTCTAATATATGCCATTATTATTCGTTTAGCATGGACGAATAGAACATACATCTTAACATATTTAATATATGTCTGTCTTTACTTTTGTTAACTATTTTGCCCCGATATATAATAAAAGATTTTTTATTGATTTTGGGTCCGCGTTTAGCATTGTGGAACAGTCGTTATATTTTAACAACTTCAGTGTCTGAGTGTCCACCCTCTTAAGTGTGAAATATATCTGAAAATTATTAGACACTGTGCACACTTGGATTTAGTTAGCTTTTAGTATCTTTATAGGCTGCGATAAACAACGGATATAGCTAATATTTTAATTTCTTATTATTTTGTGTTTGTGTTTGTCTGTTGATATGTCTCTGTTTGAAGGTTTATAAATTGGCAAACAGTTTTATCCAGAAATATCCTACACTGTGTACAGCTGTATTCAGTTAGCATTCGTGTTACAAAATTAAAGAGTGACAGGCGACCTATTATATATATATATATATATATATAACAGTTTTATCCAGAAATATCCTACACTGTGTACAGCTGTATTCAGTTAGCATTCGTGTTACAAAATTAAAGAGTGACAGGCGACCTATTATATATATATATATATATATATATATATATATATATATATATATATATATATATATATATATATATATATCATAACTTTTATGTTTTGGGGATATTAAATCTGTTTTCTGATTATATAAAATTCAATATACTGCCGACGCCAGTATGAGCTTTTCCGCAGTTTATAGAATTATATTTGAATTTTTGTACACATTTCTGCGGATTTTAATTTATTTTGATAGTTCTTGATCAAGTTATTGAAGAAGGCTAGCTTTATCAAAAAAAAAAAAAAAAAAAAAAAAAAAAAAAAAAAAAAAAAAAAAAAAAAAAAACTCTGAAATTAGTGTTATCAAGAATATCTAAAATTAAATGTTGACTGAATGTTGTCTGCCGTCTTACTTCAGTCAGAACATGTTACTGGACTTAGAGACTGAACGTGAAGAGTCGCTCGCCTAACTTACTTCTATGTACACTGGTCTGTATTAGAACTGACACTGTATTTTTCCACTTTGTCACTGGATATTTCCATTTTGTGACTCAATCCTTCAAATAACCTTCCCAAGCATCGTGGAAAGACCCACAGCTGTTATCCATTTGTGTTCTTGATGGCCTAGCAGATAATATGAGACCTGATTTTTTTTGACACGGATTCAGAGGACAACATATTAATATGCTTTAGCATCTATGGTCAGTTTCGATAAATGATTTCACAGATACATTATCGTATCTAGTTTATTGAAACGTTTATAGTGATATGAATTTAAACAAGAGCTTATGAACATCCACTGGCTTCTTTCTTGGCTCAGTTTGTATGTACTCTGATAGTTCTCGAAATTGGATCAGTTGCATACAATACTAAGCTAAACGAAGGTTAGTAACTATCTTGTAACCTTATGAAATCAGGATAGGGACTACTTCACATAACGCAGATTAACTGTTTAGTGTCATGTTCGAATGTTTGTATAAATCAGGAAACAAAATGAAGATGATACAGAACAGTGAGTCATGTCAGTGTCACTCGATTGGATTGTTCATCATTTAAACTAACAGATTTAGTATATTCAGTAGAAACGTAACCATCAGTTTCGAATGACTTATTCCAGTCTTTATGTGTCAGAATTTTGATTTATCGGCTTGATGATGCTGTAAATACCTCGTTTTCTTAAGTTTGATGTTACTGATACATTTTTGTGTGACATGTAGCATTCTGATATTCAGACCATTGTCTAGTGGAACTCTGTTAAGCAGAAATGACACATTACAGAACAAAGTTAAGATGAATGACCAGAGTTCTTTTTCTTATCCACAGTATCGTTGACACCAGCATTACGTGGTGTTTGGTCTGTTATCACAAAATCAGTTTCTTCACATAAGATTTCGAATGGGATTGCATGGCAGCCTCTCACATTTATTAAATGTTCTGACTTTAAATGTATTATTTTTATTTTCGATCACACCATTGTCACAAAACGCCTGTATATGAGAGCTTATTATTTATTTGACAATTTCATTTATTAATGTCAAAATAAAGTCGAATTATTTCATAGTATTGACCATAGCGATTGTAACACCAGGAGAGTACAATTTAACAGTTAAAAAGTCATATGTCTGTGGACGGGTGTGTCTGTATATACTTCAACCGTTTAGTACATTACTATTATAAACATTGGTTGCCGATATTTATAGCAATACTAGAGATATAGCGACATCTTTATCTTACTCAACTGTACTTTAATTACCGAATATCTGTTACGTGTTTTTCTTTACAGGGGAAAAGTCATATGTGAGTATGTACATGTTTCTTTGTTGTTTTGTTTTATTTTTTATTTTTATTTTTAAAGAAACCATACTATTCTTACTCACAGATCACATATAGCCTGTTATTATTTCAGTACCAGTACGGTTAGTGAATGGAAGAGGAAAACCAACACAAGGTCGATTTGAGATTCAAGTAAACGGGACATGGGGAACAATTTGTAGTTATGGTTTTGACACAAAAGATGCTGGAGTTCTCTGTTCAATGCTGGGATTTAGTCGGTAAAAAAAATATATCTTGTGTGCAATATACCGTTTTACGAACGTATTATTAGATTATACTGTTGCTACTACTACTACTACTACTACTACTACTACTACTATTATATTAATCAACAATTTGATCTGTGTTGGAGTTGTGTATTACTATATAACTTTTGATATTTTGATAATCTGTTATGAACGTCTTTCAAGAGATGCTGCTTTCACTGTTCAGTGATGACATTTTGTGTCCGAAGTCGATGCTACTGTATAACTGTTAACATTTCTCTATCAACTAACCGGATGGTTTAAGATAATGACGAGTTTTTAATGTAAATTTTCCTTTTTCAAAAATACAGTCATCACCATATCATTGTGTTTGATATATCCAGATATTAAAGTAATCAAAACTAGCTTATTCTGTATTACATTTTTATTTTGTATCTCTGATTCTGATGTAAACGATTCTCGAAAACACATTTTTTATTAAGAAACAAAATGATTAGTAGACAGGTTTCGTGTTACATAAAATGTTAGCTTTAAAACCTTTGGGTTTTTTTATGATTATAAAAGAGGGAAAAGTTTCCGTTATTCTCGCTATCGCTTCAGATGATATCAAACTGAAAAAAAAAAACTATATTTAGCGAAGTTCTTACAGACAAGAATACTTATTTCTTTTCACATTATTTTGCCTTAAACAAATACCAGTCCAAAAAAAAAAAAAACTGAATAGGATAGATTCAGCCATTCTTCATTCTCTAACAAATTATCGTTTTATTATAGCCTGATTCTAAAATAAAAACTATGGGATTTTAATTTTGTTAAAAAGCTTACTTTACTAGATGATCATCTATTTATAACGAATTATCTGATATATATTTCAGTGACGGAGCAAAGACCTTTACAAATTATCGACCATATTTTGGAGAAGGTAGAGGCCAAGTGTGGTTAAATAGACTTGAGTGTGAAGGAAAAGAAACATCTGTTGAACAGTGTAGTATTCCTGGTTGGAGAAACAATGATTGTGGTCACAGTTCCGATGTTGGGATACGCTGTAAAGGTTCGTTACATAGAAATGCAATATTTGCTGTATTTGTGTTGCTTTGCGTCAACATTGAGAACTTGAATGAGGCGATACATTATCAAAAATATTAGAAATGTATCAAATATATAATAACAAAAACTAAAAGCAAATCATACAGCCTATTTTGTGATGTATATTGTTCACTCAACATTATATTTTGTCTTTGAAGAGATAATAAATTACTGAGGAAATAAATTTCATTCAAATTTGTATTGACTCAGCTTCAGTGCTTAATTTCGCTAATTAATTTAATGTTAAATTACCGAAATCTCTGGAATAGAAAAATCAACAAAAATGGTTTTAACCGTTTTCCAGAGTAACCAAATCAAACTAAAGAATGAAAAAATGAAAATACACAAACAGTAAAATAACGGCAGAACGACCCATACTTATATTTTCATTTTTGCTTGTATAGTTAAAGATATAATGAGTCGGGAAATAAGAAAAAAGTACACGGGTCTGTATAAGCAACGGTTTCTGTCAGTTTGGGAACCCCAAAATCAAACCTGTTATCATGTATTTTAGTATCTCTCAGACTAGTCAATGGTGGATACATTCAAACACAGGGGCGAGTTGAGATCAAACTTAACGATACATGGGGAACTGTCTGTGGTGACAAATTTGACGACAAAGAAGCAGGATTTATCTGCAGACTTTTAGGATTCAGTCCGTAAGGATGTTTTATCTTTAGTTAAACTGGTTAATTTATAAACAGTAATAACATATCAGCACGTTTAAATTTCTGACATACAAAGTAAATTTTAATTGGAAATTACGACTTGCGTTTGAATTTACCACGTAAAGTTCGATCAATGTTTGTACTAACAGACAACTCAGTTTGTGTTTATTAAATCCTAGTTTCAACGCAAAGACGTATAAGAATGCTCACTTTGGAGAAGGAACAGGACCAGTGTGGCTTGATGATGTTGACTGTGTTAAAGATGAAAATGGAGTGAAACACTGTTCTTTCTATGACTGGGGTAAAAAAAAACTGTAGTCATAAACAGGATTTGGGAATAAGCTGCTTGCCTCAGAGTATGTCGTTTCTGTTATCTTTATTCAGTTGTATTATCTTTCCTTGCATTATTTTAAGGTGTACTTAAATTAAAAGTGAAACATTCAGCATTATACGTCAAATGCAAAATGCAAGAACCACTTGTGCGAGAAGTATGTGGTGTATTTTTAATATTCTTCGATTTATAAAACAACACCGCGTGGTATAGTTCATGCTCTCTCTGTCTGTTTGTTTGGCTTCTCGATATCAGAAATAAAATTTAACTGTATAAAAATGTGTTGCTGTTTATGTAGCTCTGAGTGGAAGGACTGAAGTTATTAGTCTTTCCATGGTACTGATATCGCTTCATAATATTAATTATGTAGATGTACACAGACAAAATTAATTTCGAACCGGATCCTTAAACAATAGAAATGAAATTTTGAAAAGTGATCAAATTATAACCATCCCAATTCCGGTTGCCTTGTATAGGTATAAATGGATGGCTACATGTACACACCATACATACATGTAAAGACACACATACACACACACACACACACATGCACACACAAACTTACATTCGTATGTATATATCAGGAAAAAATGTTCTTGTAAATGTCAATGGTGGATTTTTTATCAAGATATCTGTATTAAAAATAGTTTGTGTTTAGATCGTTTCTTGAATTGATTTCAGTTTCTGTTCGATTGGTCAATGGGGGAGGAATTGCAACACGAGGCAGACTTGAAATAGAAAACAACGGGACATGGGGAACTGTCTGTGATAATGAATTTGACGACAGAGACGCTTCTGTCATCTGTTACATGCTGGGTTTCAGTCGGTAAATAAATATTTTCCTAAGTCTTTATAATTACTACTACTATTATTATTATTATTATTATTATTATTATTATTATTATTATTATCATCATTATTATTATTATTAGTAGTAGTAGTAGTAGTATTATCTATATTTATGGTTAATGTTATATGGTTAATATATACTTTACTTTTAAACTTTTTTCATTACCTAAATGATTATTATACGTTGACGTAAAATTGGAATTATACGAGATAATATTATTGTGGTTTTCTGTTTAAGTTTCATGTGATAATGGCCATTACATTGCTCCGCATTACGTTGTTGTTGTATATACATCTCACACCATAAATTATTATTGATTGTTGTACAATAATACAAATTTTAACTTACGAAACTCTAACATTAGTGTACAGTCTATTAATAAATTTGCGATGGAGAAGTACAGCTTCGAAAAGAAGTGAATTATGAATTATTTTCAAATGTATCAACCAATATTTAGAGAAAATGATCTGCGTATAAATTGTTGTTTTCGGTTATTTCTCTTGTTCTTTTTTTTTTTTTTTTTGCTTGTTTCTTTTTCCGTGACTACTCGCTTTGTTAAAACTGCTCGCTTAATAACATCAGGAATAAGCCTTTTTGTTCTATTTTGTATTATTATTATTATTATTATCATTATTATTATTATTATTGTTGTTGTTGTTGTTATTATTATTATTATATTTATTTATTTATTTGTTTTCTGATAGATTATAAGACCCTTAGTGACATCACGACTAAGCATTATTATTATATTCTGTAATCTAATTATTAGCATTAATCTCAGTTTTGAAGCAAAATCCTACAGATCATCTCAGTTTGGACAAGGCAGTGGACCTATTTGGCTTGATGGACTTGACTGTAAGGGAGATGAAGAACGTGTAGACTATTGTTCAATGTCTACTTGGGGTGACAACAACTGTAGTCATAATCAAGACGTGGGAATCAGCTGTTTGAGACACTGTAAGTAGTGACATGTAGAATTAGTGAAACTAATGACAACAAAATATTTAGTGGATAGATGAAATGTGGGCAATCTAGGAGATGTAACAAAACTAATCTGAAGACTTATGTTAATCAGGTTCTAGTGTCTGTTCTTGTAATTGATGTTTTTTCCATGTGTGACGACATCGTGGTTCATATATAATAAAACAATATTAAGAAATGGTTAAAAATATATTGTCACGGAGACGACATTCTCCTTTTTATTATGTAACGCTTAACAATTATATATGCTATAATGAGGTGTTGTTTTGGGGACCAAGGAGTCTCAGCACCACTCCCGGGGCAAGAATGTTAAGATACCCCCAATGTGGTCTTCACTAGGCAGTACAAGAAAATATTGCGTTTTGGTTGACAGAAAGAGGAAGATCAGTTTAACATCGTACAGGACAGACGTGTGAGCTAACTGTCAGCTGGAGAGTTATATAGATCCAGCTGACTCAGGTAACTTTAAGTTTCCACGGTTCTGTTTAATTAACTGAAAGGCAGTTTGATGTGGCTTTCTAACAACTTTCAGTTTAACTATCTATCTATCTATCTATCTATCTATCTATCTATCTATCTATCTATCTATATATATATATATATATATGAATTGAAGTAGTATAACCATTATTTTGGAGAATAGCTAGTAATCTGAGATCAGCTGTTCAAAGAAAAACGTAGGATATTATCTCTACAACAGTGTGTGAAGAATAGTGGGAATCTGATGTCAACACTGACCAAGAGTAATTGTAAGCATTGATAACACGATCGTGTTATTATTAACGGGCAATCAGTACGTTATTTTGATATGCTTGCATATTCAAATACTTGCTAATGTGTGTTGTTTCCCCTTGAGGGTTTAACATATTTAATGTGTCTGATATGTTCGCTTATGTGGGCAGAGTAATTTTGTGCCATAAACCTGTTTGTTGTGTTTCTAGTGATTGAAGGTTGGCTGAATATAAATACTTATATGACCTAGTTTCCTGAATACCCTTAGAGCCAAGCCATTACAGTGAGATATCCAGATATAGTTACTACTGTTTTGGTGGAAGAGTTTTACGCCCGTTGAGGTGGTCCTAATTTGTTTATGTGACGACAGTGCTAATTCCAGGTCGCATACGCTTTATAAATGTTATTGGAAAACTACTAGGTATTGCCAGTGTTGTTCACTAGAAAACCAATCTGTACTCTAGAATATCTTAACGTGATTCAAAACGGATCCGTGTTGGATTATTGTTGGATCTGTTAATACCAGTTCAAATAAAGCGTTCCTGATAAGAAGACAGTCTTCAATTATAATGCAATACACATATAACCACGACTCGGCAAAACCAGTAGGCGGAATTCATGAACCGATTATATGAGCATTAGAGAGAGACAGAGAGAGAGAGAGAGAGAGAGAGAGAGAGAGAGAGAGAGAGAGAGAGAGAGAGAGAGAGAGAGAGAGAGAGAGAGAGAGAGAGAGAGAGAGAGAGAGAGAGGCAGAGAAATGGAAGAAAGAAATAGACAGGAGCGGGCAATAGAATGGGAACTTGAGTTAAATTATCAGACATTCATCAATAGAAGGTAGCGAAACTGGGAATAGTCAGTTTAACATGTCAGGAGCATACAGATCAGTACCAATATTTGAAGATGGACAGATTGATATTTGTTCAAGCTATCCCAGCGAATAGCGAAAGCGCTAGACTGGCCTGAAACAAAGTGGGTATTATTGGCCATGTTGAGATTCAGAGGTAAAGCTTGTGAGGCATATAATTAAATACGGCAATTGTTAGTACTACATGATCTTAAATATGGGTTACCTGTTATTTTGCGCCTTCATTTAGAGAACACGTGTTTACATATACAATACAGAATGGCGCGATGGTTGCTGATGATTTCATGTGAATTAATGAAACTCAGTAAGGGCAAGGGAATTCCAGTCGTAATGCGGAAACAAAGTAATTTCAGTTGAGGTGATTTATGCATAATGCTAATCACATGTGTTAGTCAGGTGGTCAGAAGCAGGATAAGCGAGAACGTTCCGCCCACGATGCAGTTGTTGTTGTAAATCAGATAACCACGTGCTCGCCGGTTGTTTCTAAAGACCGCAGGATAAAACCCAGATGGCTGGGTTAGTTAAATCTTATCTGTCAGTGAGAAAGTCTCAACTGGGGGAGATAGACCGACACTGGGAAAGAGTAACTCATGCATTTCCACTCGTAAGAAGTCTGACGAAAACGGGAGGTTAGACACAAGACAATATTGATTTACTGAGATACTGGAGGTAGCCTATCACTTATAACCGAAAACTATCAAGCCGGGATTGATAGTTCTGAAACTGGGCATAGTGTGTTTCTTTCATCACTTACGGGGGATTATATAACGTATACAGATGTTCGAGGTTTGTAACTGATCCAGTAGTTATGGGTGTAGTCAAAGAGCTACCATTTAAAGATATATTTGTGTTGATAAGGAATAATTTATTCAGTTAGTGTTGCCAACCAAGGCAGTCCACTGAAATAACTAAAAAAAAAAAAAAAAAAAAACATTGTAACGACACTCAAACAAATATTGAATCTCTGCTTGACAAAAAGCCAAAAAATGTGTCAGTTTAAAGCAGGGATAAGGTACTACTATACATTTCATTAAAAAGGGTTCTTTACAAAACAGGTAGTATGTTGTATTATTACCACGTCAACTGAATATCATAATTAAATACTTAACGTGAACCTTAATTTGTGTTGAGTTTATTTTTCTAGTGGATAGATATACTTAGTGATTTATATAGATTGCTGTCAATTTAGCGTATATATTCCATGTTTGTTGATCAAGTGATGTATGGTGTATTAGATGTTTAGTTAACATACAGCTGTCAGAGAGTCCCCCAAAACAACACTTCACCATAGCTTATATAATTATTCAGAGCTAGATATTAAATATATTAAACAGGAGAGTTCTGGTTCCAACACATTTAGTTTATCTAATTCTTAAGGGTTAGATAATAACCATACATGTACATATATATATATTAGTTACAACACAAGGCTGTCAAAGTTTCTGTACTATCTCTGAATTAACTTATTATTTGTAGTGGTAAAATGCCATTCATTGTTTTTCACAATCATTTTAAATTATATTTTTAACGCAGGCTAGCTGTTTAGTGTCATGTTCGAATTTTTGTAGAAATGAGGAAATATAATCAAGATGCTATAACACAGTGAGTCATGTCAGTGTAGGTCAGAAATGTTCATCGTTTTCAACTCACACATTTAGTATCTTTAGCAAAAATGTGTACATTATTTTGATCTGACTTGTTCCAATCTATATGCGACAGAATCATGGTTTATCGGCTTGCTGACTCTGTGAACTGCTCGTTTTGTTACATTTGACTGCACTGTGACATGTAGCATTCTGATATTCAGCCTATTGTCTTCTGGGACTCTGTTTAACACGAATAACACATTATAGGAAAAATAAAACACAATAAAAAACAAAAACGAAGAACCAAACTGTTAATGTGAATGACAGGAGTTCTGCTTTTCATCCACAGAATCTTTGAATTCAATACTATGTGTTGTTTTATCTGTTATCACAAAATCAGTTTCTTCAAATAAACTTTTGAAAGAAATACCAGTCCCAGGTTGTGACACTTATTAAATTTTCTGACTCTATATTTATTATTATTATTTTCGATCAGACAATTGTGATAAAACGCCTGTATATCAGAACTTATTATTTATTTGACAATTTCACTTATTACTGCCAAACTAAATTTGAATTATCTCATATTATTTACCACAGCGATTGTAAAACAAGGAGAGTACTACTTAACAGTTAAAAAGTTATATGTCTGTGTACGGGTTTATCTGTATATATTTCAACCTTTGAGTACATTGATATTAGAAACATTGGTTGCCGATATGTATAGCAATACTAAAGATAGAACGACATCTTTATCTTACTCAACTGTACTTTTATTATTGAATATCTGTTACATGTTTTTCTTTACAGGGGAAAAATCATATGTGAGTATATGCATGTTTGTTTGTTGTTGTTGTTTATTAAACAAATGATACGATTGTTAGTTACAGATCAGATATAAACTGCTATTTTTTCAGTACCAGTACGGTTAGTGAATGGAAGCGGAATACCAACACAAGGTCGAGTTGAGATTCAAGTAAACGGGACCTGGGGAACAATTTGTGATGATGGTTTTCACTGGAACAGTGCTTCCGTTTTATGTCACATGTTAGGATTTAGTCGGTAATTGCTTCATTTATTTACATATTTATTTACTTACTTTCTTACTTAGTTTGTGAATAAGAATATTTTATATAATTGTAATTTGTTTGATTTTACTGACAATGAAAGTTTGTGATGATGTCTACGTGAAATACTTTTCGAGAGGATTGTCAATAATAATTACAATAATAATAATAATAATAATAATAATAATAATAATAGTAATAATAATAATAATAATATCAGCAGAAGAAGGAAAAACGAAACAACAGCAAGTAGAACACAAATAGTAATTTCTAGCAATGTTGATCTTGAGCTTTATAGGAAATATAATCAAGTCATCTTCGAATAATCAAATTTGGCTGGCGATATTAACACTATCCTTTTGGTAGCAATACAAACATATTAAAGATAGTTGAAATCACTTATAACTTAACAAATGTCTTCTGAAAACGTTAGGACTTCGAGAAAATCTCTTGAAGGCGTTGTGTAAACCATATTGAATCGTATTAATTTTACTGTACATATTATTTATTTTACAATGAATATTAATTTTGTTTAAGTTTTAATGCAAAATCATACCATTTTGCTCACTTTGGAGAAGGAACTGGACAAATATGGCTTCATCAGGTGGTATGTGATGGAGATGAAGACAGTGTTGAAAAGTGTTCATTTCCTGGCTGGGGAAAACACGACTGTAATCACAGGGAGGATGCTGGTATCAGCTGTCAATGTCAGTTTACATGTGACATTTTATTTTATTTTATTATATTTCATTTACCTGTTTATCAATTAAAAACGTGTTGCGTGTTGTCCAAAAGATTATATTTGTAATTTTAATTGTGTAATCATCTGCTTCTGACAAAATTGTTTTACTTTGTTCATCCACATGTTTTATCTACATCTTACATTCTGTCTTTAACTTAGTTTTTGGATGGGGAATCCTTACACTCAAATGTCATTATCCGTTAGATGTCTCTAGTAGCAACTGGATACATTACGTTATATGATTCAAGATTTTCTTTACTTATGAATATAATTAGTTTTTATTAATTAATTCATTTACTGTGATTCTATTTGTATTTCTTTGTTTATTTAAACTTCATGTTAAAGTTTGTGAATGTCACAACATTATAAAGTAATGAATACATGAATTGATTTTATTTTGATTTTGCCTGATATATGACTTACATACTTTCTGCACTTTAAATGTCAATCTCGCTTAAAGAAATAATACTAATAACATTTGTATTTCCATTTATTCTTCTCGGCTGTATTTTATAACGGCTGGACATAGTGCAGAGCTTGTTTTGGGGGAGTTTTTTTTATAATTTTATTTTCCATCAGAATTATTATTTTATTCACTTGTATTCTCTTTCTTCTAACTGTAATACTTTAATACCTGTCATTTACTGTTATAATAATAGTATTTATTTATTTATTTATTTGTAGATGGAGACCTTTCTGTTACTTTCATTCCTTCAGTTCCAGGAAACATTGTTGAAGGAGAGACTCTAAATGTAGGCTGTGTTGCTAATTGTGACTCATCTTGTGTCTACACGTGGAGAAGTGAAGATGGGTATTTGGTTAAGAGCTCTGTATTAACTGTTGGTCCTGTGAGCAGAAATCAGACGGGACAAACATTTATATGTATAGCAAATAGTTCTAAACATTCAGGAACTAAACATTTCCAGCTTAGAGTTCTTTGTAAGTTCCAGTTTCACAGATAAAGATGTAGCTTTAAATATATAAATAATATGTCAAACACAGAATAAAAAATCGATAAAAAAAAAAAAAAAACATTAAGATAAATATCGAATCCCCGTTTTCATTTTTAATTCATCTCAACAAAATGTGTTAAAATAAATCATGTTAATAAGGTATAGAAATATTTTGAAATAATTAATTTATTCAGCGGTTTCTTCAAAGTTCTCGCTATGTTTTATTAGTGTCTATCTACATATAAAACAAAAACTTGACAAAATATTTTAGGAAATAAAATGTTTTACATTTAGTGAGTAAAGTTTAAAAACATTTACCAGTTTTCTCTCGCATTCACTGCCAAACCATATTTTAAAAATCTTTCACTAACAGTAATATCTTTTTTGATTATCTTTAAATTATATTGCATTTTTCTCATTCTGTTGTCAAATTCTAACATTTTTAAATCCAGAACTGCCTGCAAAATCTGTTTTAGTGACTGTTTTAAAGTGCAATTATGATTATTTTTTATTTTTTTATTTATTACTTTACTTATTTATTTATTTTTTATTATTATTTATTACAATTGTTGTTTCTTAACGTTCATTATCTCTCTCTTTTTTTGTTTTGATTCTTTTAATCGTATTTGAAGCGTGGTAAGCTTTTTTTTTTTTCAATTTTAAAAGAATAATTCAAAATGAACTGGAGAAACGTGTCTCACTAGACAGCGGATGTGTTGACTCTGTTTACCTATCGCGTTGGCAATACATGTATGAAAAACTTCAGCCTTATTTTATTTCAGCTACATACAGTGGAAAACCGGGTTACGAACTTAATTCGTTCCAGAACTCAGTTCGTAAACCGAATTGTTTGTAAACCGAAGCAATGTCAGACACACGAACGCCACTCTTATCTTTTGTAATTATTTCTTTCTTGACCTCTACTATGATATATTTATAATTTCCACCAGCATTTTAGCGTTCACGTTTCCTTTTCTTGGGCATAATAGGGTATAATAAGAATTATAGACATAAAAGCAGCAACACTTTAAAAAAAATGCCACCGCACAAAATCAGTGAAAAAACTATTGAGCTGCAACTCAATATATTTGCTATAGGGTATGCCTATAATCCTTACTTTGACTTCGATTTTGACGTAAGCATCTATTCTTGTCTTTACTAGATGTGCGTTCGTAAGTGAAAAATAAAAGTTAAAGAGTTGCAAACAATGCTTATGTTTCTACAACATACACGCATACAAAGATACAGAATTACTTTTCGAGTAAAACAACTGACACTTTGTGCACTAGTATCGAGAGATGATATTGAATATTAAATTGCTAGTGTTTGACTTGTTTCACTTGCAGATCAAACGTCAGTGATTTTACATGTAGTGAATGTTGTCTATCATTGCAGATCAAACTTCTATTACAACTTTGACGTTAAACTCAAATTCTACAAAGATAACAGTTGATGAGCAGACTCCCATGACTCTGAGATGTGAAGCTGACAGTAATCCAGCAGCTCACATCAAACTGTTAAACAACTCACACATTCTACGTGAAGTGAACAACTCCAAGTCAGTGCAGTACAGCTGGAATGAAGCTGGATGTCTGGATACAGGATTTTACACTTGTGAAGCAGGAAACAACATCAAGTCTGATGTCAGTCAACGCGTGCAGCTTGTTGTTAAATGTAAGATATTAACACCAGTAATTATTTTGGTATGCAATGAATTAAAACTAAAAGGAAATTAAACCTAACATAAAAAAAAAAAAAAAAAAAAAAAAAAAAAAATACAGTAATCACAAAATAGAATATCAGTAATAGTAAATAAAAGTAACTAATACACACTTATATACAAGTACACAGATCAGATATACACACATACAGGCAGACACACAGAGACGTGATAAGACATTTACTCACACACACACACATACGTACACTCTTTTCTTTCTTCTTCTGATATGGTCAGGTTTCTCAACGTTTATTAGCTTGACTGTGCTTTTGTCTACAAGGTCCACCGAGAATTCCTTCCAATGTGAACATAAAGAGAATCAGCTCTTCTGCCGTCTCAGTGTCTTGGACAGAGGAATTTAACGGCGGCTTCGTGCAAACATTCATTGTACAGTACAGAGAAAACACGTCAACACAGTGGAACAACGTCACAGAGAAATTTCTAGAACGTGGTCTACATACAACGCATACAACAGTGATAGCATCTCTGAAATCAGACAGGAAGTATGTTGTGAGGATTTTGGCTTATAACAAATACGGAGATAAAGGTTTTACAGATGAGAGGGATATTATGATGACAGGTGCGTATATTAATAATAAGGTATCATACATTTCTATACAGTTATGTATCATATAATTTTGCTTGTTTCCAGTCTCGATAACACTGGAAACACTTATATGGTTCATTTTGTTAAAAGCAGTAATTATTTGTTTTACTTGTACATTTGAAAACAAATTGTACAAGTCATGTCGTATGTAAACACTTGTTAATAATAATGATTGTGGTATTCTTGTTTTTCCTATACAGCATACTCATATAGTTTTATTGGTTTATACTATGTATTTAACTACAAGTTTTGTTTTCTTAACCATCTTTCTTTTGTTTTAACTGGTACATTTTAAGAAAATTGTACAAGTCATGCCGTATGTAAACACTTGTTAATAATAATGATGGTGGTGTTCTTGTTTTTCCTATACAGCATACTCATATAGTTTTATTGGTTTATACTATGTATTTAACTAAAAGTTTTGTTTTCTTAACCATCTTTCTTTTGTTTTAACTTGTACATTTTAAAAAAATTGTACAAGTCATGTCGTATTTAAACACTTGTTAATAATAATGATGGTGGTGTTCTTGTTTTTCCTATACAGCATACTCATATAGTTTTATTGGTTTATACTATGGATTTGACTAAAGGTTTTTTTTTTCTTAGCCATTTTTCTTTTGTTTTAACTTGTAAATTTAAAAAAAAAATGTGCAAGTGAAATAGGATACACATAATCTTAATAACAATAATGTTGATATTCTAATATTTATACTGTCTTGCTAGTTTTTTCCAGAACACACACATTCACATACACCTAGAGAGAGAGAGAGAGAGAGAGAGAGAGAGAGAGAGAGAGAGAGAGAGAGAGAGAGAGAGAGAGAGAGAGAGAGAGAGAGAGAGAGAGAGAGAGAGAGAGAGAGAGAGAGAGAGAGAGAGAGAGAGAGAGAGAGCATAAACATACAAACACACATCATATAATTTTTGTTTGTTTGTAATATATATTTAAGTGAAAACCAATTGATATTTTTTTTCAGTAACCTGGTTTTTGTTTTACCGTGAACGATTGAAAATATATTATTTTGTATATAAATATTTCTAGTTTACTAACCAGCTTTATGAGATAGTTAAGTACTTGTTTTGTGCTTTGCATTACATACGCACTATTGTTCATTAGCAATTTACAGAAACGTATCTTGATTATATTGTTATTTATATCTATGAATCACCGGATAAAAATGGTGAAGCTTCTGCTGAAGTTTTCAGACGCAGCCTTTGACTTCTGAAACGTAAGCTGAACATATTAAGTATTTTCATGTTTAATACAGGTATACCATTTTCTTTTGTTAACATTTGGAAATATACTTAGAATGTTTTGTTACTACTGATTTTGCTGTCTATAAATAGTTAGTTTATATGTTGTTAGTATTCTTTACATAATTTTATGGGTTATCACTTTAAATAGCGATTTCAGTAGGTTTAATGTCATTTTAATATTTCATTAACATACATTTTGTTTTCATTTTTTACGTAGTTTATTTTTATCTTTGCCCATACGATACCAATAATTAAGATTTTCTTTAATGCCTCCTACTTCTGAGCTATATAGATGGATATTTATTTCAAATATTTTATATTCTATTGATGAACAATTTCTCTCTAAAATGTTTTTAGATTTTCTTTATTCTGTACTTTTAATTATAGTTGTTAATGTCTATGAATTCTTTTAATATTTGCATAATTATTATTATTATAGTTTTAAGTTAGTATGCTTCGATTACATTTCATACTTTTTTTATTTCGATTTTTCATGTTAATTGATTTTTGTGGCATTTATACTCGCGTTTTCATTGATAATATTTGATTATTCATTCGTTGTTTCATTCCTTCACTTTTGTCCACCGAGCAAATCTTCCAACTGTGGGCCGTTACTCTTCCTGCATCTCAGAGAAAACACGTCAAGACACTGGAACAACTTCATAGAGAAATTTCCAGGACGTCGTCTACATACAACCCATACAACAGTGATAGAATCTGTGACATCAAAGACGAAGTAAATTTATTAGCAGACTTTTAGTTGCCTAAGAATATCAAACAAAAACAATTCCAGTTGAAATAATTTTAACTTTAAGAAATTTGATTAAGAGTATGAGCAGAAACAAGGGTCTAAACATTACAATACCGCGAAATGTTCGATAACGAAATTTATAAATAAATAAACAAATAAATATCCTCAGTATTTTCACATATTGATTTTTAAAACTGTGCTGCAATACAGCTGAAGGTTAATTCTAACTTATATTAATATGTGAAGCCTTTTTATCTCCTAAAACATGACAATATTAATTAATAGTTTTATCTATCATTTCACTGGAATCAGTTGTTTTCTTTTAACTTGTATTTCTATTTCCTTACTTATATCTGTCATATTTTAAATCTTTATTTCACTATCTTGATTGCGTTTTAATACATGTACCTTTAGGTTATATTTTGTTATGCTGTACATAAATCAAGCAGGAATAGTATGCATGGTATATTTGTGTTCAAATGAACAAGTGTTATTTCAGATGACGTGTCTAATGAAACTTTGATAGCAGTGGATGTTGCATCTGTATCAGGGATTCTCGTTTTAACCCACCTTGTTATTGCAACTATTTTCAAATGTCGAGGACTGAAAGAAAACGGTTGGTACTGTTTGCTTCTTTGTTCTTGTTTTATTTTTAGTTTTGAAATATACTTTTGAGTGCATCTTCCTCTGTGTGTGTGCGTGTGTGTGTGTGTGTGCCTGTAATGTGGGTGTGTTTATGTGTGTCTGTGTGTTTCTGTTTGTGTCTGTGTGTGTGTGTGTGTGTGTGTGTGTGTGGCTGCAGCGTGGCTGTGTCTGGGAGAGAGATCGGGAGATGAGTATCAGTTAAACAAATAAATAGAAAAGAAAATTGTAACAAGAAAATTAAATTAATTATAATATTTGCAATTTTATCATCATCATCATTCTTATTACTATTATTATTCACAATATAATAAAAACTGCATGTATGAATTGCTTTTGTATAATATAACTGATATTGTGATAATTTTTACGAGGTCACATCGTATTATATTTTGTGTTTGTTTGCTTGTTTGTTTGTTATTTCAGTACCTGTAATCTTTTTGTTTTTGTTTTCAGGAAATGCAAACGATGAGCATGCACGTGAAACAAGGTAATACTAACTCATAGATTAGATGAATATAGCTTATTATTTTTGTAACAATGTCTTCGTGCATAACAGCGGTATCATTTTATTCTTTATAAAATGTACGAGTATATTTATTTTGCAAACGAAACGTTAAGGATCTGTTGATAAAACATCCTATCCTCCTTTAATGATGATGTTATTTCATTATCGGAGGTCTTTCTTTTGAAGCCGTTATTTGTGTGTTGAAATGAAGCCTTTAAATTTAAATGACATCCTCGGTTCAAAGGTTCTATAACCAGTGAACATTTAACCTTGTTTAAGAATCTGGTTTTGTTGTGTTAGTCTGTCTACGTTTAACTACTGATGAATGGATTATTATTTTTGAAACGTAGCACAAATATTTGTACATGCCTTGTTATTTCTCTATAGGTAACAGTCTAGAGCTAAGTGAGTCAACTGATGAGAATCCGTTTGAAGTATTTGGGATTGATGATAATGCACCAACATATTAAAATATCTCTTTATTAATGTATTTACTTAAAACATCGACACAGATTATGTTATTAATTTTACAATACGTATACATACGCATAAAAACATACTTACATGGGTTAAACATTTGGCAATTATTCAGAATTATTGAATTTGATTAACCAACAGAGGCAATTAAATATATATGTTTTGCTTTTCATACAAGAACCTCGTTATACACATTTGTTTCAAATCTTGTTTGATACTTGCATTATCTTTACGTTAGGACAATGTAATATGCAGTGTATGTTTGTATAGTAAGTTATGTTTTAAAATTAAAGTGTGTTTCTTTCAATTAACTTGTACTGTACAGCATATCATTGCGATAAATCTGTAAAACTGTGATTACACTTTTTTTAGTCATATTCTGATTAATCTATACATAGTAAATTTTATAATCTAACATTCTGTAAACATGATTGTAACTGGTTGTAGCTGTGTTAAATCACTGGTTAAAACCAGTGTATACAATCCATTAATTATACACTAAACACACATGTATGTCACTCTTGTCTAAATACTTATTTCTGACTTCACGATTTATAAACAAGTTAAGTGTGCTTTGTATATAACTTACATTATATTCATTTTAAGATAGGAAACAGTGAACGTAAGAATAAAAAATCTCACACTATCAATAAGAAACTAAAATCATTAAACAAGTTTCTAATGATATGTAATTATTTCCGTAAATTTGGGACAAAGCGTTCTTTTTCAGTTTCCTACAGCTTTTATAATTTAAACTTATTATCTGTTTTTCTATCTGTCTGTCTATCCGTCTCTATTTATTTATTTGTTTTTATTTATCTATCTCTATTTTTATAAATTATTTATTATATTCATCAAAGTCATCATCTTTCTTTTATTTTTTTGTTTTGATTAATTAATTTTAATTTTTTATTTATTTATTTATTTATTAACCTTATTATTATTATTATTATTACTATTATTTTTACATATTTATATTTTTATTATTATTATTATTAATGCATCATATAATATATCGTTTAAAATCTGATTTTGTTGTGTTATGTCTACGTTTAACCACTGATGCATGGATTATTAAAATTATTATTATTATTATTGTGTTGTTGTTGTGGCGTGTATGTGTGTGTGTATGTATATGGAACGCTCGGTCCCAGTCTAATTTAAGGGAGGTAACCCATATTAACTATTCAATATCTTTAGTGCTAGACTGATCGCTCTGTTTGTCACTTTGCATATAAATCCATCTAATACTTATGATTTCAGATACAAATTTGCTGACTTTGTCAGACATATCTCCAAAGTAAATAAACGTAATTTTCTTGTTACACACACTTGTGTTTGTCTAGAGTACAACTTTCAAAACTTTGTGATATCAGGAAAATATATTTATTCTAAGAATTTCATCAGTCTAATCATGCTTATTTTGAGATACTTATCTGTTTGTGTTTGTTGAAGATTATCAAAAACAATTTACATATGTATGTGTGTGTTTGTGTGTGCGAGACAGAGAGACAGAGTTCATGCATGTGTATATGTGTGATGGATATATAGTTATGTACATACACAAAAATGTGAGTGACAGTCTCATGCTTTCTTGTAATTTATTTGTAGATGAACCTTTGGCAAAGATAGTAAACTGTAAGAGATAGACAAGAAAAGGCGCACTGGCTCCTTCTATTAGCAGTATCAAAGTTGGAGTATAGCACTATACAGGATGTTGAATTTACCTCAGCAAAGGTGAAGGAAGCACAATTAGATCAGTACTTGTATATGAACTCAGGCCTGAAGGAAAGGAAATTTTACAACCTGTCGAACCTGCTTTCTGCACTGAAAGTTGAAGTATAACACTATACAGGATGTTGAACTTACCTCAGCAAAGAACCTCATTGACATGTGCAAATCATGGAACGATACGTAACGAAGAAACTTTCATTGTGATGGAGTTCAATTAGCGCCTGTCAAAAATGTTTCAATGATATAGTGAGAAAATCAAAACGAACACAATTTGAGTTTGTTATAATTATAGAAAATGTTAATAAGTCAAATTTAGTCAAATGAACTGTAACATAATGTAAATGAATACGAAAATAAGTTAAAATTGAACATAATATTTATTTTGAAGACAAATGTTGAGAAATAAAATGAACATGAACGGAACGGAATAGATTTGCTTAGCACATAAATTGGATTTTTATATAAAGAGAATGCAAAATTTTCGTTGCTAATAGTGATAAAAGTAATCTTTTTGTTATTTATTCATGTACGAAAGTATAAAATGAGAGAGAGAGAGAGAGAGAGAGAGAGAGAGAGAGAGAGAGAGAGAGAGAGAGAGAGAGAGAGAGATAGAGAGAGAGAGATAGTGGTTATCTCATATACTATTTTTGAAAGTTAGATCTGATATTTACCCTTAGTGTAAAACATACAAATGCAAAGATACCAATTATATCATTAAATAATTCATAATTAAGAAAACAAACTGAAAGTGAATTCCTGTTCTTGTTTAGTTTACGTTTTGGATGTTTTCTAATTATTACCAGATTTGTTTGAAAAGGTGGTCACGTGACAAATAACGTCTTTATTATTTTTTGTTACAAAATTGTAAATACTAATTAAATACCAAATAAACGTTTCATTAGTCAGTAATTGTTATCAGTACTTAGCGATGATTGGTATTTTCTTTGTGTGTATGTATGTGTCATGAAAATATGATTAATAATTAAATATAAACAATAATTTTATTATAAAATTGTAATTACAAATTAAATTAAACTGTGAAATTTATTAATACAAAATAATTATCATTTTATACTTTTTTCTTAAAACAATTTCTAATGTTAGTAGAAAGAAATAAAAGCTTTCAGATGTGTGATTGGATTAGACTGAAGTAAGTACAGAGAACATGGATAGATATTAAATGAAAATGAATAAAATGACTTGATGATCACTGTAAAATAGTTCCACAGGAATTCAACAGAATTCTAAACACGAGACAATAGACATGCACACATACATATATGGAACAACGCATAGAAATATTCACGGACAGAAATAAAGACATAAACAGATACATCCTCACTAACACACAAGCATATATGAATCTTTACTTACCCTGTATCGTAACTTCAAGTCTAACATACTTACTGGTGTTATTTGAAAGTCTGTTATTTTGAGCTGACAGATGAATATCATAAACTTGTTTAGACTGAAGATTTGTTATGTTAAAAAGTATTTTATATTTTTGTGTTGAGACATCAAACCATTTACTTTTCCAAGTAATGCAGTTAGAGTCTCTTTGTGGTTTGTACTGAAATATAAATCTTTGTTTGAAATTACCACCTGGGTAGTTGGGTAGCTATGACATGAACACTGTGTCTGATGTTGATTTTCTTTCTTGTTGGAACTCTTAAGGAGGAAGAGGTGGACCTGCTGCAATTAGGTTCACAGAAAACTGAGAACATCCAACTTCATTACAGAGAATCAGTTTGTATCTTCCAATGTCATCTTCAGTAAATTTACTGATACTGAGAGAAAATTAGTAACCAATTTTACTGTGTATTTGTAGTGTGATGTTTTCTTTTGTGACCTGAATGTTGTTAAAATCAGTTTGATCATCAGATTTACTCCACTTAAAATTTCTGTAACTTGGTTTACAAAACACAGATTTGTGTAATACAACAGGATTTCCTATCTCAGCTCCCACAATGTTGTCAATTTTGTTGATGATCTTAGGTGCAGCTGAAGGCAAAAATATCCATATTAATTATAATCATTTAAACTACTTTAACATTAAAAACAGATTACATTTGAAAGTATAATTATATTAATGATAAAAATGTAACTACTATATTGTTATGTGTGTTTATTTTAAATATGTGAATAGTAATAATTCTTAACAAACGTAATTTGAAATATTGTAGTGTTCCAGAGGATTTAATCAATTTTTACAATACATGAAAAATATTTAGAAATATTAAGAAATAAAAATATCTGAATTCTTAAAACACATAGATTTCAAAAATGCAATTATGTTGAGTAATAATAAACATAAAACGTTTCTTAGTTTGTCAGAACTATTAATAAAGCGGTCACTGACTGAATGCTGTTAAGTATAACTCATTTTCATACATTATTGAATATGTTTTTTCTTTCAAACTTTTAATTACTGAACCAATACTGTTTAGTTATCATTTAATCTCTTGATCATAAAATTCATGCTGATCTCATAAATGATTTTTCTCCCAAACTAATTAACAAAGCAATGACAGCTGGGTACAGCCTAACAGATAAAAGTCATCAGAATAATCTCCCCATCGACTGTCTGCTTGATTTATTCGATAAACTAATTTTATTGTATAGTTGTGAAATACGGTGTTTTACAAATATACAACTAATAGAAAGACTCCATATGAAATTGTGTAAGTATTTACTAAATGGTAATACATGTACCCCTGATTTTATGATCTGTGGTGAACTAGGATGGCATCCCTTTGTATTTCTATAAAAGTAAGAATGATAACCTTTTGGGGGAACGTAATTTGCAAAACCCAAAACAAGATTGCCTCACAACTCTATTATTTAATGCATGTTATCGATTCTCCTTGGAACAGATTTGTAACAAATATTCAAGATGATTTTGATTTAACATATATATGGACGTATTACAACTTTGATAATATTAAATGATTGCATATCCAAAATATTATATGATCAGTTTTAACAATTATGGACAAATCAAACTGAAACGTCTTTAAAAGGTATTAATTATATATATTTTCTTTTAAATGAACTGAAATTAGAAAACTGTCTTATTTTGTTCAGAAGAATGCTAATATCTTATGTAAATTTAGAACCGCGAATGGTAAACTTCCTATTGAAACTGGGCGATGGTATAATATTCTTAGGGAAAACAGAAAATGTCATATCTATAATCTTAACAAAATTGGAGATGAATGTAATGATCCTATATTATTAAATGAGACAAAAGGTATCCCCGATAAATATATGAGACATTCAAATGTAATTCCTTATAATAATTTGTTTAACAGTAAAATACATATTTGTATTAAAAAGCTGTGTTTGTTAATAAGGACTGTATGTGAGAGTATGCCCTCCTGTTTAAAATTCCACACATGTGTATTACAATTTTGTTATTATGTAGCTGTAATACATTCTTCCCTGTACTGTAATCCTACAGTTTATGAGAATAAAGTCATTGTCATTGTCATAATCATTTTGTTCTCTTTCCAGAGCTTCACTCATAATACCAAATAAAACGGTGTTGACTTATCTCTATCCCTCATCTACAAATATCACAGCCAGTCTAAGTTCAAAGCTTGTTTCTGGTTACTGCTCAACAAAGCAAACATTGAGAGACTGACAAATGTATAAGTCATACAGGTGTTAAATTTACTGTTGCATGGACAACAAAAGTTAGTTCAATCATAGACCAGTATACAAGTCCTTCTTAAAATATTAGTTTTGTTGCACGGATGCAATTTGTTACAGCATGAGACAGAGATGAAAGAAATCTCTCAGCACCAATGATAAATTCGCAGATTATTAATCAAATGTGTTGATGTGTAGACTCAATGTTTGACCCCTCAATCTTTGGTAGCATATAAAGCGACTAGCTTTATGTTTATCTATGCTTTTCTGTAAATATGGAGTAATAAATAAAATTTTCGATGAAGCTTACTTCATTAATTTGATTCACCAGGAAACTGATTTATTTAAAAAAAATATTTTTACCCTTAAATACGTTTGAATTTTATATATATATATATATATATATAGTGATTGCTATGTCAACTGTTAGCACAGTTTTAAGGAAATAAAATTAAAAAATTGAGTTTATCATATATTTGAAAAAAAGCTGTATCCATATATATATATATATATATATATATATATATATATATATACATATACATCAACATACAAGGTAAAGATAGTGAAATAATTTTCTTCACAATTAGGATTATTTAAAAATTATTACTATTAAAAATATGGACATCTATATTGCACAGTATATTATAAAATTCAGTAGCCATTTATGAAACCTGGATAGAAATTTTGAACGTGATAGTGAACAGATGTTAACTGAGGTATTATTATAGAGGTTGTGGAAGTTCAGTAAAAAAAACAAGATAAATAAATAAACGAAACATTATTGTTTTGTTATTACATTATAGACTTTAACATCAACATGCACACATACCTTTAACATCAACACTGCTGGTAAACTTCCATTCCTGTCTGGGATTCCATTTTGCACACTATAGATGTACATTCCACTCTCTTCAAACGTAACAGGATTAAACTGTAATCTTTACAGATTACCCGTTACCTTTGTTCCTGGCACATCTTGAATAAACACGCCATTCCTCTAATGTTTGAAGTGTTGGAAGTTCATGTTGTCAGGACGACCATCAGCAGAATGGTTGATATTCAGTGACGTGTTTTCAGTTGTGTTTAAAGAAGGAAAAGTCAGATCAGGAGCATCTCTAAACAATTGCTAAATTTACAATAATAAATCAAATCATCAAATTAAACAAGTCATTACTATCATACACTTGAAAATCTAACTATCTTCCTAATGGTAACACATTACACTGACTAAGTTAGACTAAGCAAACCAAGACACTGTCTTACAAATATTTTATATATACAATTACAATTCAATTTTATAAAAAAGAGGAAAAAACATACAAACAAACAAAACAAAAACACAATAAACATCACTAATAAATACTTAATCAGGAATTAAAACATAATTTACATACAAAGTTAACAGAAATAACAAATAAGTGTTTTAACATATAAATACTCACAGTTAACTATAATTTTAATCTGAGATGTTCCAGTTAGTGTTGCCAGTGAAGATGACGCTGTTGCTGTACACGTTTATGTACCGTGGTGTGTTATGTCAAGTACTGCAATATGTAAAGGGAAACCACCAGTCCAGTGAGGTGATGTTGATGTCCAGTTGATTGTTGTGTTTGGAGGATTGCTGTCTGCTGAACAGTTTAGTACATCCAGACTTTGCTATGATCGGTCCAGATTTAGCAATACTCACTCGTGGACGGTCTTTAAAATAAAATAATAGGAATGATATAAATGTGAACATTAAAAATATGTATACTGCGGTATCACCTCATATTTTTCCAGGATCATTTTGCCATAGTAACTGTTATTAAATAAACATCATGAGATTAGAGTGTTTTCTCAATGTTCACTTTTCCTTCGACTTCACTATTACGAACTTTTTTCAGAATTAATATGAAGTTTAAAGAAAAATATGAGTAACAATTTGTATGTCAAAGGAAAATTAACCACGTAAGATAATTAAAGAGAGTTGTGCTGAACGGAAAAATGCAGTCTGTAGAAATAGCAAATTAAAGTTAATCATGATGTAAATATTGAAAAAAATATATATATTTATTTCAGTAAATAGAAAATTCAGCAAAACTCAACGTAAAATAACAGTCATGCACTATAAGATAAGTTTATTTGAATATATTATTTTTCAGAGTACTCACTATTGATTAGGGCAATATTTGTCACTAATAAATGAAAGAACATATTCAAAACATTTACATTTTGTTTTATTGAATGACAGTATTCACAGTAAACATTTAGTGTTTTATTTTCAGATAACTTTGGATCGTTTTTGTGGAGTGTGAAGTTATTTGTAGCCTGACACATAAATGTCTGACTGTTGTCTGTGTAGGACAGATGTTTGAACAGCCAGTAGGAGTTTGTGTGTGTGGAATCTTTCACTCCGTTTTTGAACCAGAGAATCACAGCTGGAGGATTTCCTCTGTCGGACACTGCACAAGTCAGGTTTCTACTCTGACCTTGAAACCAGATCTGGAGATGATGATGGATCTAAATAAAACATTATAACTAATTTAAGAAAATGCGTTGTTCAAAACCTTAAGAATAATAACAAAGTATTATAATGTTCTAATCATTATTTCTGTTATTTTCCTTCACATGTTTTTATTGTTGCCTTGGTTATTGTCAGTTATATTATTATCAATATCATCAGCAGCATCAATATCATCACTGTCATCATTATTATGATTGTTATGATTATTATTGTTATTGTTATTATTATTATTATTATTATTATTATTTATTGTTGTTAAATACTAACAGTACACAGTGAGCGTTTGAGTGTCTGTGAGATTATATCTGTGAGTCTCGTGTACTGCAATGCACTGACAAGTCTTAGAGTTGAGATTTCTTGTAACTGTAAAAGACAAATCTAGAAAAACACTGTTTTCATCTCTCTCAGTTGAAGTGTTCCTGTGATCTGTGTCACAAGACAGACTTACTGATGTCACTAGAGGTTTACCACCTGACACAACACAGCGAATGTTCAGTGTGTCTCCTTCATAAACCACTTGTCCTGTCTTGTATCCTCTTATTTCTGGAGCTTCGACAGGTGTATCTGAAAACAATAGTTTTAATAAGTTAAATAAATAATAATAAAGTAAATAAATAAAAAAATAAATAAATAAAATATAATAAAATAAAATGAAATAAGGATAATAAAAAATAAAAGAACAAGCAAACACACTATTTCAAATTCTTATTATCAGTTTATTAATTTTCACTGTTGGCAGGAAGTTGAAAGCTGACTGATGTATGACTATCTCTGAGTGCTTAACCTTATTTTCAGTTTCAATGACTTGTTAATGACAAATTGTGCAGAAATAAATCCAGGTTGTGTTAGTCACAAAAATGGTATATAAATCAGAGTATCATTCCTGAACCAAACTCTACCCAAATAAGTAAATATTCTAAATCTGTTCTTTATTCTTGTTATTGTTAGAATTATTATTATTATTATTATTATTATTATTATTATTATTATTATTATTAACATTATTAACATTATTACTATATATAATATTTTACATTGTACTCACAAATCAAACTCACTGTAATTTTTGTTTTAAGAGTTTTGTTCAGGTATCTCAGAATTCTGTGTTTCACACTCTATTTCATCTCTATCTTGATACCATTGTGGAACCAAAACCATATTCTGACTAAACAGCTTTCCTCCATCACCAGCGTCTTGTTCTCTGATTGGTTCGCTTGAAATCAGAATCTGACCACTAGTGACATTTCTCCAAGTAATGTTCACACTGGGACTTGATGATGCACTTTTACAGGTCAAGGTCAATTTTCTGATTCCATCAGCAGCAAAATTAGTTTGGTTTCCAGTTATATCAGTTCTGTCAGGACCAACTCAAATTTAGAACATTTTAAGAATAAATATAACATTTCATTAAAGTTAAAAAACATAAACACACCAATATATATATATATATGTTTAAATATAGTAGCTAATAATAATTAATCTGTGTTAGTAAATTACAAAATAATCACAAATAAATTCATTTTCTTGAAGAACAATTTTGCTCTGTCTCTACTACTTTATTTTGAACAATCAAAGGAAAAAAAGAAGCATCACAGAAGAATTACAAACAGATACATAAATTGTTACTATAGTTTTAACAATGAAATTGTAAACTACATGCTAGTTTCTCACTTGACAAGTGTAGTTCTGATTGTTATACTTTGTGTTAATAGATTTCAAGACAAGAGTTTGTGTCTGTGTGTCAGTTCCATCAGGAGTTACCCAGTTGACTGTGCCAGCAGGTGTTCCTAGAAAAGTGGTGTTACACACACAAGTTCCACTCTGTCCTGACTCTATGTAAGTATCTGGACACTCACCACTCAAGTCTGGTGGTCCTACAAGTGAACATTTCAAAATATATAATAATAATAATAAAAATAAAATGTTATAATTAGTTTAATTATTCAATAATCAACTGACTGTAAAATAAACATGGGAAAACTACTTTTTATGTACAAGATATCAATGAAGTTAAATACCACTTGACATAACATTACTTAGTATGTCTTAAGTACAGCTTTATTGTAATAAGATCATTTTATTTATTTATAAAGCTTCTATGTAACAGAAAGTATTAATTCAAATACATGCATCCCACTAAGAGAAAATACATACTGTAATATACCTGTCACAGTTAGACACAGTTTATTTAATAATAATTAGTAACAAATAAAAAAATTATTTTCTAACAGAAATAAACAAAAACAAAATTATTTTCTCAAATGAAGAAGTTAATTCTTGACAGTACTCACATTTAAAGCTCAAAGGTGGACAGTTCATACACAGCTAAAGTAAAACAATTTTTTATATACTACTTAGTTTTATTATGAAATTAATATCTAATAAGTACTATAAAATAGAATGAAAATTTGGTTTACAGTTTCCTTTATTAATTAAAAATTAAAACAAAGTTTAAAAATAATAATAACAATTTTGTGAATGTGAATTTTAATTTGTTTATGATAATTTATTTAACTGTATTTTCAGATAGGCCTACCTTTTTGTCATGACATAACAACATTTAATGACAATGAATAATTATGAATGGAATACAAGTTATGTACCAGTTGTGTTCTGTAATCTGTTTAATTCATGTAAGTTATGATAGAAATAGAAATATATTATGGCAGTGTTTTAAGTACATACATGTAGAAACTTTATACACACACCCAGACAAATATATATTACGTATATCTGTGTTTTTTATAACAGTCAATGGTTTGGACCAGATATTTTAAATAATCTTCATAATTATTTGAACGAAACTGTGTGATGTCAAATACTGATATGAATTTGCAGTTCTAATGTTACATTAATGTTAATCATATTAAATATCTTTTTTCAAATATGTTAAACACTGTAAGTACATATGTAGATAGATAGATATAGATATGTGGTGTCTTAATTAGAAAAAAAGAAGAAGATCATTACTTTGTATTTGTTCTCCAATTTTGTTAGATGAGTTGACAGCATGTATACTTTGGGCAATCATCAAGTTCTTTTCAGCAGCACAGAAAACTTTCTGGCCATCATGTTGTGTGCTGGCTGTGTACGTCACATTCAATGTTGTCAGTCTGTCAGTAGTAGTGGGAGATCCAGTGATTCTGACAGGAAGCTTGTTACTGTCTACGTACCACAATATCTGTGAAACAGTCGGTGCTGGTTTGGCTCCCTGTACAACACAGGTAAAAACAGCAGAATTTCCCTCAGTGATGTTAAGTGAGTTTGGCCTTGATCCAGAAATGTTCGTGTTGACAGAATTAACTGGACCTGGAAAATAAAATAAAGAAAAACTGAAAAATCTGGAACATTTATTTTTATTATTAGACCCCAAATTATAGATAAAACATTATTGTTTTTATGCTTAATTAAAATAGTAAATATTTGATGAATTTAAAGAAACATGAATTTAGATATGTATTTTCTTTTTCTTTTTTTTATTAAATTTTTAATCTGAGTAAATATTAATATATTTGCTAAAATTAGAAAAAAGAAGAAAATGCAGAGAACAGTATTCTTGGCTTTTGACTTTACTCTTAAAAAATTATGTACAATAAGTATTTCAAAAATTAATTAATCAGCTACATGAAAACAAATTATAAAGTGCACTGCTTTAGTCAGTTATGATCAGTGTTTGTGCCGAAAATATTAAATCTCAGTTATTTACAGTTTATGTTTGTGTACAGAAATACAAAATTTGGTTTTAACTCTTAAACAGAAAAGTGATGACAAAATATGCAATAATAGTTTAAAATATATGTATGCCATCCAGTTTTATTTCTGTCTCTTAACTATCTAATGCCAAAGGCAAAGTGGAAAAAAACAATTATCACGTGATCAAATTAAATATAGATGTATAAATGTATATGTGTTTATACATGCATGTATGTATATGTGTGTATCTATCTATCTATCTATCTATATATATATATATATGTGTGTGTGTGTCTATATATATGTCTATAATAACATATATGATAAATATAAAATAAGCACTTACTGTGAACTGGTAAATCAATACTGTTGTAATACTTATATCATGGTTACATGTCCAGGTAGCTTCATCTTCAATACTGAGACTGTCTATTGTCAGATTGAAGAGTTTAGAAGTTCCTGTGTCACCAGCGCATTTGAAAGAGTAACCAGTAGGAGAACTGGATTGACCACAGTTTGGCAGGACCGAACACACAATATTTCCATTTCTTACAAAGCTGACAGGTAAAGTGATGCTGTCTGATACAGATCACTGGAATGTATAGATCTGACTCAAAATACCATTGTCAGCACCTTTCTATGGTCATCAAACCTGCAAAAATATATAAAATACAATTGTTTCAGTTGGTTGTTATTTTTCTACATTCTGCTAAATTATTTCAATGTTAGAAAAAAATTGCTAATACAGGTTTTTTTCTAAGGGAGTATTGCCATTTCCGTAGATCAGAAGTCAATTTTGTTTAAAATATAAGAAATGCATTCCATTTTGTAACATTCACTGGATTCCAAATTTAATTTTAGTTTCCGTTTTTGAAATACAACCTAACTATAACTGTATATCTTTTTATCCTGATTTCAGTGATCGCAATTTCTAGGTTTTCAGTAGAATAATTCCGTGATGTTAATACTTAATTTATGGTGCGATTTGTACGCTGTTACCATTTCAAACAACTCTCAATTTTGTTCCATGTCTCTGCAAAGTACACTTACATTGTTAAGTGAACCGAAGTTGGTAAATATCCATTAAGAATTCAAAACGTCCCTTCTCTTTGTACTACGAAAAGTTGTTTTACCAAATTAATTAGTTAAAAGATCTAAATAATTAAAAAAAACATTTAGAAGGGATTAATTAGAAAATCTTAAATATTCAGGGGATAGAACTTTTTTTAAAGCAACCTGGTACAGTCTCAGTTCCTCCGGTGACTTTATAATAATAAAAATGACTTACTGAGTGCTCTTTCCTGTGAAAACATTCTGTTGCAGAGAAATGTTTAAGAAACTTTACTGAAATGGTTCATCAAGGTTTTCTAATGTTTTTGGCATGCAAATACATTTATATTGGATATACAAATGAATTTAGTTTGGTTGAGTAAACCGTAGTATTTATATTTTAGAAAATTAAAAATGAGGAGATGCCTCGGCATCTTTCTGCTAATATTAAATGATCAAAGAAATGTCCTAGTGTAACCAATTTACATTTTAATTTCAACAAGACCCACTGTTGGATCCTTAAAACTGCCACACACATGCCAAATGTTGTTTTATAGCAGTGAATTTTGTTCTGCAGTTAGAAGACACCTCAGTTCTTATCACATAGCTGTGAAATAGTGGACATTTCATTTGTAATAAGCCATACATTGAAAAACATTACACACACACAAGGAGGAATTTTGTTTTCTTTCTTTTTAATGACAAATGTTGGAATTGCATGAATGCAAAATGAATGCAAACATTTCCCTTAAAGTAGAAGCACCATGGCAATTTATTTTCTTTTTTCTTTTATAAGAGCAGTGTTTGATGGGTTTCCTAATGAAGGACTTTGATTGATGGTAACATGGTTGCTGTTTATTTATTACTGATTACTGTGTTTTAATTCTTAATGTCTACGCTACCTAAATTGTAATCTTATCTCCTAATGGCAACCTGAATATTACCTCCAGTTTGTTGTCATAGATACTCTTTAAAAAAGTTCAGAAAACAGACCTGTATATGATAATTAAGTAAATACACTCCTGATACCCTCCAAATAGACCAGTCTTAATGCTTCGGTCCTGTTGTTTGTGCTATTATATTCTCTCTTGCTATAGCATTTCTAATTTAGATAGAGTATGGATGGACAGACATATTTACATCAGATCCGTTGAAACTTTATTTCGAGCCGATATTATCGTATATATTTTAAACATTTTATTTATTTGTAATGATAATAAATAATTAATAATACAACTTAATTCTTTAAAATATCGATATCAAATAACGACTTTCGTATTTAGGATTTAGGTATTGTGTATTCGGTCAACCTGTTTTCTGGTTATTGCTTCTTAACCATCTACAAAAATCAGATCTTGTTCATTTTTAAGTATGAAAAATGTATAGGTGACCACTGACCATGGAAAGATTAATGCAGAGAGAGAGAAAAGAATACTGTATTACTACACTTCATAAATACTGAGGTACCTTGACTTACGACTGCACCAGCTTACAAGTTTATCGAGTTACGAGCAGTCGGGCGGTCGATTTTATGCTTTGAGCTGCGAGCCGAAATCCGAGTTATGAGCGAGCTTTAGATACGCAGCCGTCAGTTGGCGCAACCAACAACACAATATCCGGCCAGCATCCAGCGTCTCACTTCACGTGGTTATCTCGGCGCGGAAGCATCTTTGTTGTGTTCTGCTCGCGTGTTGTGCAGTATTATGCTAAATTTCTTTTTTCTGACCTTGGATATTAAGAAAGTGAGTGAAAAGAACAGTGCTGAGAAGAAGAAGCGAGACATGAGAGAGCTGTGCATGTAGTCGACTTAGCTAGGCAGCACGAGCTGAAGCTGAAAGAGTCGATAAATGTTGTAACTCCAGCCAAAGGCGTTAAAATAATTTGTCTGATCTCTAAGATAAATCGAGTTTACAAAATCAGTTTATTTCCTTACATTCTCTTTTATTTTGTTTTCATACAAAATGTGTCATTTATAAATACATTTTTTATTATTCAAAAACACGTTACAAAAAATTGGGGTGGTTTTGGGAGGTGTGGAACGGATTCATGGTATTTCAATTAAATTCATTTGGGAAAATTGATTGGATGTACGAGCAAACTGAGATACGAGCTCGGTCACGGAACCAATTAAACTTGTAAGTCAAGGTGCCACTGCATTATATTTAATCAATACGAAATTGAAACACCATAACAAACCAAAACAAAAACCCCACATCACAAGTGTCACCATCGTCATTAACAGTAAACTAAAGTATTGTACTATAGGCAGAGGGTAACCTCTATGTTCTGAGAATGTTCCCTATAAACTCCAGATAGCAGTTGCCATATATGGTCATATCACATGACAGTATAGTTCTCAGTGTTAACAAAGTCGCCAACAGGAGGCAGTAATCTTTATTTATCTTGTTGGAACATACTGAGCTCAGATTACTTTACAAATGAATATTAAATACTGACAGTCGTAGAATAGGAAATAGTGATTATTATTTCTTTGTTCTGTAGGCGTACAGAGAACGGTCCGTGACAAATAACACTAACAAAAAGCCTACAAGTTTGTATCCACAGTATGAAACATTCGGAAAACTTGAATATGTCTCTCTAATATCACTAAAATTATTTCACAAGGAACAACCAAATACTAATTATATGAAATAAATAACACATGTGGAGTCTCAGCATACAGGCTAGTGTTACATAAATGTCAGGCGACTTTTCTAATGTAAAATTTTAATAAAACTTACCTGTGCTGTATCTGATAATCGTAAGAAAACCAAGTAAATATCTCAACAGCGCCATTGTGAATGTTGTGACTGAACTTGTTCCTACACGAGATCTACTCTATCTGTGTCACATTATTACTACAGTGCCCTAGCTATAGTGTAGGTTCTATTTTAATCTAAGTTGTATAAAGTTTATCAGTCAGACTTGGATTAAACATTAAATAAAACAAAAACATGCTTATGGCATTAAGGGAAAAAGGCACTACAGTAAACAACTTTTCCCCTGTAATCATGCTGGTCTCTAACAAATTAACAAATAATAATAATAATAATAATAATAATAATAATAATAATAAAAAACAGGGTGACAAGGACTGGTCAGTTATAAATTGTAAGATGTATGTATATAATAGATAAGTAACACATGAGGAGGAGTGCAGTTTATTTATGCATATTTAATTGTATAGTAACATAACATTATTAAATTCACATGCACGTGTACACATTCTGGAAAGATACATAAACTAGAAACTTTCTTTATAATGGACAATATATTTTGTTTGAATTTTGTCTTAAAAATAAAAAAGCCAAACGATTCAATGGTACAAAGAGAAAATAAAAATAAAAACTTATTGTGTTTTGTTATAATTATAGAATATGCTTCTAAATCAGGCAAATCGTAATCTCAAGTTAACTTGAAAACGTGGTAATATATCAGACAAGAGTTGCATCCCTTTAAGTCTATCGTCTTGATAACAGATTAATTAAATAAAAATTACAACAAATCAAAGTACTGAATTAGATACTGTTCTAGTTTTGTATCATTTTCAGCACATGAAAGCTCCATTGGTTATTCATAGGTTCAAGTCTCGGATAATTTCCAAAATATTCCACACTATCAATCTAGACTGTATTTAACAATCATGACAGAAACACGTGCCCTATTAGCGCCTTTGTATATACTTGTTTCGTATCCGTGTAAACGAGTTGTACTCTGTCTAGGCCATTCTGTCACATCATTACTCTCTCTCTCTCTCTCTCTCTCTCTCTCTCTCTCTCTCTCTCTCTCTCTCTCTCTCTCTCTCTCTCTCTCTCTCTCTCTCTCTCTCTCTCTCTCTCTCTCTCTCTCTCTCTCTCTCTCTCTCTCTCTCTCTCTCTCTCTCTCTCTCTCTCTCTCTCTCTCTCTCTCTGTCAAATAGTTCCCGAGATGTCCGAAAAATTTCATCTTTGACATTTTAGATGTTCAATCGATTACATTGTATTTTCATATACTAGAAAGAAAGAAAAAAAATCAATAAATAAAAACGGACAAAAACGATCTGCAATAAAAAATAAATTGAAATAACTAAGGGACTCTGGAAGCCCTGATTTCTAACACGTTTCAAAAACATCCTTATTATTATCATCATCATCATCATCATGATCATCTTCATCATTATCATCATGATCATCATCATTATTAGTAGTTGTAGTAGTAGTAGTAGTATTATTATTTTCTTTTGGTATACAAATCTCCTGATAACGAATAGGGAATAAAAACATTTTCTTTACAAATACAAATTTCATTTCAACATAGTAATAAGTTATTATCAGTTGTCATCGTAGTTGGATACATTTTAATATGATAAATAAAAGTGAATAATTCTAAAAAAATGTTATTACCTGAACTCGGTGTGTTATCAGACACCTTCAGCTTTTCATACGCAGGTGCATCACGTGATTGTAAGCACTCGTACTGAGTTGTAGGTATTTGAGCATGTTCTATAAATGTATTAATATTTTCATTGACCCTTTGTACACATTTTGATAAAGTATTTTACCGGTACATTTTCTAGAAAAATATTTATTACAGAAATCTTTACCGGAATTTCGAAAATAAGATCTTATCCGCATATTTTTTAATTCATTTAATTTAATGCAGTTTCTTTGAATTTACAACAGTATTGTATATAAGACTAACCTAATAATGTTCCTTCAGTCTTCATTGAAATTACTTACTAATTGTTCAAGCTCTTCACGAAGTGAATACAATATGTGACTGTATGTAACTGTCTGCCTCTTTGTGTGTATGGGTTTATGCATTAGGTTCGTTAATGTGTATGAAAATTTGGCATCTGATTTTGAATTTCCGCAATCATTCTGACTTGTGTTTCAAGACCAACTTCAGGTTGAATCGTTTTATGTATTAAAAAGACAGTTCCTTTGCAAATAAAAGTGTTATAATAAATCTAGGACCTAAAAAGGATATTCAAAACACTGGATTTCTCACTTTACCTGAACAAACAGCTGATTCCTGGACTGAATCCATAGATACATATTGATATCTGTGAAACATACTAAGAAAAATATACTGGTATCTCATTCAAGTATATTTGGTTTTAGTAGCATTGCATTAACGAGACAATCACATACTTTGCAGACGTAGTTATACTAATGCAGCAATGTAAATATTTTATTACAAGTTAGTATATTTTTAATTCTGATACAATTTTCCAGCAAAATTGACTTTAAACATAAATAATGATATGATATAGTTCTGCACTTTAGGCATACTAGTGTCTATGTCGAACAAGATCTGCAGGTAACATAGTAAATATACACTGAATATCTATTATCACAGTAGTGCTCAGAAATATTTCAGCACAGTACTCACGTATGTATCTCATTTTCATTTCTGCCCTCTGAACCTGTAACATATATGTACAGTTGTATTTTATAAGCTAAATAAGTACTCTTACATTGAACTAATTGGATTTGATTTTTTTTTTTTGAACAACCAATGAAAAAGGAAAGAAACAATAACAAAAATAAATAAATTAACACTCAAACAGACACAGACACACACACACACACACATAAACACACACACATATATATAGTATTCCTACTACCAGACCAATTCCAATTCCAGTTCCAAGTGTTGCCATGGGCGAAGATTCTTCTACAGTGGTTATAATAACAAGTTTAACTCCATAAATCAGTTATCCGCATTTACGTTTAATTTTGTTTCATTTTTTTTTTCTAAATTATAATTCTTTCTTCTAAAGATCTTTCATTAAATAACGTAAATAGTTTGGACAATGTCAGATTCACCAGAACCTATATGCAAATACTGTAAACAAACAAAAAAAAAACACACAGAGAAGGAATAAATAAGTAAATATATATTTTGCTGAAATTGTAAATGAAGAATCGAAAACTATATATATTATTTTACTTACTAAAAGTAGTACAAACAGTCAAACAGTAACGGCTGTCATTTTTATTTGCAGAAGAGTACATTTTAAAGTGGTAGGAAGAATCTGACTTGAGATGAGAAATGTGTAAAGAAAAAGTCTTGTCGTGTGTCTTAGTGTCTGACACTTGCAGACTGATAGACCGGTCTTCAGTAGACAAGCCTTGTTCAACAGTGAACCTAGTGAACTTCTCTGTGTTGTATATCCACTTGAAATCTACTGAAGTGCAGTAACACCATTCAGGAGCTGATTCGAGAACTAA
Source organism: Chrysomallon squamiferum (assembly GCA_012295275.1). Taxonomy (NCBI): domain Eukaryota; kingdom Metazoa; phylum Mollusca; class Gastropoda; order Neomphalida; family Peltospiridae; genus Chrysomallon; species Chrysomallon squamiferum. Next base: position 16,254,070 of record CM022676.1, read on the forward strand.
AACGTGAAAAACAATTTAAGTTTCAATTACAATATAGTAAATATTATAACGTGATGAATGATGTATGTGTGTGCGTCTGATTGTGTGACTTTTAATAAAATATATATATATATGTATAGAGACACACCCACACCCACATTTTAATAAAGTCTGCATATACAAACCGACACTGGCTAATTCTGAAAGGTATGGAAACAATAACAAAGTCAATTGCATTTGCTAACAAAGGTGACATGAAAAAGTGTAAATAAAGTTACCTGTAACAATGACACTGGCAGATCCTGACAATGAAGTGTTAAAAGAAGTTTTTGAAGTTGCTGAACACGTGTACTCTCCTTGATCTGACTGTTGAAATGAGCAGATCTGAAAGAGAGAACTGTCAGTGAGATGTTTTGTACCAGTTCGCCATTCAAATACAACACTGTCTGGATTACTGTCAGCTGTACAGCGTAGTATCAGAAGTTTTCCCAGTTCAACTCTGATGTGACTCTCTGATAAAATTCTTACTCTGGGTGCATCTACACAGATTGAAGGAAAAAGAAGTATGAACTAAAATTAGAATACGTGAAAATAGATTGCAATGTAAAAGTCATGAATTATTCCACAGAAAACAATAAATGTGAAGTTAATTAATATATATTGAGAAGATATGTACAATGATGAAAAGCAAATGAATTAGTATCTGTGTATTGCTGTTTAGTATTTCTAGGGATGAGATCAGCAAACCAAAAGCAAATATCTGTTATTACTTGAGACATCTTTTAAAATAATTTCAATATTATTTATTTACTTACTTACTTACTTAGTTAACATAAAAGTCATAAAGTAAAAAAGTATAAACATACAGTATACATTAATCTGGAGAGAATTCGATTCAGGTCTGTATTGTCCGTTTCTGTCTGTGAATTCATTCCCAGCTGAACATTTGTACCAGACTCCATTGTCTTCCTTTGTGGGTGTCAGTGACAAATTAAATCCTGTGTGTTTTATGTCAGATCCATTTCTAATCCAGTAAAACTGAGCTGCTGGATTTCCTTTACCACTGTCAGGTAAAGAACAAATCAAAGAGCCTCCTTCGTTTTCTAGCCATGGCTGTTTAGGATCTAATGAAAGTGTTGGTCTGCTTGGAGGATCTATACAAAATATTCTGATTTTAATTGACTAATTGTTATTATTATTATTATTATTTTTATTTTTATTTTTTTAATTTTTTTTTTTTTGGAGACCTGTGTTGAATGATAAACACCAAAACTGAATATTAGATTTGTTTTTGTATTTCAAATATTCTCGTTTTAATTGTTGTAATTTAAATCAGTATCATATGTTCATACATACATACATAAATAAATACATACATACATAGATTACTGGAGCTGTAATTTTCTAAAATTAATATTACTATTTTCTTTATGGGGTTTGCGGAATGCCAGAAACAAGAATATGTGTCTTACTAATAAAATATATAATAACTTCTATTTTGAAAGATTTTGTTTACTAATTTATTGATTTACTAATTTATTGATTTTAACCTATCAATATTTTGAAAGTTATGTTGAGGACCAAGTGCAAAAAGTAAGGTTTCAATGATTTGTAAATAAAAAAAATAAAAAATAAAAATAAAGAAAAATTACAAATTCTAACCATTTTGATAAAGAAATCCAAAATGTAACTCCTGAGGAGGTACAAATAATATTTGGTACTTTCAAAATCAGAAAAAAAGTGGGTATAGTTGGAATTATTCATGTTTATCTAATCATCTTATGTTATATTATTATTTTTTTAGAATTTATGATAGATTCGAAATGACTTCCTTGTCTTGAAAACATAAATCAAACTTAACGTAAAGAATGATTTCTTTTAACAAACAGATATTTCATGTTGTAATAGGAGAATTGTATTTACTTGCATATGTTAATCCGGATATCTCTTAAGTGCAAAAGCTGGACCCACCCAGTAAAGTATATTGCTATATGTATAAATTATAAACAATCTAAAATTACTCACAGTAAATAGTAAAGTTTCTGCTTTTCCTCTCGTTATATTCACCATACTTCCAACTAGAAACACACACTGTTTGTTATTCTGAGTCATGTTAGCTATGAAAGATATTGTACATGTTCTGGTTTCTCCTCTGTCAGAGCCGTGTACACGATTATAACAAGTCCAGTTTAGATTTAGTTTTGGGTTTCCACCAGTTGTAGAACAGTTCAGTGTGACAGTCTCACCCTCAAACACAGGACACGTTGTTCCTGAAACAACTGGAGATGAACTTGGTGGATCTGAAATCAGAAATATTTATGCTATTTTTTATTATTTGTTTTGTTATTTTATTTTATTTATTTGTTAAATAAAATTTTCAAAAATAAATATATATTAACGCAAAGTCTAATTTTTTATAAAGTTGCATTTCACATCCAGAAACTTTTCTCCTGTAGACTCAGTCTCTGTATGTGTGTTCCTCACAGAGCACTGGATTGGCTTCCCATTCTGTACTCTACTGGGTGTCAGTGTTAATGTTTGAAACCAAGTATTTCCAGATGAACCGTGTTTATCTCCCATTGGTCCATCTTTAAACTTCCAGACGAAATCCACATCTGGTTTAGCAGGTGTCAGTGTTCTACAGGTCAAGGTCAAAGATCGTCCTTCAACTGCTGTTTGTTCATTTGTAAAACTGATGCTGACATCATTCTGTGATGGACCATCTGTAAAATTTAATGAAATAGTGAAATATTTAGAATTGTAACTGATATTTCTGAAAACTGGATCAAGAAAAAAGCAGCAAAGAAACGTACTTAAAGACGAGTGGAATAATAACAAATTTAAATATGTATTAACATTTAAATTGCATATTTTTTTATAGAAACAAAAGTATTAAGATAATTTAGAAATTATTTAGTTACTTAAACACTTTTAAATTTCTAATGTTAAATGTCTTACACCACTCATCAAGTACTCCAGTGTTGGATGTTACAAGAGTTTGTCCAGGAATCCCTGCCTTGCAGTAAACACTGTGTCCATCATCTGACTCAGTCAGTGTGAGTGACAGAGAACTCTTTCTTACAGTCAGGTCACCTGATGTGATATTTATGTTGGTTATTCCTGTGTCTATCTGTTGACTATTCTTGTACCAGTAAAGAGATGGGACTGGGTTGCTAGGTGACGTGACACATGCCAAAGTGACAAAACATTCACTGACTTGTATTTTATCGTTCTGTGAACTGATGTTTAAAAGTGTCACCTCTTTTACCTGTACTGTAATAAGCATAGAAGTAAATAAATAAACAAACAAACAAATACATAACTAAATAACTAAGTAATAAATAAAGCAATGATTGTATCATACTTAACGTGGATTAAAATATTATTTATTTATTTATTTATATTCATTAGAAAACCAAAATAAATATTTCAAATATTGAGTAACTTCATAAACGTAGATCAGTAATTGATTATATCTTAGTGTGCATATATAAAAATTGGAGAAAGCTATCTATATTTACTTCAACTAATAAAAACACAGAATAGTTTGGATATTTAATATTTACTTACTTGCAAAGTTAATGGTACAAATAAACATGTCATAAACGTCATCATTAAAACAGGAATGAATCATGTGTATTGTTACATTAACTTTTCCTTGTACAGTTAAATAATTCATAGTCAGCCTGGCAGCTGTTTTAACTTGTGGGCTTGTACAACCATTACTGTATGTTGTAGAAACTGGTGTCAAGTTCTTAAATTATAAATAATATAATTTATAATAAATACATTTAAACAAGAATTGTTTGGCTTTTTGTTTTTTTAATTTGATAATTACACATTAGTCTGTAGTATATAAATTGATATCATCAGTTAAAGTAAACACTTTCTGATATCATTTCTTATATATAAGATTTCAATTTAAATGCAATGTTATAACATATAATTATTGGTAAAATATAATAATTATTTAATGAAACTTATAAATTAAACTTAATGATAATCTTTCGTATATTTCAAACCATTTATAATAAAATAATTCTTCATACGAAATATTTTTATTTTGTTGTATCAAATCGTCATTTTTATAAATAATTAAGTTTTGGCATTCAATATCGAATATTGCCTTGATATCGGTTTGTTTGTTTGCTATTCATGGACACAAACTTACCACGTAAGTTTCGTGCACAAAATACCAGGAAATGTTAACAGTTGGATAAACACAGCTAGTCAGTATGCTGGCTGTAAAATGTGTCTGAGAATCAATGTCTGCCACATTTGGACACGCATCAGTAAAATTAGCCATAGATGTATCAACGATAGCTTTAGCAAAAGAAAAGAATAAAATACCATAAGTGAATGCAATAAGTGTTTGAAAAAGGTATATTTTAAAGATAAAGATAATGAGTATTCTGTATTTAATTATAGATAGATGTCAAGATGTTCGTGAATACTTAAGGTGGCATATTTGAGTTATGCAAATTAGAAAATGATATAGCTGTAAATATTTTCCTATTTTTTGTTATTAATCTTATTTGCAAATATCTGCACGTCTATTTCAAATAGCACACAGATACATAAACACATCACGCACACGTTTTTGAAACTTTTATTATTATTTTAGGTAATTACTTGTGTTCATAGACATATTAATAGAACGTTTTAGTTTCTATCAATATGTGTATATTAAACTGATTTGAGTTGACAACATACTGTTTTCGTCAACTGTCCAGTTTCCTGCAAGTTTTGTTTCATCGAAAGATGAAATCTTCAAAGTTATAACATTTGCAGATTGTCTTGTTACACTGAGTCCACCAACTCCACTTCCGCAGATTCCTCGTAATGTCGATAATGGTAGACATGATCCTTTTAGTTTGTTATTCACAGAAAAAGACACACCTGCTGTTATGTTGTCATTATCGCTTGTGTACGTCAAAATAAGAGGTTGACCAACAACTAATGTGTTCGTGTCTGTTGTACGAATTCCATTTGCTAGTGATAAATAAATAAATTAAGTTAAAGTTTAACACTAAACTAGTTTTAACCAGAGCAGAGACTGAATAAGTTTTCAGTACATAGTTTTTATCGGTAATATCTAACATATTTGTTTCAATGTATGAATTAAATAGTAACAATAAAACGTATCTAAACAATATCCAACGATCGAGAAAGGAACATGTTGTTTTTCTTTACTTGTCAGTAAATCATATTTTGTGACTATTTATAAAATATTTGTATTTATAAAACGAGAGAAGATTTCTTGTCGTAGGTTACATCATTCCCCTAACTCAGCAAAACGTATACGACATTTATTACATTCTTGAATGTAACAAATAATCTACAGCTGTTTACATGGTGACTTTTTAATGAATCGGTCAGTAAGTCATTATTTTATTTGTATCAAAACCCAACTCCAAACTGAAGCGGAATCATTTGGTCGTTTAGAACACAATGTACACAAAAGTAACACAGCAAATCAGCTGAATGAAATTAAAACCAGCTTACAATGAACATTTTTTTTATTACAGTAAATATCATATTTAAATATATCACTATTACAGATATTGTGTGAAAATATCCGTTTCGTTATTATTTTCAGCAAATAAGATAGAAGTAGAAAGGAGAATGACATTATATGTTGCCTTATAGACCAAAGTTCAAACAATAATGAAAAACAACAACAATATATTTAATATTATTACACTGTCACTTTATTACAGCTCTCTAACATAACTGGAATACTTTCTCTCTCTCTCTCTCTGTCTCTCTCTCTCTATCTCTCTCTCTCTCTCTTTCTCTCTCTCTCTCTCTCTCTCTCTCTCTCTCTCTCTCTCTCGTATTTTTAAAATAACAAACTGAACATACAGAAAGGAGAAAATTTTAATAACTTTAAAAATTATTTATATACAAATCATTAACAAATGTAACTATTTTAAAGATAAAAGATTCACTTAAAATTATATAAGAAGAAAGTGAAAGCGTTATTGTCAGTGTTGAAATTCGAAACATTCAGTATATGTATAATTAATATGTTTACATGGAGCATGGACATTAAAGCATTTCACACTTAGTTTCTATAATTTTATGAAATGTACTCGCGCCCAGAATTAATCTGGAACAATAACTGATTTTTTGGTATGTTCCAGATCGTTTTACAAAAACAACAAAATCTTTAAAAAAAAAGAAAAAAAGAATTATGTTTTTATCTTTATTTTACCATAAGCTCAGGTTAATAACTGTCTCCAATTTTTTAGCAGAAATAATAATAATAAATAAATAAATAATAACCTTTGAAGTTCATGTATTGCATCATTGTATTATTTTAAAGATTAGTCTCATAATACAGATGTGTTTATTTTAGTCGTTTTAAAGCGAATAGTGAAAACCTGGCAGCTTAGTAAGGCACGCCATCCTGTACGAGTGCGTGATAGAGCATAACATACCAAGTTAGGCACACGTCAAAATTCAGAGTCTTTTTAATATGTTCAAAAGAAAATTTAACTTTGAATAGACTAAATTCAAACAGAGAACAATTTCATTTAAAATAAAAACAGTGGAAACAACACCATAGTTGAAATTTGAAACTGTTTAAATATGGAACAAAAAATATTACATTAAAGCCCTTCAAACTTAACAATGAATTTCAATAATTTTATAAATATTTAAACACTTTAATAACTGTCAGAATACTAACAACCACTTTTCTTATAAAAATGTCTTCTTTTCTGAAATGTTTTCAAATGTACTGAAAAGATACCAGCATTCTAAGTTATCACTTACTTCTGATTTGTAATTCTGACAAGTATTTGGCAGTTGTATACTAATTCACTATTTACTTACAAATGATAAAAAGAAACTCGTAATTATTACGTAACTAATAATTATAATCTGCTTAACAAACATTCTATTACCGCCAGAAAAACATTTTTAAATTCTATCCAATTATTCTAAAAGTAACTGTCAAAATATTATAAGCTCAGTCTTTCACACTAAATAAAATATTGTATTTACTTACAAATTAATTTCTTGAACTATATATATGTAATATATTTCATTTAGGGATATATAACTAGACAAAAAAAATACAATCATATTAATACATATATAAATATACAAAGCAAGTTATAATAATAATAATAATAATAATAATAATAATAATAATAATAATAATATTGAGGATAAAACCCAAAGAAAGAAACAAGAACATAACTTAGATTGTTGTTAATATTTTATACATCTCATATCTGTGTGTATATCTATCTCTGAGTAGTATGTAGATCTACAGCAAATCAGTGATGACTAAAGCGTTGATAAAACTGAAGAAAGATAAAATAAAGATGAAACAAACATGAGCAACAAAGAATTATTAGACACACGGATATAGAAAAGCACAGAAGCAGACAAGAAAGGCATACAGACGTCAATAAAGACAATATATGTATATTGATATAGGCACATCTTTGCATGTAGATGTAGATAATACATATATACATACATACAGAAATACTTGAAAAGAAGACGGTCCGACAGAAAAGTAGATATACAGAATCACAGAAACAAACAGACTGAGCGATACTAGACATAGGTACAGATGATACATGCAGATATACTAAGAGGAAAGCTGATAACATTAATATTACAATAAACTAACTAATAAAAAGGAAATAGTTACAAGATTACTTACGTGATTATTACATAAATCATTGAAGAAAATATGGATTCGCTTCCGTTTGTTTCATCTAAAATAAATAAATAAATAAATAATCCTTTAATTACTACCAAATTCTCAGGCAGCACACACGTACTCATATCTTTCAAGCACGTCTATCTCCAGAAGTGAAAGTCTTGTCCCAGCCGAGCTCTTATGTCCGTTAGTAATGACCTTCAAAAATTCAAATGCAGACATTTTTGCGGTCCTAGACTATTGATTTAATTGAAATTAACCTCCTAAAACTCAAAGCAGGGAATAGTAAGTTGTTCTTTAAGCGGAATAAAATTAACTTGCTATTGGTCATCTGTCTATGTAAGGCGAAGGGCTTCTTTACATAATATATAATTGCATACAGTCTTCAAATAACTGCCATAGTGAACCATTAACTCTTACTCATTGGTGTTTCTTTGTATTTACAAAGGAGTGTATTGTGGGAAGCATGTTATTTGCAATTTAAATTTGAGTTAACAGAACTGTGTGAATTATGCTTGTAAATCTGAATGCATACATACATTCATATATAGATAGATAGCTAGATATATAAATATATGCTTATATATACAGGCCTGTACATGTATATTCATTAGAAGAAACTGCTGTAAATATCTGAATTCCCTGAAAGTTAAACTATTTTATTGATACTTTTCAGTTTTGAATTATCAAAGTGTATCTGTGTCTGTCTGTTTACCTATCTACCTGTACATGCATACACAGAGACAGAGCCGAAACTCGTCTAACAGTCACCTGTTCAAAATCCAACCACAAATTCACACAAAAGCATTTCCTTCTTTAAATGAGCTGTTCTGTACAGTCACTGGTTTACAACCGCCATCAGCCAATGTTCTTCACAGAAAATAATCAACTCAACCTACTATAATGGTCACAGCTTTTCGGTATTTGCAATTCTAACTAAGTTCTGCCGAATATATATTCAGTTACCTCTATGACACGACATTACAGTGGTAATTCGACTGATTATAATATATTGTAATTTATGTTTGAAATATATACTTTTTTAAAGAAAATATGTTGATTTTATTTTTATTCCCCTCTTGCTACATATTTTATGAGCTTTCCCATGGTGCTAAAAGCAGCCAGAGCTAATACTTGTAAGATGTTTAACATGGTTTTCACTGTTGAGTTAAAGCACATGTTCTACGTGTAGTGTTTAAAACATCCTGTTTTACAAGTGCAGGTTATTATTTCACAGACACACTCATGATCAAACAAACAACAACACTCCGTTTATGAGCAAATCTTTTTCTTTTCTCCCATGCAATTCATAATTTTTTTGTCTGCTTGTAAGGCAAATTAATAGAGGTTAAAAAACACTGATTCTGCACGTTTTGTACAGTGACTGGCTGAACTGTCTACCACTAACCAGTTAAAGTGAATGCATATAACATTGGCTGGAACTCTTACTGAGACTAGGATGTCAGAATGACCACTATGTTGGTATCATCCATGTCAGTGGTATTCATCATTTTGCCTGTGTCAAACACCTTCGTTATGGCTGTCTTAAGTCTGTGTTTACTCAGATTCCACAAACTTGCATAATTTACGTTAATTTAATAATGAAATGTGTTGATTAGATGAGATCATATTATATTGTGAAAATAATAATTTTCAAGCATTCTTGACCAGTTTCTGATTAGTGATTTTGCATATTAAGATTTCAGAGGGTTTTATTAAGAACAGTGGAAGGGGAACTGAGGTTACATGAATGATTAGCACAAGGTTAGGTGTAACAATGTGATTATCCTACTTACTGCTTGATGGTGTTGTTTCTGATGTTGTCGATTCTAATATAAATAAAATAAATAATGCGTATGAGTTAAGCTTTAGTATGGTAAAAACAAATGAAGTGGAGAAAATACATTTTAAAAAAGAAAAAGAAAAATATCCAATATGGTTTTCTGTATGTTGTAGCCTTGCCTACTCTTTAAAAAAAGTTATAATGCAAGACGAAATTTTGTTAAATAAATTAATGTAGCCAGTTTCCTTTACTTAATCCACTGACGGCAGATGTGTAGACTTATATATATATATATATATATATATATATATATATATATATATATATATATATAATATCTATCTATCTATCTCTCTATCTATATATATATATATTTATTTATATATATATATATATATATATAGGTATATGCATATGTATATATATACTTGATATGCTTTTATTATAATTATTATTATTATTATTAATTTTGTAGGCTCTGAAAATAAAATAAAGGAAGGACAGAAAGGTTTGGTTCAGATAATTTGTAAAAGTTGCTTGCATATATATGTGTGAGATTGTGCAAGTGTATATATAGGTATAAATAATATAAAATATATATATATATATATATATATATATATATATATATATATATGCATATGTGTGTGTGTGTGTGTGTGTGATCCTTATAAGAAAGAACAGATATAAAACTATTTAATTCTACGTTAGCTTATTGTTATTATTATTATTATTATTGCTGCTGCTGCTATTAGTATTATTTGCTTTTATTTTTAAAATTGTTTTAAGTATAATATAAATATGTCAATATTACTACTTATTTCTGGACATGCTGGACAATTATTTAGAAACTTTTAATTTCAGTAGGTTTTACAAATGATAATTTAGGAAATTTCTTATAACAAAACAGGGTTTATAAATAAATAGGTTTAAAAATGGAACTGTCTGATTCAAGAGTACTCATGTGGAATTTATCAACTCATTTAAGAGTGTCAGTGATGAGATTCCATCTGACTCACTAATATGTTACTTTTGTACAGGAGATGTTTATGAAAATGTTGATATAAGGGATGATGTTACATATGCCAATGCACCGTCTGAAGGAGAGGCTGCTACAGGTCAAAATATGAAGGTAATAAATGTACGATTATGCACTGCATTTACTTATTTTGCAATAAGTTTATAAAACTTTAGAAAAAAAAATTAAAAAGTGAAATAAAATGAAATAAAATAAAATTTAATAATTAAATAAAAGGATATAATAGAATTCTTGATAAACAAGTTGAACTTTTAACCAGTGTTATACCCAGTTAGAACAGACTAGGAAGACTTTGAAGCCATCGACATAAAGAAATACACTGACATTGGTTCCAAATATTGAAACTGATGGGGAAGAAAATAAAATACCTAGCTGTCCTCATTTTTTCTACTTAATGAATTGTGTTGGGAAACTTTTTTTACTAATACAAAAATTGCATTCCAGACATATATGTATGTATATGTATATTTTATACAGTACTATTGATTATTTAGTACTGTACACTGTACACTTACTTTAAATATAAATATATTTGATTTCATTACTAAAATAAAGACACCTATGTATAATTATTAGAATGAAATGCCACTTAGTTTAAGAAAATGTGATTTGAAAATTATTAACACTAATCTTTTAAGAAAGGAACATTTTACATCTTTAGTAGTAGACACAGACATTCATTTTCATTACTCTTGAAGTTTGTTTGAAAAGAAAATTTTCATTCACATATACAGATGGTTCATTTAGTTAGAATTTTACAAGAAGTGATTCACTCATCATTCTGCAATTTTACTTCAAATGTAAAATTATGTGATATAGATATTTTGATAACTAGTAATGTATCCACTTTCCCACCAGATATTAAAAACCTTCCAAATTTGGAAAATGTAACTTTTAATGAAATCCAGTTATTTATGTTAAAATAACCAGCTGGTCCTGGGCCAAAAAAGTGTACGACTTTAATGTCTTTTTCCTCTGTGAGTTAAAATAATTTAGTGGCTGTTACGTTTGTGTTGATATATTCTTTTTGGTCTCAGATTAGACTTTCAACTAGGAAACTGATTTAATGTGTCAATATTTATATTTTGCTTAAATAAATCAGATTTATACAATGGGTAAGTATACTCAATGCCATACTGTTTTCAAAGTAAAAAAGTTGTTGACATGTTACTTTTCAGAAGATGT
>CM022676.1:16265939-16341746 GCA_012295275.1 Chrysomallon squamiferum
TTTTAAAACAAATCCATAGTATAAACCAATAAAACTATATGAGGATGCTGTATAGGAAAAACAAGAACAGCACCATAATTATTATTAACAGGTGTTTACATACGACATGACTTGTACAATTGTTTTAAAATGTACAAGTTAAAACAAAAGAAAGATGGTTTAGAAAACAAAACTTTTAGTTAAATACATAGTATAAACCAATAAAACTATATGAGTATGCTGTATAGGAAAAACAAGAACACCACAATCATTATTAGTAACAAGTGTTTACATACTACAGGACTTGTACAATTTGTTTTAAAATGTACAAGTAAAAACAAATAATTACTGCAAAATAATTTCCGGTGTTATCGAGACTGGAAACAAGTAAAATTATATGATACATACCTGTATAGAAATGTATGATACCTTATTATTAATATACGCACCTGTCATCAAAATATCCCTCTCATCTGTAAAACCTTTAACTCCGTATTTGCTATAAGCCAAAATCCTCACAAGATACTTCGTGTCTGATTTAAGAGATGCTATCACTGTTGTATGTGTTGTATGTAGACCACGTTCTAGAAATTTCTCTGTTACGTTGTTCCACTGTGTTGACGTGTTTTCTCTGTACTGTACTATGAATGTTTGCACGAAGCCGCCGTTAAATTCCTCTGTCCAAGACACTGAGATGGCAGAAGAGCTGATTCTCTTTATGTTCACATTGGAAGGAATCCTGGGTGGACCTTGCAGGCAAAAACACAGTCAGGCTAATTAACATTGATAAACCTGACCATATTAGAAGTAGAACGAAAACAGTGTACGTATGTTTGTGTGTGTGTCTGTATATGTCTTATCACGTCTCTGTTGGTCTGCCTGTATGAGTGTATATCTGTGTACATATATATAAATGTGCATTCGTTACTTTTCTTTTACTATTACTGATATTCTATTTTGCGATTATTGTATTTTTTGTTTTTGTTAGGTTTAGTTTCCTTTTAGTTTTTAATTTTTTGCATACCAAAATAATTACTGGTGTTAATATCTTACATTTAACAACAAGCTGCACACTCTGACTGACATCAGACTTGATGTTGTTTCCTGCTTCACAAGTGTAAAATCCTGTATCCAGACATCCAGCTTCATTCCAGCTGTACTCCACTGACGTAGAGTTGTTCCCTTCACGTAGAATGTGTGAGCTGTTTAACAGTTTGATGTGAGATGCTGGATTACTGTCAACTTCACATCTCAGAGTCATGGGAGTCAGCTCATCAACTGTTATCTTTGTAGACTTCGAGTTTAACGTCAAAGATGTGATAGAAGTTTGGTCTGCAATGGTAGAAAACATTTTCTGCATGTAAATTCACTGACGTTTGATCTGCAAGTGAAACCAGTCATACACTAGTGATTACTACAACAAAGAGTTTCAGTTGTTTTAGTCGAAAAACGGTTCTGTATGAGTGCAAATAAAAACATTTTCTACAATACTTTAAGTTTTATTTTCATTTACTAGTACATTAGAATTAACACAGAAAAATCAGGAAAGGTAAGCATCATTCATGGTAACTTAATTTAGGAAAACATATTTATAAATAATTCTTTATTTGTATATAGCTAAAACAAAATCACGTTGAAAACTTTCATAAAAGTACTGACAACATGATATGTAAACAGTGTCAGCACATCTACAGCACTATCTAGTCAAACACGTTTCTCCAGTTGACACTGAATTTTTCTATAAAAACCTGTTAAGAATTTTGCTTACCACGGTACAAATACGATTAAAAGAGTGAGCAAAACCAACAACCACAAAAAATGATAATGAAATTTAAAATAATAATAATAAATAAATAAATACATAAAATAAATAAATTAAATAAAATAAAATAAATAAAAAGTACAAAATGAATAATAAAAAGTATTCACTAATAATACTAGAATAATGTTAGAATTTCAGATAGGAATAAAGACTAAATGCAACATAATTTAAAATGTAATGAAAAAAGATATAATTCTGAGTGACAGATTTGTAACATTACTGATTTGGTAATGTATGCGAGACAGAAATGGTAAATATTTATAAAGTGAATACATTATATGTATAACATTTTATTTCTTAAATTATTTTATTGAATTTTTGTTTCAAATTTAGTTAAACAGAAATAAAATATAGCGAGAACTCTGAAGAATCCGCTGAAAAACTATGTTATTTTAAAATATTTCTATACCTTATTAACATGCTTTCATTTAACACATTTTGTCGAGATCAATTAAAAAAGAAAAGCGGGGATTCGATATTTAACTATTATTTTTATTTTTATTTTATTTTGTTGACATATTATTTTTGTATTCAATGCTGTAAGTTTACCTGTGAATTTGGAACTTACAAAGAACTCTAAGGTGGAACTGATTACTTCCTGAGTGTTCAGAACTATTTGCTGTACATGTAAATAATTGTCCTGTCTGATTTCTGCTCACAGGACCAACAATTAACTGAGAGCTGTTCACCAAATACCGATCTTCACTTCTCCACGTGTAGACGCAAGATGAGTCACAATTAGCAACACAGCCAACATTTAGAGTTTCTCCTTCAACAATGTTTCCTGGAGCTGAAGGAATGAATCTAACAGAAAGGGTTCCATCTATAGATAAAGAAATAAAGAAATAAACAGTAGCATTATAACAACAAATTAAAGGTGTATTCTTAGTGTATTAATTTATTACAGTCAGAAGAAAAAAGAACATGTGTGGAAAAAAGAATAGATCTTATGGAAAGTAAATTAGAAAAAAAAACATGATTAAATTCGATGTTTGCTGCAAGTTTAATGTATCTGAAGGTATATTTTCAGTAAACGTCATATATTTTCATATGAACAGATGGAATTTCGTACATCACTGCAGGCTGCCCAGGCGTTATAAAATAAATCCAAAAAGAGTAATGAGATGGACCTTTAAACTGCAGAAGATATGTATATCATATATCAGGAAAAATAAAGAAATGTATATATTTATATATTTACCAATATATAATGTTGTCACATTTACAAATTTTAAGATGAAGTTAAAATAAACAAAGAAATAAAAATAGAACCACAGTGCACATAAATAAATAAATACATTAATTAACTAATATATGAGTTAACAAAATCCAAATATAGTAATAAGTAAAGATAACTTTCAATCACATTACGTAATGAATGTTGCTACTAGAGACATTTAACGGATAGTGACATTTGAGTGTAAATTCCCTATCCAAAATCTAAATTAACGACATAATGTAAGATGTGGTTACACAATTCGAAAATAAACTTGAGAATTAACAAAGTAAAACTATTTTGTGAGAAGCTGATGATTACCCAATTAAATTTACAAATATAATCCTTTGGACAACATGCAACACGTTTTCTTATTAATAGATAGGTAAATAAAATAAAATGTCACATGAAAACTGACATTGACAGCTGATTCCAGCATCCTCATAGTAAGAACAAAAGTGTCGCCCCCAGCCTGGAAATGAACACTTTTCAACACTATCTTCATCTCCATCACATCCCAGATCATCAAGCCATATTTGTCGAGTTTCTTCTCTACCACTATGATACTGTGTTGCATTAAAGCTTAAACAAAATTAATAAAATAAATAATGATTCAACATGGATTGCACAACGCCTTCAACAGATTTTCTCGAAGTACTGAAGTTTTCAGAAGACATTTGTTACTTTCTAAGTGATTTCAACTATGTTTAATGTGTGTGCTTTGCTACCAAAAGGATAGTGTAAATATGGCCAGCGAAATTTGATTATTCGAAGATGACTTGATTATATTTCCCATAACACTCAAGATCATCATTCCTAGAAATTACTATTGCTGTTACTTTTTGTTGTGATTGGTGTTGTTTCTGCTGCATTTTTCTTCTTGTTCTTATAACAATTATTATTATTATTATTGTTATTATTATTATTAACGATCCTGTCGAAAAGTACTTCACGAATATATCATCAGTAACTGTCAGTAAAATCAAATAAATTCCATCTATATAAAATATGTTCGTTCACAAAATAAGTAGTAAATAAATAAATAAATTAAGTAAGTAAGTAAATATATAAGTAAATGAAACTATTACCGACTAAATCCTAACATGTGACATAAAACAGAAGCATCTTTATCATCAAAATTACGAGCACAGATTGTTCCCCACGTCCCGTTTACTTGAATCTCAACTCGACCTTGTGTTGGTATTCCTCTTCCATTCACTAACCGTACTGGTACTGAAATAATCACAGGCTTATACGTGATCAGTGAATTACAATATTACAGTTTGTGTTGGAAGAAAAACGTATAAACATACACAGCAATTGTTTCTTCACGGAGTAAAAGTAAAGTTTGTAAGATGTAGCTGCGTCTCCAACATTGTTATGGTATTTCTGATACTAGCTTTATCACCGTTATTTTAATAAACTCAGAAAATAATAATAATAATAATAATAATAATAATAATAATAATAATAATAATAATAATAATAATAGTAATATTAGTAATAATAATAATAATAATAGTAATAATAATAATAATACGTATTTCGGTGTGAGACCGCTATAAATATCCGATCGTGTGTAATGGAAGGTTTAACAGTAAACAGATTCTATAAATAATTGAAACATTTTGATCGGTACAGGATTGTTTCAATATAGGAAACATTTATTCCTACAGTATTTATTTTTTAGCTTCTGTGTTATTTTAAGTACAGTTCACTGTACGTCTCATTTGTGTTTAGACTCGTCTACGAACTTTTCGCGGGCTTCTTACCATCGTAATGACAATGTCTGACGTCATTTATGAAGCTTCTAATGCCTGTTCATACATAACAATTTCCAGCCTGTCCTATTAGTAGTTATGTGTGTATGTGAGTGCATAATTATTTACAAGCGTTTTGTTAGATCTCCTGGTTTGGCCAGTTTTAGTCCAATCACAAAATATTTTCTTATCAGGCTCGTTACTTTTACTAATTCTATATATGACTACTTACACTGATTCAAACAGCTGATTCCCACGTCTTGATTATGACTACAGTTGTTTTCACCCCAAGTAGAGTATGAACAATAGTCTACACTTTCTTCATCTCCCTTACAGTTAAGTCCATCAAGCCAGATAGGTCCACTGCCTTGTCCAAACTGAGATGTCCTATACGACTTAGCTTCGAAACTGAAATTATTTTAATAATGTTAATAACATCAACATCAACCACAACCACAACAACACCATTAACATCAAAGATAACAAATTGATTATATTGTACCATAGTTCAGATGTTATGCGAAAGTATAAACATTTTCTCAGTAAAGAAAATGGTGAAAAGAAAACAAGACTAAAACTGATAACTATTTATAATTATTTAAATGTTACTGATAATTATTTTCGTTCCTAGAAATGCAGGGTAATGACTATAGAATCCGATGATAGTATTTTGTAAACTGGAAAATGATAATAGGTATTAATTTGATATTTGAAAGAAGATTTGAGAATTTTACGTCTTCCTACATACAACTCTGTAATAACATAAAATTTATCCTGTAGATATAGTTTTCCACTTATATACACATATAAAGATTTACAAAATGTAATCACGTTTATTTACCGACTAAAACCAAGCATGTAACAGAACACAGCAGCATCTCTGTCGTCAAATTCATTATCACAGACAGTTCCCCATGTCCCGTTGTTTTCTATTTCAAGTCTACCTTGTGTTACATTTCCTCCTCCATTGACAAGCCTAACAGAAACTGAAATCAGTTCAAGAAAGGATTAAAAAAGAACAAACAAAACACCACTCAAATTTATTAAGATATATCACACACACACACACACACACACACACACACACACACACACACACACACAGAGGGTATATATATATATATATATATATATATATATACTCACGCAATTTTGATGGTGATAATTTCACGTTGGGATAGACGACACTTTTAATAGTTTGATTTTACATTTAATGTTACATGTTGGTTTTAGTATTAGTATGGTTATTAGTATTTTATTTCGCTCGAAGTAAAGTCTAAAATAATATACGAAAAAATTATACAACTGAAAACAAACAAACAAACAAAAACAGAAAAGCCAAACATACTCTGAGGTAAGCAGCTGATTCCCAAATCCTGTTTATGACTACACTTTTTTGTACCCCAGTCATAGAAAGAACAGTGATTCACTCCATTTTCATCTTTAACACAGTTAACATCATCTGCCCACACTGGTCCTGTTCCTTTTCCAAAGTGAGCATTCTTATACGTCTTTACGTTAAATCTAGTATTTAGAAAAGAGAAACTGACTTGTCTGATCTTGGTTAATACAAATATTGTTCTACGATGTAATTAAGATTTTACTTTACATTGTGTTACACAAGTAGAAATGTGATGATGTTTTATTATTGTTTATAAGTTAAAGAGTTTAACTGAAGGTAAAACATTCTTACTGACTGAACCCTAAAAGTGTACAGATAAAGCCTGAGTCTTTGTCATCAAACTTGTCACCACAGACAGTTCCCCATGTATCGCTAAGTTTGATCTCAACTCGACCCTGTGTTGAAATACCTCCACCATTGACTAGTCTGATAGACACTGAAAAAAACAATAAGTCATTTGATTTTAGTGTTCACAAACTGTCAGAATGTATTGCTTCTATGCACCCAAGTAATCTTTTCTTATTTTGCCGATCATTTAAAAACAAAAACACAAATAATAATAATAATAATAATAATAATAATAATAATAATAATAATAATAATAATAATAATAATAATAATAGTAATAATAACAATAAGAAGAAGAAGAAGAAATGACAATGATAACGAAAATGTATGCGTCGATCTGCCGTTCTTTACTTATACACGTTTTATTTTCATTTTTTGTTTCTGTTGTTATTATATTATTATTTTTTCCTTGTTCTCTTCCACTTTAAAGTTAGGAACATTATTATTATTATTATTATTAATAGTATTATTATCATCATCATGATGATTATTGCTGTTATCATTATTATTACCATTATTGTTGGTGTTCCTGTCTTTTGAACTATGATAATTGAATTAACAGATTTTTGATTTTATATATATATATAAAAATCCCTGAAGAATGACATAAGCTATTGTGGGGTGTTCTGGGTGACTCACTGACGGCTGTATTGTACTAAACAAGTAATTCACCATACATCTCTAGATCAGCTTCTTTGACTTATATATATATATAAACACTGAAACTTAGTTAATAGAAATCCAAATAAAATTCATTCTCTGAATAATTTGATTACGTTTACACAGACAAAATATAATGTATTATGAATATAATGTACCAGAAAAATTAAATCAGCTGTGTAATTTGTTTTTATTACTATTAATACATTTCTAATTCGTCTTGATAATGTATCGGCTCTTTCAAATTCTAAATATTCACGCAAACAAACACAAATAGAGGAAATATTACATTTTACATGTACATAACGAACCTTGACAGCGTATCCCAGCATCGTTATAGTGACCACAGTACTTGTTTTTCCAAACAGGAATACTACAGTCTTCAACAGATCCTTCATTTCCTTCACACTGAAGTCTATCTAACCATATTGGGCCTGTACCTTCTCCAAAGTATGATGGATTATTTTTATAGGTCTTTGCTCCGTCACTGAAATATATGTCAGATGAATCATGATAAATAGATGACCATCTATTAAACTAAACATTTTAACAAAATTTAATTTTCACAGTTTATCTTTTAGAATCAGGTTATAATGAAACGAGTGTTTGTTAGAGAATGAAGATTGACAGAATATATTTTATTAAGTTCTTTTTATTGGACAAGTATTTATTTCAGTCTAAACTTTTTTTTCAGTTTCATATTGTTAGAAGCAACAGGGAGAATTGAGAACACTTTTTCCTCGTTAATGATCATACACAAATCTGCAAATATCAAGCATGTTGAACGTGTGATAACTGTATTATTCAAAGAGGAGAATTATTATCTTAAATTTTGATAGATAAGTGTCAATTAGTAAATCCAACTCATTATCTTAAATTTCACAGGCAAAATATCAACAATTATATTGATTCGACTCAGAAAGTTAATGTAGTAAGTAGTAGTAGTGGTAGTACAATGTAATACGTTGTTGTAAAAGTTAGTAGAAGTCAATAATACGTTGGTAAAAAGGAATATTGCACAAAAGATTTGTTTTCTTTTACCGACTAAATCCCATCATTGAACAGAGAACTCCAGCATCTTTTGTGTCAAATAAAAATGTACAAATTGTTCCCCACGTCCCGTTTACTTGAATCTCAACTCGACCTTGTGTTGGTATTCCTCCTCCATTCACTAATCGTACTGGTACTGAAACAATAACAGGTTATGTATGATCTGTAAATAACAATAGTACGATTTGTTCAATAAAAACAACAACAAACAAACCAACAAAAAAACATGTATGTACTCACATTTCATTTTTTTTCCCTGTAAAGAAAATTATGAAACAGATATTCGGTAATAAAAGTGAAGTTGGATAAGATAAAGATACTGCTCACTGAAAGGTTGAAATTATATGAACAGACATTTAATTACTGAAATAATAATTCAGCCTGACGCTTTTTATGATTTTTCAAATGTATTTAGTTTCTTTCACAACTGTAGACCAATGTAAGTGTAAGTTCTCTTCTTCAAATACGTACGTTTTTTGCCTCAGAATTTTTCTTTACCGAATCAGTAATCAGAATAGAAATTATTGATAAGGACATTTTTTTTTTTTTTTTTTTAGAAAAATATTATTTCTTTATTTAACTTTTAAGTAATACTCTATGTGTTCCACTATCGTTATACTATTGTATGAGATAATTCAATTGTGACAAAAGGTATGTTCGGAAATAATAAAAACAAGTTTAAAGTAAAAATGTTGTATTAGTGTCAGAAGCTGCCAGTACAATCGCGTTCAAAAAGCTTATCTGAAGAAACTGATTTTGTTGCAACAGATAAAACAACAGGTAATGGTTGTGTCAAAGATACTGTGGGTGAAAAGCAGAATTTCTGTCATTCATCTTAACGGTTGTTTTTTGGGGGTTTTTTCCCTGTAATTATCATTCGTGAATATCAGAATGCCGCACACACAAATGTATCAGAGTCATGGAATGTATTAAAACGAGCAGTTCGCAGCATCTTCAAGTCGATAAACCACGATTCTAACACATAAAAATTGGAACATGTTAGACCAAACTAATGCTCACATTCCTGCTAAACATACTAAATATTTCAGTTCAAAAGGATGAACATTTCTGACCTACACTGACATGACTCACTGCGCTATATCATCTTGATTATGTTTCCTCATTTGTACAAAAATTCGAACATGACACTAAACAGCTAGCCTGCATTATGAGACCTTTTCCGTATCCTGATTTCCTCAAGCTACTGTATACCTATTAATCTTCATTTAGTTTAGAATATTAGAATATTAGAATGTCGGGCCAATTTCGCCAAGTATTAGATATGTACAAACTGAGTCATGAAAACAAAGGATGTTCATATGTTATCCTTTAAATTCACATCGTTAGAACAAATTAAATAAATTAGACATGATAATATATCTGTGAAATCATTTATCGAAACTGACAACAGATGGTAATGTGTGTTCACATGTCATACTTTGAACTCTTGTCATTAGAAAAAAAAAATCACACATAATGGCATCTACTACTTCTTCAAGATCAAACCTGGATAATAGCTACAGCTATTACCACGATCCTCTCCAAGGTTAACTGAAGGATTTGAGACAAAAAAGGGAGATAACCAGTGAACAAGTAGCAAAACACGTAGCTGATTGTAATACAGACCAGTGCACATAGAAGTATGTTACGCGAGGGACACCTCACTTTCAGTTTGTAAGTCCAGTGACATGCTTTAACTGAAGAAACACTCTAGAGAACCTACATTCAACATTTACATTGCTAATTTCTGAGTTCCTTGATGTCGTCACACCAGCAGATTTAGTATCTCGAAAACAGTATAAATGCTATAATATGAGAGGCATTCTCAGCTAAACGTTTACAGAGTGGAACTAATTCTTTTGTACGAAGGTGAACTTTTAAACATCATTAGTCATGCATAGCTTTTGTTACATAATATTCGTCACTGAATATACTGTCTACATAATTTAAGGTTTCCATATTGTGACGGAAAAAAAAGAAAAAGAAAAGGAAAACAAAAAACTTTAAAAAAAAAAAAGAAATAAAAAATGAGTATGGCTGGAAAATTTACTCAAGAAATGTTAAATTTTAATTTTGTATTAATTGTCCAAATCTCAAATGTCTTCGATATTGTGTTCACATTATCAACTACAATTTGAAATTATTGTCAAAAACAATGAAACGCATTTTACCACTGCAAATAACAAGTGTATTCTAAGATAGTAGACATTTTGAACGACTGTGTGATGTTACTAATATGTATATATATATCCCTGAAGAATTAGATAAGCTATGGTGAGGTGTTATTTTAAAGGACTCTACTAAACATCTAATACACGATACAACTCTAGATCAGCTTCTCGAGTTGTAAAGACCACAACTTGCTTTGTTGAAGACCTCTGCTGGATACGCATCTATCTGGCTCAGCTGATTCCCTCTGCGTATTTCAGCACCCAACTGAAAGCTGTCATCGCCCTTGAGTATCATTATAACGGGCGACGACTACTGGAATGTTCAGTGATGTCGTTCATTAAGATGAAATCTATCTCCTTTTTCAGAATAGCTTGTCTTTCTGGACTGAAACGTTAGGTATGCTGATGAATGGATGTAAGCGTTGGCTTCCACCTGTTGTATACCTATAGTCGGGAATTATGTTCGGATGGACTGATCTTTCTGAATCAGTTTTATGTTTTCCTCCTGCTGCGGACTGTCAAGGAGACACACGTAATTGTCCCGGTTACTCAGGATCTCGCTACTGAGTAACTCACTGTCGTACATTCGTCACAGGCGCTGTGGTGAGTACTCACTTGGACAGATAGCACAGGCAGTCTGTCTCATAACCTTTTAATAAGTTGATGTGGCAATACTTACGTTTCTTATATTTGTTTGGAGTATTTATTGCATAGCCCGTATTACTAACCCTTTCTATGCAAAACATAATTTCCGAAGTACCTGTTTTGCAAAGAACCCCTTCGAGCCTTTTTGACAAACAGAGATTTAATTTCAGTTTGAGATTAGTGACGATGTTTTTTAGTTAGTGCAGTAGTCTGCCTGGGTTGGGAACACTGATTAAACCATTTCCTTACAACACAGATGTCCCTTTAAATGATAACGCCAATAATTACTGGACCTGTTAGAAACCTTCAATATCTGTATACATTTTATAACATCTATACTTCCTCCGTAACTATGCACAGTTTCAGAAGTATCAACTTTCGCGATTAATTCTACGTGACACTGATGTTCAGGTTCCTGCAATTCACTCTACGTGAACTTGTTTGCTTCTGGACGCAATTCATATATTCGTAAGACCGCCACTTAACCAACTTACACTGTGTAGAACTGTGGTCACTCAGATATTTAATTATATGCCTCACAAGCTTTGACTCTAAATCTCAACATGTCCAACAATACCCACTTTGTTTCCAGCCAGTCGGTACTGATCTGCATGTTTCTGACATGTTAAAACGACTATTTCCAGTTTTTCTACTCTCTCTGAATGAATGTCTCACATTATTCTCCCGTAATCTTAATTCACCTTCCCGCTCTATCTCTTTGTTCCTTCTCTTTCTCTCTTTGTTCCTTCTGTCTCTCTCCTTCTCTCCATCTAATTATCTTTGTTCTCTTTGAAATTCTATTTTTTTAAAAGCTAGATATATATACATATATTACATGATCTAATAATTGTTATTTACCAAGCTAGCTTACAAAACTTTAACAGCCGATTACAAACCTTTCTATGTCAGAAATTACTCTCACCACACAAGTGAACGTATGGGAGATATTAAATTCGTTTATCCCTCAAGGTAAAATAGAACACTTCAATAAGTATTTGAATATGCAAACGTAACGAAATAACGTACTGCTAACGAGTACGTTGAGTTGAACATCAGTTAACAATAAAACTATCGTGGTATCAATGTTTACATTTACTGTTAGACAGTGTTGACATCAGATTCCGACTATTCTTCACCCACTGTTGTAGAGATAATAACAGTCTGATCTCAGATTACCAGCTATTCTCCAAAATAATGGTTATACTACTTCAATTGATATTTAACTATCTATCTATATATCCTTTCATATATCTCTCTATCTATCCATTTATATATTATAATATAGTTAAATTGAAATTTGTTAGAAAGCCACATCAAACTGTCTTTCAGTTACTTAAACAGAATCGTGGAAACTTAAAATTACCTCAGTCAGCTGGATCTATATAACTCTCCAGCTGACCGTTAGCTCACACGTCTGTCCTGTACGAAGTAAAATTGATCTACCTCTTTCTGTCAACGAAAACGCATTGAGTGTTTCTTAACATTCTTGCCCGGGAGTGGTGCCGAGACTCTTTAGAACTTCAGAAGACATGCAGGCGCCGGTTGGTCCCCAGAACAACACCTCACTTATATCATTTCTGAGGAAATCTAACATCGATTATGTATTAAACAGGAGACTACTGGCTCCGACACACCTAACGTATATAATTCTTCAGCGTTCCATAATAAAAAGGAGTAAAAATGATGTCGTTTCACATAAAAAAACACATCAATTACAATAACAGACAGGAGAACCTGATTAACAGAATCCTTCAAATTTGTTTTCTTGCATCTCCTAGATTTCCCACTTTTCGTCTTCATACTAAATACTTTGTTGTCATTAATTTTACTAATGCTATATCTCAGTACTTACAGCGATTCAAACAACTGATTCCCACGTCTTGGTTATGAGTACAGTTGTTGTCACCCCAAGCAGAGAATGGACAATAGTCTACACTTTCTTCATCTCCCTTACAGTCGAGTCCATCAAGCCAAATAGGTCCACTGCCTTGTCCAAACTGGGATGATCTATAGGTTTTAGCTTCGAAACTGAAAATAATAATAATAATAATAATAATAATATAATAATAATAATAATAATAATAATATAATAATAATAATATAATAATAATAATAATAATAATAACAATAACAATAACAATAATTCGATATCAAATGAGAATAACACACCTTACTCCTGATGTTACTAAGGGAATGCTTTTGCTGTAGAAACATAAAAAGTATGATGAAGAATCGAAAACAATAATTTAAAGGCATATCATTTTCTGTCAATTTTTGATTATACGTTTCTTTTCTTTTTTAAACAATTGATAAATACTTGTAATTCGTAATTCATTTCTTCTTGAATGTCTATATTTCATCAGTAGTTTATGAATAGAATGTCCATTAATTTAGGGTTAAAATATTTTCCTAAATTATTATTTGTATTTTTGTACAATAATAAGTGATAATTTAATGGTTTTCTAAAGTGATGTGCAGTAACATAATTGCCAGAATCACAAATAACATAAAGACAAATACACAATAATATTATCTCATATAATTCGAATATTACGCATAAGTATAAATATGATTTAAGTAATGAAAAATGTTAAAATAGAAAAATGGATTAAAATCACTAGCTATTTATAATTTTGAAATATAGTTGTTAAATATATTTCTATATATCAAGCTGTAACAATATATATATATATCTTGAAGACATAACGTAGTGCTACTAGATGTAAATAATAATGATAAAAACAAGTTTTTAGGAAAATATTTATTTACCGACTAAAGCCCAGCATGTAACAGATGACACCAGCATCTCTGTCATCAAATTCATTATCACAGACAGTTCCCCATGTCCCGTTGTTTTCTATTTCAAGTCTGCCTCCTGTTGCAATTCCTCCGCCACTGACAAGTCGAACAGAAACTGAAATAAATTTAAGACGCAATCAAAACACAAACTATATTCTTTTGTACAAATATTTTCTTACAAAATTCACCATCCACTTATATTCATACTTGTACATAGCAACCGGAATTGGTATAGAGATAATTCGATAACTTTAGAAAATTTCATTTCTATTGTGAAACGGACCGATTCCAAATTAATTTTGTCTTTATAGATCTACATCGAAATGACTGCCATGGAATGAGAATTACCTTCATTCCTCAGAAATACATTTTTATAAAATCAACTTTTACCTTTACATATATTTTTTTCCAGTAACTATGTTAAAAAAATAATAATAATAATAAAAATAAATAAAATAAAAATATTAAATAATGTGTTGTTTTTTTGTTTTGTTTTTTTTTAATTTCTTTTTTCATATATATCAAGGGAGAGCATGCAACGGAACCTGTAAGCAAACTGATACAGACAGACAGACAGACAGACAGAGAGAGAGAGAGAGAGAGAGAGAGAGAGAGAGAGAGAGAGAGAGAGAGAGAGAGAGAGAGAGAACAAAAATATCACGTGGCGTTATTCTACGTTTCGAAAAATATTAAAGATACAACGGATACTTTTCACACTAAGTGTTTCTTGTATTTTGCTTTTCAGATTTAATGCTAAATGTTTTAGTTTTTTTTTACTAATTTACGTACACCTTAAAATAATTATTAAAAAAACCAGAATAATAATACAATTGAAAAAAAATGACATACTTTGAGACAAGCAACTTATTCCCAAATCCTGTTTGTGACTACACTTTTTTCTACCCCAGTCATAGAAAGAACAGTGATTCACTGCATTTTCATCTTTAACACAGTTAACATCATCAACCCACACTGGTCCTGTTCCTTCTCCAAAGTGAGCATTCTTATACGTCTTTGCGTTGAATCTAGGATTTACAAAACACAAACTGAGTTGTCTGATCTTGGTTAAAACAAATATTGGTCAAGCTATTATTCACATTTTACCTTATATTGTATGGGGCAAATGGAAACATGCTCATAGTTTAAAAATGTTTTACCAATTAGATAGTTTAACACAAGGTAAAACAATCTTACTGACTGAATCCTAAAGTGAGCATTCCTATACGTCTTTGCGTTAAAACTAGGATTTACAAAACACAAACTGAGTTGTCTGATCTTGGTTAGTACAAATTATGGTTAAGCTGCACTATCGGGTAACATCAAACACAAATCATAATTTGCAATTTTCATTTAGATTGTATGTCGAAATATAAACGGACTGATATTTTACTACTGTTTATAAATTGAACAGTTTAATTGAAGGTAAAACGTTCTTACTGACTGAATCCTAAAAGTGTACAGATGAAGCCTGCATCTTTGTCGTCAAATTTGTCACCACAGACAGTTCCCCATGTATCGTTAAGTTTGATCTCAACTCGACCCTGTGTTGAAATACCTCCACCGTTGACTAGTCTGATAGACACTGAAATCATAAAACATTTACTGTAAAATTTCAATTTCATTACAGGCAAATATGCAGAAGTGTTATTTTTATAAAACAATTTATTATAATAATACTCATTATTATTATTGTTATTATGATTTTTATTATAGAAAATAATAATAATAACAACAATAATAATAAAAAAAACATCAGAAAGAAAATAAATAATATATATATTATTTTTTATTGTAATAATAATGTTTATTATTATTATTATTTTACATATCTACATATACTTTCTTTTTGATGTTTTTTGTTATATGTATATATATAGATATAGATATAGATATAGATATAACTCGCCATGTTTACTTCTAATTGAGAACATATATTTATTAATATCGATTAATTATCTGGTAAATATATTTTTAATTTTAATTTTGGGAAACATTTCTTCTGAAGGCTTCATACAAGCAGTTTCTTCCCCCACCGATTTTCCTATTTATATGCCAGTCAACACGAACAATCTGCACAATTTCATTAATGACTTTCCTCTGTTATAAGCATCGTAATAGTATATGTTTAGCTTTGATCACTATTAGTCTTTCATGAATAATAAATAATCAAGCAGTCAAATAGGGAAACATACAACAAGCAAGCAAACAAACAAACAAACAGATAAACTACGTAATAAATACGAAACATCTCAATTTAGATTATGTTGAACCTAGCTTGTTAGTTAACTATTGTACCCGATCCTGATATTATTTTCTTTTGTTTCAGTTATTACAAAAGGCATATATACATACGAATGATAATTTTGATGTCAATAAGTTAAAACATTCTGTTACTGGTACACAATAAAATAAACTGAAATAAAATAAAATAAAATGTCACATGTAAACTGACATTGGCATCTGATACCAGCATCCTGTGAATGACTACATAAGTGTTTTCCCCAGCCTCGAAATGAACACCTTTCAACACTGTCTTCATCTCCATCACATCTCAGATAAGCAACCCATATTTGTCCAGTTCCTTCTCCAAAGTGAGCATTTTCATATGGTGTTGCATTAAAACTAACAAAATAAATAAATAATATATATATATATATATATATATATATATATATATACAGTAAAATGAATATTACAGAACATTGTTTGCAAAAATCATCAACAGATCTCATTTTAATCTCAAAATTATGAGAAGAAAGTCATTATTTTCTAAGTGATTCCAACAATGTTTAATACAAGAATGGGTTGATACTGAAAAGATAGTTTAAATATCCTAAGTGAAAGGCAATTCTTCATCATCATTACTGCTATGTTTTGTTGTTTCCTTTTATCCTCTTTTGTTTTCTTCTTCTTCTTCTTCTTCTTCTTCTTCTTCTTATATTTATTATTATTATTGTTGTCGTTGTTGTAGTTATTTTTAAATGAATAACAAAATGAATAAAATTTAGAGTAAAATGAATATTAAGTTTGGAAGAGAGATCAACAGACGTGCGTTTAGTTCTATGGTTTAAAGAAGAATGTCCTTATTTTCTAAGTCATTTCAAAACAATTTTAATAGTCAGTGTTTGATAAAATAATACCATGAATATAGTGTAAATATAATCAGCATCATTATCGACATTTATTATGATTATTACTAGTACTGCTACTATCATTATTTTTTACAGACATTTTTCAAAATGTCAAAAATCCATCGAGAGGAATTTTATGTATAATGTATTTGATGAAGAATTAATTATCTTGTGGTTGTCAGTAAAATGTAATATACTACATCTGTAAAAAAAAAAAAATATCATTAAACAACAACAATAAACAAATAAAAATATAATAAACAAATTACCGACTAAATCCTAACATGTGACATAAAACAGAAGCATCTTTCTCATCAAAATTATTATGACAGATTGTTCCCCACGTCCCGTTTACTTGAATCTCAACTCGACCTTGTGTTGGTATTCCTCTTCCATTCACTAACCTTACTGGCACTGAAATAATAACAGGTTTAGATATGATCAGTCAGTTATGATAGTGCTAATTATTCAGAAAGAAAACAGTATATACAGAAGTATGATAATTTTCATTTACAAAGATATTTGTTAGAGTATAAAACAGACGCTACCATATCTTTGGCGTTATTAGACATACCAACAACGAATATTTTTATCATTAAAGAGAATTTCAATTATAGTTATTTTAACGAAAACAAAATAATAATAATACTAATACTAATAATAATAATAATAATAATAATAATAATAATAATACTAATAATAATAATAATAATAATAATAATAATAATGCAATACTGAAAGGTTTCAATATGAACTGACACAGCCATGGTTAATATAGAATTAATTAAATAATAATTTACACCGATGCGTTTTTTCGATTTTCCAAAAGTATTTAATTTCTTCCACCACTGGATACCTCTTTACGTCTAAGTTCTGTGCTTAAAATACATATGTTTCTCTTTTTCTCAGTATTTTAATTTAGCAAATCCAAAGTCAGAATAGAATATAGTGATAAAGCTATTTAATTTTCAAAAAATAACAATCTGCTTTTATCACTGTAATATGTGTACGTATTTGACAGTTATTGTATTAAACAAGATCAGACAAAACTTTTCATTGCAGTAATTAACAGTTATGATTCAGTCGTCTAAGATTTAAGTTTGGCTTTATTAGTGCTTGAATGAAAACACATTATAAATCGTTTGAATTAATCATTCATTCTCTTTTTTAAATTAAATATATTTTTTTACTTTAAAATATAATCAGAATATAAAGTAGTGATATGTTTATTTATCTGATAGAAATAAAAGTATTCTATTTTCATTTTGTTTTAAGTTTTAATAAATTTTATACATAATTAACAATTATTATCATTAACAGGACCAGACAATTGAACTTTATAACTGCATTATTTAAAAGTTATTAATGTGTGAAATATTTAAGTTTAGCTTTATTAGTGCTTTCATGAACACACTGTATAACACATTTTAGCTAATGTGAGAATGTGATTAGTGTCTATATGGATGCCAAAAGTAATTATTAAGTAAAAATATTGAAGTGTGAAATAACAAAACATAGCTAATGTGTCATTTTAATATTTGATGTTTTCATCTCACGTGCACACACCTTGCAGAAGTATTATCAAACGTTCTGAAGGCAGGAAATAGCAAAAACACATTATCGAACATCATACTTCAGAACTATTTAAACAATGATAAAATTAATGAATTTAATAATATTAATTAAATTGGGATCTTTTCTTTTCATAATTTGTCAATTTATAAAGATCATTCACACAAAAACTGCTCTCGCATGCATACGATAAGTAAAGATTAATTAACAGGATAAATTAATTATACTAACTAAATAAAAACATTAATCAGTACTTACAAAACTCGAATAATTCTACATACACCCTTTATTGTCGTTATGACGCCATGAATTATGATTAATCTTATTATTGTATTGTTTTGTCTCTAAAAATAAAATAGATTACTTAATGTTTTCGTTCTGAATTCACCTTACTAACTGCATTCATTAATGAATAGATTTTATTCAAGCAACCACATCCACAAGACTACCTATTAAGATTTCGGGTTCTAACTATTGTTCCAATGATATTCAAACATTTGATTTAGTCCTAATTTGCTCGCCACAATTTCTCTGTTGCATGTTCAGAGCAAAAATGTATCTAATGTAATTCATACTATGTGCCTTAAACGTCTATAGATATAACAAGTAAATAGATCAAACGCAAATACTTTAATTGAGATGCTGATTCCTTTCTTTATGTACGTAATATATTGATTCACGCAGTTGATTTTGTAATCGAAATGCTAACTGAATCCAACTGTTCACGCTGTAGGATTATTCTAGATGTAACTGTTTGACAATTCATAACCGTGTATAAAGTATTTATTGTTTTGATTGTTTATACAAATAACAAAAGTACGTTGTAACCAGACATCAAACTGAATCCAACCGTTCACGTTATAGGATAATGTTTCAGATGTGTCTAGCAATTGACAAAAGCGTGGACACTCAAACTTTAAATATTTTAAAATGCAACGAATGTTCATCCATGCTAAACACATAATATTGGTGTATACTTCTAAGAAACCAACTGATGAAAACTTTATATATTGTATTATATTTCGCGGTGGATGATAGTCATTTTCGTACTTTGCAGTTTTCACATATATATATATATATATATATATACGTAAAACTATTGTAGATTAGTGTTAATTACTTTGCAGCTGTCTTTTTCTTATTTTATTTGTGAGATCGCTATAGCACAAGTAAAGATACATTTAAAATGTTCGTTTTGTTTTTCATGTACTTCAGTGTTCATTGAATGGTGCTCGAACGATACTTCCATAACTATATAGCAAGTGTGTGTTTGTTTGTTATGTAGGTCAGATATGTCACACTGCACGAAATACACAGAGATATACCGGGTATTATTTACGAAGAGCTGAACAATTCATTGTTAATACAGTGTCTGCGCGTAAGTGAGAACATCGGTAATAGAAAGTGTTTAATAACCACAACAACGACAACAATAATAAAAATGAAGTAAATCAATAACAAAGATGATCAGATAAATATGATTATTTGAACGTTATTTTCGTTTTCTTTAACAGAGGTCAAATATATTTCAGAAAATGTTATTACTATTCAGTGCCATCAGGTTTCTCTTTCTCTACCGTGAAAGTCACTACTACTACTACTACTACTACTACTACTACTACTACTACTACTACTACTAATAATAATAATAATAATAAAATATTAATATAGGTACTTCATATAATTATAATGCTTTAAAACAGCAATTATTTCTATATTGTTTCAAAATGAGAAATGTTTCCTTGAAGTAATTTTATATCAGCAGTCAGAACCACAACAACAATAATAATAATAGTAATATAATTATAATCTCTTAGAGCTGTTTCATTATTGTTTTACTGGTTACAAAAAAAAAATAAAAAATTCCTGTTTGAAGTATTTTAATTTTTTAGTGTAGTTTCTTGTTAACAAAAAAATCGTCTGCTCGTGAAAACGAGACTGAAGTCACATATCTTACAAGTTACAGTTCTCCGGTTCACAAGTGACACTTTACAGAGGTCAAAGTCACATAAAAAGTATTAAGAAGCCGTGCTACTTGTTACGGGTAAATAAACACACTGATACTGCTTATTTGTATGAGCTATGTTGTATTTTGTAATTTTTAAAATTGCTTTCATTGTGTGGCGATGTAATTTAATATGTACAGACAGAAACCAGTAAGAAAGACACAACTAGACGAGCAGATGTAATAATCTCAATAATAAAGGCACAGAAAATTTCAAATTACAATGAAATATGGCTGAAGTATATTCCATGGCAAAGTCAACCCCCCACACCGGAAGAAAAACAAAAAAATAAAACTTATAACTTCAAAATCTTAGATTCTAGCCGTATTATAGCATGGTGCATTTCTGTATTATTTAATCTCTAAACGTTGGAAAATGGATATTTTGTTGTCAGCAGGCCCATTTTAAGTGTATTGTATTATAAATCGCAAATATTATATCTCATGGAATTTGTATATGTTGTAAGTAACACAATGGACTTTAATTTTCATTTAAGGTCATTTCATTGTCAAACAAAAGGTGAAACTGTTCCAAAATATAGTTCCATCTGCTAGTGGGACAATTGGAATCCTTACAAAATTATCTTATCAAGAACTGAAAATAAATCAAGACCAGCAGAAATGTATATAGACATTCAAATATCATAACGGATAAAATATTGTTATCTATACCTTATAGAACCGCGCTTAATGGTGTCAGCCGTATATTTAATTGTATCTCATGACAAAAGCACATTTAATATTCCCAAAACATTATAAATGCTATAATATAAGGAGCGCTTTCAGCAAAGCAGTCATGGAGTGCAAATTAATTATTTGCACGAAATTGCACTTTCAAACTTAATTTGGTATGCATAGCTTTTGTTACAACGACAAAAAGACGTTTATAATGGTCACTGGATATATGGTCAACAAATTTTGAGCTGCGTGTGACACACTGAATTCAGTATTGTGACACGAATTACGATTACCAAAATACATCAATAAATAAATAAGCAAATAAACAAATAAACTAGTCAAATAATAATAACAAAATAAGTATGGCTAAAGCGTGTACTCAAGGTAGGTTAAATGTTAATTTCGTATTAACTAATTTTCCAAATCTCAGTTGGTCTGATTTCACTTATAAATATTGTCACATTATAAACTGTTATATGAAATGACTGTGAAAACTACTGAAACGCAATTTGCCACTACAAATAACAAATATTAAACATATTTCTAGTGTACCAAATGTAGCTGACATACCACTTCCTACCTCATTGACATCTTTTTTTTGTCTTTGGTGGGTAACCACTGTAAAGAAAGGTGTAACAGGAGAACACATGTTCATAATACGTTGTTCTTCTTGGGTTTATTTATTTTTGCTTTTACTTATAATTAATTATTATTCTATTTCTGATCGACCAATGTTCTCTTTCAACAACATAGAATTGTATAAATCTACTCAAAACATGTCATTGAGTGTATTTAGCACATCTAATACACATATCTATATGCTTTTCTTCTTCTTTACACTAAGATGTAATGCTAATGTTTTCTCTCTCAGTTCATGTTACATTAAATTTCTACTAAAATAAGTATTTTATACCTTAAACCAGTCTGCGAATCAAAAGCAAATCAATACAAATATATGAAAAAATAGATATTTCTTATCTCAAAAATTGATAGATGATTTTATCTCTGTCAAACACAACCTCTTTCTTTGTTCCTTTTCCATTTATATCATTGTACGTGCAATGGTGCTGAAACGATCCTCGCATAATCAGTGTAGCAAGTGTGTGTTTGTTTCTTATGTAGGACAGGTATGTTATGCTACACGAGATACAATGAGGTATACCCTAGTGTTATTTACGCTTCTTTTCGGACCATGAAGTAGGTGGCATTCGACCGTAGCGGGGTACATCGCCTTGTGCAGACTGATCCTTTAGTAAATATTATCAACGTATTTTAGTAGCAAAAATTAATATAAAATAAATAATACTGATATATTGGAATAATTTCTTCAAACATGGAAAATACATCAATTACAATAACAAGCACGACAGCCTGGTTCACATAATCCTTCAGATTTTGTTATTATTAAATCTCCTGGATTGGTCTCTTTGAGTCTGTTCACTAAATGTTTTGTTATTCAATATTTTGCTGATTCTTCTATCTCTCTACTTACAGTGATTCAAACAGTTGATTCCCACGTCTTGATTATGACTACAGTTGCTGTCACCCGAAGTAGAGAATGAACAATAGTCTACACTTTCTTCATCTCCCTTACAGTCAAGTCCATCAAGCCAAATAGGTCCAATGCCTTGTCCAAACTGAGATGATCTATAGGACTTGGCTTCCAAACTGAAATTAATGTTAATAATACTAATACTAATACTACTACTAATAATAATAATAATAATAATAATAATAATAATAATAATAATAATAATAATAATAATAATAATTAGATTACAAAATAGAATAATAAGGGTTATTCCTCATCTTACTAAGGGACTCCTTTTCCTGTAAATTTTAGATTGTACGTTTTAAAAATAATTTATAAATACTTACAATTCATAATTCACTTCTTGAATCTGTATTTTTTATCACTATTTTATTAACAAAATGTACACCAATTTTAGGGTTAAAATATTTTCCTAATTTAATATTAGTATTATTGTACAATAATGAAAAAAATGTAATCCTGTCAGATGTATTTAGATGAAGAAAGCTATGTGCAGCAATATAATTGCGAGCATCAGAAAATACTTACACATATGACCACAATAATATTATCTTATATAATTCGAATTTTACATCAATATGTAAGAATAATTTAAGTTAAAATAAAAGAAATGTAGATTAAAATTACTACCTATTTTTTAAATATTGCTGTTATATTGAGAAATGGCGGGCAGAGTTCCTCAATTTCTTGGTACGTATATATATAATTGATCTTGAATATGTATCTTTATACTGTTAGATATAGCTAAGAATATTTAGGAAAAGATTTATTTACCGACTAAAGCCCAGCATGTAACATATGACAGAAGCATCTCTGTCATCAAATTCATTATCACAGACAGTTCCCCATGTCCCGTTGTTTTCTATTTCAAGTCTGCCTCGTGTTGCAATTCCTCCTCCGTTGACTAGTCGAACAGAAACTGAAATCAATTCAAAAAACGATCAAAACAGAAACTATAATTCTTGATACAAATATGTTCATACAAAATCGACCATACAGTTTTTACAAGAAAGTTGGATCACATACATACGAGTGTACACATTCATTCATACTTATACATAGCAACCTTAAAGGGGATGGTGATAATATGACTTCTTTTCAAAATATATTTTCTATTGTGAAAATCTATGCCAAAATAAAAATACAAAATTGAAGGAAGAACATGCAACCGAACCTCTCAGCAAATTCACAGAGAGAGAGAGAGAGAGAGAGAGAGAGAGAGAGAGAGAGAGAGAGAGAGAGAGAGAGAGAGAGAGAGAGAGAGAGAAAGAGTCTAAAGTCACGTGACACTATATCGTAAAACTTAGAATGTTAAAGATACAGGAGATACTTTTCACATAACTGGCTCTTCGCTTTTACATTTTACATTTAGTGCTAAATATTTTGTTCCTAGTTTAAGTAGACCATAAAATAATACTAAAAGAAACAATAGAGTTGAAAAATACAATAACTCAATTAACAAAAGTAACATACTGTGTCGTAAACAGCTGATTCCCAAATCCTGTTTATGACTGCAGTTTGTTTTACCCCAGTCATAGAAAGAACAGTGATTCACTGCATTTTCATCTATAATACAGTTAACGTCATCAACCCACACTGGTCCTGTTCCTTCTCCAAAGTGAGCATTCTTATACGTATTTGCGTTGAATCTAGTATATACAAAACACAAACTGAGTTGTCTAATCTTCGTTAGTACAAATATTGATCGAACTGGAATAAAAGTGTAAATTAAAATGCAGATCGTAATTTCCAATTTTAATTTACTTTGTATGTCGGAAATTTAAATGTGCTGATGTTTTCTTATTATTTATAAATTAAACAGTTTAACTGAAGATAAAACATTCTTACTGACTGAATCCTAAAAGTGTACAGATAAAGCCTGCGTCTTTGTCGTCAAATTTTTCACCACAGACAGTTCCCCATGTATCGTTAAGTTTGATCTCAACTCGACCCTGTGTTGGAATATCTCCACCATTGACTAGTCTGATAGACACTGAAATAAAGGATAACACATTTCACTTTAGTATTCACAAATTGACACAAAGTATTGGTTATACAGACCCCAGGATTAGTTTTCTTATTTTTCCGATACAAAAAATGTATGCGTCGTTCATTATTTTTCATATTTTATTACTATTATTATTATTATTATTATTATTATTATTATTATTATTACTATTACTATTACTACTAATACTGGTGCTGTTATTAGTACTACTATTATTATTAGTATTATTAGTATTAGTATTATTATTGTTACTATTACTACTACTAGCGGTGTTGTTATTAGTACTATTATGATTATGATTATTATTATTATTATTATTATTATTATTATTATTATTATTACAGTGATAAAACTAATACGAACTGGAACCTCAGCAATAGCAACAACAGAAGAGGAAGTAATCTTTTTAAAAACAATTAATTGATAAACCTGTACAAATGATAACTATGTTAAACGAGTAAAACGATTTTTGTTGATTTTTCGATTTCAGAGATTTCGGTAATTTAACATTAAATTCATTAGTGAAGTTAAGCATTGAAGCTGAGTTAATGGAAACTTGAATGAAAATTATTTCCTGAGTAATTTATTATCTTTTGAAAAGCAAAATATAATGTAGCACGAACATTATATATAAAAAATTTGTTTTTGATTCTTGTTATTATGTATTTGGTATATTTCCAATAAGTTTTCATAATGTATCGACTAACTCAAATTCTCAGTATTAACACAAAGAAACACAAACGTACCAAATTTTACACTTCTATGTAACCAACCTTGACAACGTATTCCAACATCGTGAGAGTGTCTATGGTTATTGTTTCCCCAACCAGGAGAACTACACTGCTCAACAGATGTTTCATTTCCTTCACACTCAAGTCTATCTAACCATACTTGACCTTTACCTTCTCCAAAGTATGGTGGATAATTTGTGAAAGTCTTTGCTCCGTCTCTGAAATGTATATCAGGTAAATCATGATACATTGCTGATCATCTATTAAAGTAAGCATATTAACAAAATTAAATTTCCATAATTTATATTTTAGAGTCTTTGTTACAGAATGAAGATTGGCGGAATCTATCTTATTAACTTATTTTATTAGAGTGGTATTTATTTAACGCAAAATAATGAGAACTGAAATATGTATTCTTGTCTGTGAGAAGTTCACTAAGTATTTTTCTGTTTCAGTTTGATACCCTCTGAAGCGATAAAGAGAATAATGGAAAGTGTATCCTCTTTTATAATCTTAAAAAAAGCCAAAGGTTTTAAAGCTAACCTCTTAAGTAGCACGAAACATCTCCTGTAATCATTTTCTTTATTAATTAAAAAGGCGTTTTCCATTACGGTTTAGACTAGAATCAGAGACACAAAATAAAAAAGTAATACAGTATAAACTAGTTTTGATGACTGCAGTAACTGGAAATATCAAGCACGGTGAAAGTGTGATAACTGTATTTTTGAACGACGAGAATTTGCATTAAAAGCTTGTCATTATCTTAAACCAACCGGTAAGTTGATAGAAAAATGTTAACAGTTTTTCAGTACCATCGACTTCGGACACAACATGTCATCACTGAACAGAGAACAGTAGCATCTCTTGTGTCAAAACGTTCATCACAGATTATTAGAAATATCAACAGTTATATAGTAACACACACCTCCGACACTGATCAAATGGCTGATTAGTATAGTAGTAGTAGTAGTAATAGTAGTAGTAGTAGTAGTAGTAGTAATAGTAGTAGCAGTAGTAGAATTAGTAGCCCCAGTAGAGTAGTAGTAGTAATAGTAGTAGTATTTGTAGTAGTACTAGTAGTAGCAGCAGTAGTATTCAATAATACGTTCGTAAAACAGAATATTGCACAAACGATGTTTTCTTTTACCGACTAAATCCCATCATTGTACACAGAACTCCAGCATCTTTTGTGTCAAAACTACTGCTAGAAATTGTTCCCCACGTCCCGTTTACTTGAATCTCAACTCGACCTTGTGTTGGTATTCCTCTTCCATTCACTAATCGTACTGGTACTGAAATAATAACAGGTTATATCTGATCTGTAAATAAGAATAGTATGATTTGTTTAAAAAAGTAAAAAGCAGACATAACAACAAACAAACATGCATATACTCACATATTAATTTTTCCCTCTAAAGAAAATTATGTAACAGATATTCGATAATAAAAGTACATTTGAGTAAGATAAAGATGTCGCTTTATTTCTAGTATTGCTATGAACATGTTTCTAATATTAATGTACTAAAAGATTAAAATATATACAGATACACCCGTGCACAGACATATAACTTTTTAACTTATTAATTTATAAACCTTATAAATCTTCAAACACCGTCACATCAAAAAAACAACAACAGTAAAATAAATACAAAAAAATGTTTATCGCAGCATAGAAAACATAATAAAAGTATTTTCTAACCGGCTATCTAAAACCAAGTGTGCACATTCTATAATAATTTTCAGATATGACAATTTCACAGTTAAAAGGTACCGAACATGCTAAAATTATAGCGGGCTACTTCGTTTCGTACAGACTGATCCTCTAGTAAATATTATCGACACATAAAAATAGTAAAAGGACATCTTTTCTTAATTAAATAAATAATACTGTCATATGAAAAATAATTAAAATAGTAATAATAATAATAATAATAATAATAATAATTGTAATAATCATAATAATAAAATGATGTATCACTGTTTAAAGAATTGCTAAGAAGCGCTTTCAAATGGGACCTACACTCTTATCATTTGTATGCACATATATTAGTAAAACAAATTTACACAACAATCAAACCCGTCATATTGTCTTATTCTGATACGAAACACAACCTCATCACACACGGATAACGCATCAATTAAAATAATAAACGCGACAACCTCATTAACAAAATCCATCAGATTTCCTTTTTACATCTCCTAGATTGGTCACTCTTAGTCTGTTCACCAAATGTTTTGTTATCATTAATTTTACTAATTCTACATGTCACTACTTACAGCGATTCAAACAGCTGATTCCCACGTCTTGAATATGACTACAGTTGTTGTCACCCCAAGTAAAGAATGAACAATAGTCTACATGTTCTTCATCTCCCTTACAGTCGAGTCCATCAAGCCAAATAGGTCCACTGCCTTGTCCAAACTGAGATGCTGGATATAATTTTGCTTCAAAACTGTAAACAATGTTACTACTACTACTACTACTACTACTACTACTACTACTACTAATAATAATAATAATAATAATAATAATAATAATAATTACACAATAGAAGAGTAAACCTTAGTTTAAAGCAATAATTTATAATCAGATTATTTTTTATATATTTTAGATTTTACTTTTTAAAAAATAATTTATAAATATTTATATTTCACAATTCATATGTTGTTGAATCTGTATTTTTTCATCACTAATTTATTAATAGAACATTTAATAATTTTAGGGTTAAAATATTTTCCTAACTTTGTATTACAATAATCAATGACAATGTGTAGTAATATAATTTCCAGTACCACAAACAGACCTAAAATAATATTAATAATAAAATAACTGTGTACATGTCGCTGTATCGAAACCTATAACAACATAAAATATGTCTTGAAGATATAACTTACTAGATATAAATACAAAATATTTACGAAAATATTCATTTACCGACTAAAGCCCAACATGTAACAGATGACAGAAGCATCTCTGTCGTCAAATGCATTATCACAGACAGTTCCCCATGTCCCGTTGTTTTCTACTTCAAGTCTGCCTCGTGTTGCAATACCTCCTCCATTGACCAATCGAACAGAAACTGAAGTCAGTTGAAGAAACGATCAAAACACAAAATCTATTTTTTATGCAAATATCTTGATACAAATCCACCATCCACTGTTTACAAGAAAAAATTTCCACATACATACGAGTGTAAGTTTGTCTCTGAGTGCGTGTGTGTGTGTGTGTGGTTATGTATGTATGTGTGTACACATACTTATACATAGCAAACGGAAATAAAATTTATTTTTTCTAGTAACTAAGTAATAAAAAGAAGAAAAAAAATTACAAATAATAATAATAGTAATAATAATAATAATAGTAATAATATTTCAAGGGATAGCATGCAATCGAATCGTTTAGCAAATACAGAGAGAGAGAGAGAGAGAGAGAGAGAGAGAGAGAGAGAGAGAGAGAGAGAGAGAGAGAGAGAGAGAGAGAGAGAGAGAGAGAGAGAGAGAGAGAGATAGAGAGAGAGAGAGAAAGAGATTTTGATCTTGACTTTTTGACCTGCTCAACCGTCGTTGCTTTCAGAAAGAAGACTTGTGTTTTAAATTATTAAACAGTACGATTATTATTATTTTTATTATAATTATGTTCTTTCTGATGTTTATTTTCAATAACTCGCCACGTTTACTTCTTCTTGAGAAAATCGATTCAGCAATATCGATTAATATTCTTGTAAATATATTTGTAATTTGAATTTTGGGAATTGTTTCTTCTGAAGACTTCATACATGTACATTCGTCCCCCCACCGACATTGTTTTGCGATTTATATGCTAGTCAACAAGAATAGTCTGTAAACTTTCAGTAATGAATTTCCTCTGTTATCACCGTGGTAATGGTTTATGTTTACTGCTGCTGCCTATAATAAGTCTTACATGAATAACAAATAATCAAACAGTCAGTCAAGGAAACGAATAAACAAACAAGAAGGAAGGAAACAATCAAACAAGTAAAGTAATTAATAAATACAAAACTTTTGCATCATTACTATATCTCATTTGAATTTAGATTATTTTATACCTAGCTTTTTAGTTAACGATTGTACACAATCCTGATATTATTTTCGATGTTTGAGTTATTACTAAAGGCAAATAAAGATAGATACACACTTCAGTACAACACCATTAAACATACCAATGATGATTTTGATGCCAAGAAGTTAAAACATATACGGATAAACAGTGAAACAAAATAAAATAAAATAAAAAGTCAGGTGTAAACTGACATTGACAGGTGATTCCAGCATCCTCTGAGTGACCACAGTTGTGTTTTCCCCAGCCAGGAAATGAACAATTTTCAACACTGTCTTCATCTCCATCACATCTCAGATCATCAACCCATATTTTTCCAGTGCCTCGTCCAAAGTGAGCACTTTCATATGACTTGGCATTTAAACTGAAATAAAATAAATAATATGTATAGTAAAATGAACATTATACAACATAATTTGCAAAAGTCTTGAACAGATCTCATTTTAGTCTAAGAGTTTTCAGAAAAAAGTAACTGCTTTCTAAGTGATTCGAACAATGTTTAATACAAGAATGCGTTGATAATGAAACGATAGTTTAAATATCCTCAGTGAAATGCGATTCTGCATCATCATTACAGCTATCTTTTGTTGTTTCTT
The DNA here is from genome assembly GCA_012295275.1 of Chrysomallon squamiferum. Classification (NCBI taxonomy): domain Eukaryota; kingdom Metazoa; phylum Mollusca; class Gastropoda; order Neomphalida; family Peltospiridae; genus Chrysomallon; species Chrysomallon squamiferum. Next base: position 16,296,143 of record CM022676.1, read on the forward strand.
TTCCTTCTTGTTCTTGTTCTTGTTCTTGTTCTTCTTCTTCTTCTTTTTATTATTATTATTATTATTATTATTATTATTATTATTATTATTATTAAATGAGTAATAAAATGAATAAAATGTAGAGAAAATAAATATTATGGAACATTCTTTGGAAAAGTGTTCAACAGACGTGCATTTAGTTCTAAGGTTTTCGGAAGAATATACTTATTTTCAAAATTATTTCAAAACAAATTTAATAGACAATGTTTGATACAATAATACCATTAATATACTGTAAATATAATCAACATCATTACATACATTTACTATTACTACGTCTACAACTGCAACTACTATAATGATCATTATTCGTTACAAAAATATTTGAAATGTTTCAGAGGAAATTCGCGAATAATGTATTTGAAGAATAATTTATTATCTTGTGGTTGTGAGTAAAGTTAAATCTACTACGTCTGTAATAAAACTTATTTATTTTACTTCATTAAATAACAAAAGTATATAAATAAACATATAATAAAAAATTACCGACTAAATCCTAACATGTGACATAAAACAGAGGCATCTTTCTCATCAAAACCATCATCACAGATTGTTCCCCACGTCCCGTTTACTTGAATCTCAACTCGACCTTGTGTTGGTATTCCTCGTCCATTCACTAACCGTACTCGTACTGAAATAATAATACATTCCTACATCATCGGTCAATTATAATAGTACAGTTTCTTCAGAAGTAAAACAGTATATACAGAAACATCACAATTTTCATTTACAAAGATATTTGTTAAAGTTTAATACGCATACCATAATATCGTTGGCGTTGTTATAGATACCAGCAATGAATATTTTTGTCATTGACAAAACATTTAATATTATTTATTTTAATGAAAACAAAATAATAATAATAATAATAATAATAATAATAATAATAATAATAATAATAATAATAATAATAATAATGAAATACTGAAAGTTTTCAATATGAACCGACACAGCCGTGGTTAATATATAATTAATGAAATAATAATTCACACCGATGCGTTTTTTTTCCTTTTTCCAAAAATATTTAATTTCTTCCACCACTGGATACATCTTTACGTGTAAGTTCTGTGCTTAAAATACATATGTGTTTTTTTCTCAATATTTTAATTGAGCAAATCCAAAGTGAGAATAGAAAATAGTGATAAAGCTATTTACTTTTCAGAATTAACAATCTGTTTTCATTATTGTAATACTGTACATATTTGGCAATTGTTATGGTGAATAGCATCAGATAATTCAACTATATAATAGCATTAATTTTATAATTCATGTTTCTAAGGTTTATGTTTGGCTTTGTTAGTTTTTGAATGAACATAGTATAAATCGTTTGAAGTGATGATTCATTTTCTTTTTAAATTAATTCTTTTTTACTTTCAAATATAATGAGAATGCAAAGTAGTGACTTCAGTGACAAGCGATCTCCGTTTAATCAGCTGGAATCAAACAGTTCAAACTTTTCAGTGACTCCGGATCAGTTTGAGCCTGGAAACGTAAACAGGTCTTAACTTTAAATAAAATCAAAAATCAAACAAAAAATCATAAAGTCGAATTTTAATCACTGATAAAAACAGCGCATGATCACAGACCACATAACGTTTTATTTTTTAAATAATGGCGGAAATAGCACACACAAACACACACACACACACACAAACACACACACACACGCACGCATACGCATATATATATATACATACATATACATTATTTGTCAACATGAAAACTTGTCCATGCTTGTATTTAAGTGCGTATATTCGTATTAATATTTTGATGTTTTTATATTAAGTATCTATGTATGTTCCTAAGTAAATATGCATGCTTATGCTTACATATGTGTGAATGTGAGCAGTGTCTATATGGGTGCCAACAGTAATTATTAAATACAAATATTAAAGTGTGAAATAACAAAATATAGCTAATGAGTCATTTTAATACTTGATGTTGTTTTGAAATAGTTTTACCTACACATACCTTGCAGAAATCTGTTACAGGTTAATTACTTTAATCATAGCATCATCCATTAAGCCGACCTAAACTTCTTAACTGAAAATTGTAGCTGATATCAAAGGTTCTGAAGGAAGGAAATAGCAGTCACAAATAAATAAAAGTAAACATTATCGAACATCACACTTGCGAACAAAATAAAGAATGATAAAATAACTGAAATTAGTAATAATAATATTTAAACTAGAATCTTTTCTTTGCATAATTCGTCACTTTATAACGATTGTTAACACAAACTCTGCTTTCGCATGTGTACGACCCGCAAATTTAAATTAACAGGGTGAATTAATTATGCTAATTAAATAAATACATGAATCAGTACTTACAAAAATCGCTTATATCTAGCTATATCTGTCGATTGTCTTTTTTTTTCGTTTTTTTACAGTAAAATTGATTATTTAATGTTTTCTTTCTCAGTTCACCTATTTACGTTCATTGATGAAGATATTTTACTTACGCAACCACATACAAAAGTCTGCCTGTAATACATTCCGAGTGCTATCTACTGTTTACTTTAATTTAGATGCTGATTCCTTTCTTTATGCACATAATATATTGACTGACGCAGTTTAATTGTGTAACGGGAAGCTAACTGAATCCAGCTGTGCACATTGTAGGATTATTCTAGATGTAACTATCTGACAATTCATAACCGTGTATAAAATATTTATTGTATGGAGTGTTTATCGCAGCCTATACAAATAATAAAAGTATTTACTAACGAGACAGCCAACTGAGTCCATCTGTGCACGTTCTAGGATAATGTTTAGATGTGACTGACAATCAACAAAAAGGTGGACACTCAAACATTAAATACGTTAAAATGTACAGACTGTTCGTCCATGGTAAACACATATTGGCGTACACTTGTGAAAATGGTCACGTTCGTACTTTGCGGATTCGATGATTCTACGCATACATACGATTATTGTAGATTAATCTTAATTACTTTGCAGCTACCTTTTATCATATTCTATGTGCCAAAGAGTTTATCACACGTAAAGAAAATTTTAAAATGTTGGTTTCTTCTTTTCAGATGTGTCCATGTATATTTAATGGTGCTTGAACGGTACTTCTGTAACCAGTATAGCAAGTGTGTGTTAGTTTGTTATGTCGCTCAGACTAAGATAGCCTGTCGGTTCTGCAGAGGGGTATACACGGGTATTGTTTACGATGATGTGAAAAATTCACTGTTAATACAATAGAAACGTTCTCACAGAAAACAGTTATATTGATGTGAAAGTTACTTTAAAATGTTCTGTCGTCTGTGATCTGTTTGCATTTTAATAACTCGTTTTTTCTCAATATAAAGATGAATTTTGTAACAAATGAATGTTTCTTATTTAGCATTACTAATTCATTACTGCTACCGCAACATCTAGATGTATGCCAGCAGTTTATTACAAAGTTTTTGCTGTGATGTACTTCAACGAACACTGTCACAAATAAACTAAGTTACAGAGCACAGAGTGGCAAATCATAATTAACAGGAATGTATCCTTCCACTGAAGCCAGATAAAAGAAAATTACAGCCTATGACAAACATTATAAAATGGAGATAATGGAGAAAATACAAACGTGACGGAGGGTCAAAAAGGCCTAATTAAAAAAAAAAAAAAAGTCGAAAACGTTCTAATAACAACGACAACAACAATAATAATATCTATGACCTATCATAAACTTTTCATGCATTAGATAAATAAACAGTAAAAAAGTACGAAATCATTTATTTATCAATTATTTCCGAAATACAACTGAACTTACAGAAAACAAAATAAACCAAATTAAATTGTTAGGAAACCTATTTAAAATATACAGTCATTCAACTTAAAACTTATTTAAATACTGAATTGTAAACAAAGAATCAAAATAATTATGTTCATATAAATTTTAAATTATATATATCAAACATGCAGCTTACACAGTTAAACACACAGATTGCACTGCATGATTACCATATCAAGACAAATGAGAATGAAATATTACAAAATCTCAGAGGCAAACTCTTATTACTTATGATCAAAGTCTCAGTGATTCTCCACAGAGACCTCCGAGTAGATAAAAAAAGTAGTCAGGGTTTGTGCCTGCACCCGTTTGTCTCGCCAAAGCGTTTGTCTGTTCTTGTTGTTGTGTAGAATTTTTGTTATACTCTCCCAAAAAAGAAACGCAAACTGGTTGATTTCTTAGATAACTACTGTAAACTGACAAACTATGAATATAATGACATTTGGTGACTGAAACGTATAGCTTTTGTTACAGTCGCCAAAAAGCAGGTAATACGGTATAAAGGCTATGATCGTGTTTATTAACGAAAACGTCCCTGGATCCAAATCGCGATACACATAAAACTTAGATACGAGGGTTACAAAATTACAACGAAACTGTTTCATCCAGATCTTCTCACTGATTAACTAGATATCGGGGATTGAAAACTTGCAGGCATGCTCCATTTGTGGCAAAAATGACAAAATTCGAGGGCTAATAATATAAAGCAAACATTTTAAAATTTCATCAAATATACATCAAATTGTATCTGTGATTTTTTTCTTGACGCTGTTTAAACTATTATTCCGTTCACAATCTTCATTTAAGAACATCATTTTATGTTTCGCTGATTCCGTAATTTGAAGAAAATGAAGAATAATACAAAGAAATTCCAGAACTGTTATTCTCAGAACAGTGCTACGATTTGCTCTTCTAAACAAATATAATAGTGGAATGAATATTATATTTATTCGATAATTTACTATATGTATATGATTTTATTATTATTATTATTATTCAATATTTCACGCTTAATAACTATAAACATAAACAAAATAATATGTCCTAAATGAAACAAGTAAATAAATCTAAAGATATAGAAAGAAAACTAAACAGATTAATGTGTCTCTATCAAACCCAACTACTTTGATTTAGATCCCGATTCCTATGTTTATATTCATAACATGTTGATCAAGTTTAATCTTGTAATCAAACAGCTAAATGAATCCAAATATGCATATTGTAGGATTATTTTAGATACAACTGTTTCACAATTCACAAAGGGACAGATAGAGAACATTAAAAAGTGTTAGTTGCATCGATTGTTTGTCGCAGTCTAAATAAATAATAGCTAAGTTAATTCAACTGTCCGCATGGTTGACAATTAAGTAAAGTGTAGCCAGACATTAAGTGTATTAAAATGTATCGACTGTTCGTCTATGCTAAACACACAATAGTCGTATATACTTGTGTAACACATTTTTGAATGTTCGTTTGTAAGTGAATAAAATAGGGACTTATGATAATATTAGTTATTTTCTTATTTTCATGTGGAAATTGGTTCGTTTCGTATTTTAAGATATTGATGATTCTGTATAGGAAACACGACCAAATTGCGACAGTTTTTACCATTTTAACTTTTAATTCAAATACAAATCGGAAAACAAGCCCTCATTGTTGTCCAAAACAATATTTCAATATTTAACATAATTACTAATATCTGAAATATCCTGATTTGTTATAGTCTTTCGGTTATTGTTGGTTTAAGATAGATTCTCAAACTACCCCGATCTGTGGCAGGTTATCTCGCCCTTTGGGGCAGCAAAGGATAAAAAACAAGATAAATGCTCTGAAATAAGAAAATAAGTTATACGTATTTTTCTTAATTTCTAAATATCACTTTTATTTATTTATTTATTTGTATATCTATTTATGTATCTAATGTTTTATTTATTTATTCATTCATTTACATATTTTATTTTCCTTTATTTTATTTTATTTTTCCCCACTTACAAAGGTAAACAAATAATAATAAAATAAAATATAATAAAATAATATATAGATACACTCAGACGGAAATAAATGTAAAAGATAAAGGCCTGAGCAACGTTTGGTCAGTTTTGAGACAGCCTGAAATAATGTATTATACGTAAAATAAATACACTCAAATAAGTAAACAACAAGAAAGTACAACCAAGGCCAGACTTACAGCCTGTAATAAGTCAAAAGTTGATGATTTGTAGTTGGAAATTTCTTCTTATTTTGTTCAGCAAGCTGGAAGGCCATTTTTCTTAGCATCTTATGACTGAATAGGCCACGTTGTGAGTGTATATTCACATAGTTTCCCCTCCCTATGCCTCTGTGATAATTTACCCATGCATTACACTTTTGTGGAAAAGATTTTAACACTATGACGTCAGCGGCAGATCTGGTTAATCAAAAATAATAAGAACTCAAAATAAGGAAAGTAACTAATTTCTACACGGGTATTTGTTAGATGTCCTAACCTGACCCATAACAGTAACATCTCAATAACAAGAACACTGATAAAGACAGCAGCAACAACAACAATACAACAACAACAACAACTACTACTGCTAATACTACTATTACTACTACTACTACTACTGCTACTACTACTACTGCTACTACTACTACTACTGCTACTAGACTACTACTAATAATAATACTAACAAGATGAAGAAAAAGAAGCAGGAGGACGAGAAGGAGGAAACAACAACAACAACAACAGCAACAACAACAATACAGATAATCAGATACATTTAAATCTTTGAATGTTAACTTCTTCATCTTCTTCCTCTTTCTCAGTTACTATTACACAGGACTGAACAACGTTTATCAACACACCAGTGAAACATGCGCTATGAAAATTGTGTGAAGCACATTCATACGAAATTGAAATTGTGAGCCGAGACGGAGGTGAAACATATTTCAGAAAATTAAATAGCAAATCATTGTTCTTAGGTTTCCCTTTGTTTACCGTGAACGTCAAATAATAATATTAATAATAATAGTAGTAGTAGTAATAATAATAATAATAATAATAATAATAATAATAGTAGTAGTGGTAGTAGTAGTAATACTAATAATAATATAGATAACAAAATTTCAAATGAGAAATTTTTGCTTGAGGTGTTTCTATATCAGCACCAAGGACCACCACCACAATAATAATATTTAAAAAAGAAAATAATAATAGTAAATATGTCATATAATTATAATCTCTTTAAACTGTTTTATTGTGGTTGAACTCTTTTCAAATGACAATTTTTTTCCCCGTTTAATAATCGCGTTAACAAAAACATCATCTGCTCCTAAAAACGTGACTGAAGTCACATATCTTACAAGTTTCAGTTCTCCGGTCCATAGGTGTCATTTTACAGGGGTCAAAGTCAAGTAAAAAATATAAAGAAACCGTGCCACTTTTTATGGGCAAATAAACCTACTGATATTGCTTATTTGTTTGATGCTATCTTGTATTTTGTAAATGTTAAAATGTCATTTACTGTGTGGCGGTGTGATATAATATGTACAGACAGACCACCAGTAAGAAAGATACAGCTAGAGAATCACATGTACTACTCTCAAGAATAAACAACAAGAACTCAGCTCCCGAAAGAAACCCCGCAAATTAAAACCTATAAGTTCATACTCTTAGTTTTTAACCTTATTACAGCCTTGTTCATTTCTGAATTATTTAATCTCTAAAAGTACGAAAATTGACATTTTGTTGTCAGCATGTTCATTTTAAGCCTATTTTACTAATAAACTCCAAATATTACATTTTGTGTTGTAAATAACACTCTGAACTTTAATTCTCACTTAAGGTCATTTCAAGGTCAAACAAAAGGTGAAAATATTCCAAAATGTAGTTGCACGTCCTAGTGGCACATTTGGAATCCTTAGCAAAAGATCTTTCCAACAAAACATTTTCATACCCAAGAATAAATCTGAAAATAATGGCAAATATGCACATTTGTGCCAAAATCTCAAAATTGGAGAGTGCATAATATTAAGCCTGTGATACCGATATCATCTAACACGCAAACTTTTTGATGTGATGTCCATGCAGACTTATCCATTATTCAATTCAGGATCTTCATAATTCCATGCCTTACTGATTCACAATTTTAAATAAAGTACATTCAAAGAAGCAGCTATTCTTGGCGTTTTGCTATGATTTGTACTATTAAAACAAATGTAATTGTCGGTACACTATTAAATTTAATCTAGAATTAACTCTGTGTGCGTCTTATTATTATTATCATTATTATTATTATTATTATTATTATTATTATTATTATTATTATTATTATTATTATTATTATTATTATTGTTATTGTTATTGTTATTATTATTATTATTATTATTGTTGTTGTTATTATTATTATTATTGCTACTACTACTACTGCTACTACTATTATTTATGTCATTCTTAATAACAATATAAATAAAAATAATATGACATACCTGAAATGACTGTAGGTATAAAAAGAAAAACAATCCATATATTTGGAAAGAAAAACATTTCTTAATTAAGAACTGTCTACATTGGTCTGTCTCCATCAAACACCACTACTTTAATTCAGGTGCTTATTGCTAGCTTTATATACATTGCACGTTGACTGACGCAATTTGTTTGGTAACCGTACACCTGTTTGTTACTAGTAGCTGAACTGTAACGTTTGACAGATGAGATAAATAAAAAAAAATTAAAAAAAAAAGTGACATTGTCAAGAATAGCGTGTGTGTGTTTGATTCTGTGAACAACGATTCACATATTCGTGTGTTTACAGATATTCTGTTCTGAACTTGTATGGTGATTCAGTTAGTTTTCATAAATTCTTCAGCGAATAAATATCTTTAGTGTCTTGAATATAGTAAACATAGAAATAATTAGATTCTTACCATCGAACAATCATGTTATTAGTAACCTATCAATGCAGGCGCATTCTGAAGCTGTAATCGAAATACCCTAACAATTAAACAATTGAATACTTTAATTTTTAGTATGATCCTATCCCATCAGTTACAATTATAATTATGAACAGATATGAAATATATATAGAAATTCTTCATTTCTACTATGTAGTTGTTCAAATGTATTTAATTTCTTGCATAGCTTGATACCTATTCACTGTAACTTCTCTTCTTTAAAAATGTGAGATTTTCTCAGTATTTTGGTTATCGAATCAGTAATCAGAATAGAAAGTAGTGATAAGGCTAATTATTTTTTATATAAATAATTTGTTTTTGTTTAATAAATATGGATACTAAAGCGTGTGTATGTATGTATTTATGTATTTGCATTTGGGAATGTGACTAATGTCTAAGGGAATTAGTATAGTAATTATTAAATTAAAACAAAGCTAATCTGTCCTTTTAATATTTGGTGCGGGTCGTTTTTTTTTTTCGTTTTTTTTTTTACAAACAGGAAGAGGGGAACATAGTAACTTAATACTTAATATCGTCGACTAAAATTTTAAACGTTTCTCTGCAGTATTACCAGGTGATAGAAAACAAACGTTCTTAACGCAGAGAATAGAAAACACACATCGTCGAACATCGCACTTGTGAACCAGGAAGTGTTGTCATCCGACCAGTAAACAATATTTAAAAGAGAGGATTTTTAAGCGATGCGAAAATTAATGAAACTATTAGTATTATTTTAACTGAAACCTTTTGTTTTCATAATTCGTTAATTTACAACGATCGTTCAAACAAAAAATTATCTCGCATACATACGGCCTGCAAACGTAAATTAAAAGGGTGAATAAATCATACTAATTAAATAAATACATTAATCAATAATTTAAAAAATCGTGTTAATCAACATATATCTCTCGCTTAGAATATATCGGCATACAGACTGCTGAAAACACTTTCTTTTACTTTTCTTTATTCTATTTTATTTTTATTTATTTTTAAATTATATTATTTTCATCACATTCTGTTCAATTTCTTTTTGTTCATCTTTGTGTTCTACAGTTAAGTGAATTATTTAAAATTTTCTCTCTCACTTCACGTTAAAAATTACGTTCATTGCTGATTACACTTTATTTAACAACAACACACACAAGTCTGCATATTATGCATTCCGGGTGCCATCTACTGTTCCTTCAGGAATTGAAACTTTAGATTTAGACTAATTTGTTCGCTAAATTCTGTCTGGTTGATGGGCAAATCGAGAATGTTTGTTATTTATATTAAAATAAATATTATCGACTTTAGATATAACAAACTAAATTTTAAAAAAGATAAAAAAAAAATAAGAAATCTTACTTAAAAACGGAACAGATAAGTTTGTCTCTGTCAAACGCAAATACTTTAATTTAGATGCTGATGCCTATCTGTATATTCATAACACGTTGACTAAGTTTAAAACTGTAACCTGAAAGCTAACTTAATCCATCTGTGCACATTGTGGGATTATTCTAGATGTAACTGTTTCACAATTCGTAAAACAGACGTTTCATATAGTAAAATGCATGAACTGTTCGTTCATGATAAACAACTAATACCGGTGTATACTTGTGTAAAACATTTCTGAAGTTTCTTTAATAACCTAATAAAAGTGATATTTTAAATGTTTTGTTATATTTTAAAGGGAAAGACTCGTTTAGTACTTAAAGGATTCAGTGATGAGTATAGATATGACTACTGTAGATTAACGTTAATTATTTGGAGATTCGTCTTTTTTCTTCTTTTATGTTTCAGAACATTGCGAAAAAGATAATTTTAAAATATTGTTTTCGTTTTTCAAACATATCATAGAGTTCACACGATATTCACATGACGTGCATATGAAGATCAGAGAACAAGTCAGTGGTTGTTTGTTATGTACACGACACACACAAACGTGTATCCGGGTGTTATTTACAACGACCTGAACAGTTTGTTTGGTAATCGCAGACCTGTTTCAAAGCTTTTAGTAGATAAAATGGATCGTATGACATGTGAAATGAAACGCACTGTTATTAAGAATAGTGAAGAAAAGTATTCGTTATGGTCTGTCTATTTACTTTAGCTGCCTGTATCTACCTGTCTCTGTGTCTGTTTGTGTATTCAAAATCGTTTGACGTTACATATACTTCAAAAACGCAAGCTACAATATCCGTGGATACTTATGTGTCTAAATGTGATTGCAGAGAGTGTCTGTTTGCGCGCGCGCATGTGTGCATTTGTGGCTAATTCTGTCAACAATGATTTGTAAATGTGTGTGTTTAGTTAAAGATATTTTGATCAGAACTTCTACACTGATTCAGTTGTTTCGATAAATTCTTCAACGAATGAATAACTTTAGTGTTTTCAATATAGTACATGGAGAAATTACTAGATCGGTACTAATAAAAAATCACATTATATGTGATTTTTCAACGCAGGCACATTCTGAAGCTGTTATGAACATTCGTTAAACATTAAACAATGAAATCCCTTTTAGTATAATCCTATATGTTGAGTTATAATGCAAATATATATTTCTAAATGATTATTTTATTTATGAATGGATATGAAATACATCTAGAAATTCTTCATCCCTACAATATCGTTGAGATTATTTGTTTTCTGACAAGATGATGTTCTTTCAGTGGTAAAGCTCATGTTACAGATTGACAGCTACAAATAAAAACATAACAGTTATTTTGTGACTTCGGGATACCTGTTCATAATCTTTTTGGGAAGAATCTGTAAATCAAAAAACAGTCTCCACTTCACTCCTAGTCATTCACCATCTTTAACACCTCATGACATTTTACCCACTATTCTTAAGTTTATCCTCTTTGTTAATTTTCTTGACTATTTCCGAAATATTAATTCTGGTTGAAACGGCAACATCCTCAACAAAGAAGTGTGATACTTAACTCTTTCCTAGAGAGGTTAAGCTAATTCATGATGGGAATTGCGAAGCTACGGAAATTATAATTATACACCAGTAAATCTTTGATCTCTTCAGAATCATTCTGAATGTCTGTAGGTTAAGTCATCATATCCACTTGATGATGCATTGACACGTTTTGCCATCGAAGCAGTTCACCATATTCTACTTCGTTCATGTTAGAGGAATACAAGTAACTTGAGTCACACAGAATTATGTAACAGTATTTTACTTATACTTGGTTTCCAGTCTGAATTATATACATATTTCACCGTTTACTTCTACAAACTAAATATTTCAGAAAATTATGAAATAAAGTTAGTTCGGTTATTACATGTCCTTCATGCACATGTTTCTGATGAACCTTCAAGACACTTGTATCTCTGTAAGATCAAATAGATTTGGACACGTGTCGGTCTCTTACTCAGGGCGAAATTATCGGGTACCAGTCTAGCAATCAGGGCAGTTGAAATGACAGGAAAGCCTTCTGAATGCTGATACCAGAGAATTGTTCTACTGGTGGACCATGAAAAATGAAATCAAACAATTTCGTAGTATGAAGAATAGATTATATCATTTGTCATTTTCTCCATAGGCACAGTCATAAATGTTGAAATACATACGCACATACAAACATACATACTTATATGTACACACACAAATACAAACACACCTAGACACGTATAAAGATGCACACATCTAAAAGCATAAACATTAACACACACACACACAGAGACCACACACACGCTAGAATAGTGTGTCTTGCTCTAATCTACAGTAACAGTAGATCCTGTTCAAGGTCTGATACCCGTAAATAACACCTTAGTGTATCACGTATATCAGTGACACGCTATTTCTATCTCACCCACATAAAAAACAGACACGTTACAGATTTAATTTGATAAGCTGGTGAGTTTCGTCAAAAGTATGAGCAGAATACTGAAATATTTTAGGATAAAAAATAATTTTAAAATTGTTTTTAAGTAAAATTGTAATTCATTAACTGCGTGATCTTGCATAAGAAGAAGACAAACGTGTAGATTATGTCAAATTAGTCTATATTAATATATACCCTTGAATATTAGCTTAGCTACCTTAATAAATATTTTATTTTAATTTCAGTAAACACTCCTACCATTATATAGTTTGCGTTTGTGTTGTATATTCCTTAAAAAATAAAACAGTAACAAGAGAGAGACAGAGAGAGAGACAGAGAGAGAGTCAGAGAGATAGTCAGTGAGAGAGAGACAGAGAGAGGGAGTGAGAGAGATATACAGAGAGAGAATGAGAGAGAGACAGAGAGAGGGACTGAGAGAGAGATACAGAGAGAGAATGAGAGAGAGACAGAGAGCGTGAGAGAGCGTGCGAGAGAGAGAGAGAGAGAGAGAGAGAGAGAGAGAGAGAGAGAGAGAGAGAGAGAGAGAGAGAGAGAGAGAGAGAGAGAGTGAGAGAGAGAGAGGGAGAGGGAGATGTGTTTGACAATTAACACAAGGGGGTTTTCCCGGTAAAAAAAATAGTCCCTTTCGTATTTTGCGGATTCGATGATTCAATACATACATGCGACTATTGAACATTAATGTTAATTACTCTGTACCTGTTTTTTTGTCTTATTTTATTTGTGAGATCGCTATAGCACACGAAAAGATACTTTTAAAATGTTCGTTTTGTTTTTCACGTACTTCCTTGTACATTCAATGGTCCCCGAACGATACTTCTATAACAGTACACCAAGTGTGTGTTTGTTTGCTATGTGGGTCAGGTATGTTATGCTGCACGAGATACACAGAGATATGCCTGGGTATTATTTACGAAGAGCTGAAAAATTCATTGTTAATACAGTGTCTGCGCATAAGTTTAGAAATAAATAGGAAAATAAGAAATAATTTACGTTTATCAACATTCATGAGTTCATCAATAGCAACTGTTTAATAACAACAACAACAACAACAATAATAATAATAATAATAATAATAATAATATTAATTATAATATTAATAATAATATTAATTATAATATTAATAATAATATTAATAACAGTAATATAATATAAAAATGAAGAAAAAACAGTAAGAAACATAATTAGATAAATATGATTATTTGAACGTTATGTTAATTTTCTTCTTCACTTATTAATATACAGTACTGAAAACCCTTTGTCGATACAGCGATGAAATACATTCGATATTAAAATTTTGTAAAGCATATTCATTAAAACCGTGAACAGAGACAGAGGTAATACATTTCTGAAAATTATATTTCTAATCATTGCCGTCCGGTTTCGCTTTCTCTACCGTAAAAGTCGTAATAATAATAATAATAATAACAATAATATGTATATATATATATATATATATATATATATATATATATATATATATACATATACATACACATACATACATACACACACAATAACACAGAACATGTGTATATGTATACACAACCGCACAATAACACATAACAGCCTGTCTTACTCTACCATACAGTAACACGTCTGATCCTCGTAAATAAAACCTGAGTATGTTTTTGTGAGTATCGTGTATCAGTGACACACTATTTTCATCTGACCTACATAACAAACAAACAGAGTGAATTTAATATGCTGGCCACGCTAGTTTCAGCACCGAACGAAAAGAAGTATACAAACATATTTGGAAAAAGAACATTTTAAAATTATCTCTAGGTAAGCTGTAATGTGTTAACAGAGCGATCTTGCATAAGAAGAAAACAGCTATGAACAAATTAAATAAAATTATGTAATAATGTGTAACCTTCAATATTATCTTACGTTCGTTTTAAAAAGCACTCCTATGATTTCCAAAGTTTGTTTGTCTGATGTACATACGTTAAAATACACACTCAGTTGTCTGATCTGTGTTAATACAGATGGTGGTAAAGCTGTTCTGTGGGATAATTCCAAACACAAATCTTAATTTCTATGATTTACTTTGTATGATGAAAAAATAAATGTGTTGATGTCTTATGACTTTTTATAACTTAATCAGTTCAGATGATAATAAATTAAATCGCCAAGATTATGGAATGTAATGCCGAACAACATAAACAATATATATATAAACGTAAAGTAATTTATAATTATAACAATCACAATAATAATCATAATAATAATAATAATAAAAATAATAATAATAATAATAATAATAATAATAATAATAATTATTATTATTATTATTATTACAGCAATACTAAAATAATGAGTCTCGGTACTTCATATGATCCTTTCAACTGTTATTATTTTTAATTGTTTTGCAAATGAATAAACTTTGCTTGAAGTAATTTTACATCTTCTGACAGAATCACAACAACAATTATAATAACATAAAAAGAAAACAGTAATATTGATACGTCATATAATTATAATCTCTTAAAGCTGTTTCATTATCGCTGAACTCTTTCCAAACGAGAATACGTGTTTGAAGTATTTTTGTTTTCCAGTGCAAAAATCTCGTTAACAAAAAATCGTCTGATTGTGAAAACGAGACTGAAGTCATTTATCTTACAAGTTACAGTTCTCCGGTTCACAAGTGACACTTTACAGAGGTCAAAGTCAGATAAAAAGTATAAAGAAGCCTTGCTACTTGTTACGGGTAAATAAACACACTGATACTGCTTATTTGTACGAGCTATGTTGTATTTTGTAACTGTTTAAATTTTCTTTTATTCTGTGGTAGAGTAATTTAAGATGTTCAATTATAAATCAGTAATAAAAATACAACAACTACAGGATCTGATGTTGTAATCTCAAGAATAAAGAACAAAGAATAGTTCAACGTGTACTAAAATATGGCTGAAGTCCATTTTATGACCAACTCAGCCCCCACGCAACCCCAAGAAGAAAATAAATAAATACAACTTATGACTTCACAATCTTAGGTTTTAACCGTATTACAGCCTCGTACATTTCTGTATTATTTAATCTCTATGTGTTGTCAGCATTTTCATTTTAAGTGTATTTTATTACTAAAATCCAAATATAACATCTAAAGAAGTTTTTTATATTGTAGTCTACCTAGTGACAAATTTGGAATCCTTAGCAATAAAACATTTTCATCAAAAGTGGCCTACTCATTAGCAAGGTATCGATCCAAAAATAGTGTCAGTTATGTCCGTCTGTGACAAAAATGTCAAAATTCGTAAGCCAGTAATATTAAGCTACTTATACCATCCAGCATACAGAATTTCAGCTGTGAAGTTTTTGTCGATACAGACTTAGCCATTATTCAATTATTATCCTCATAATTCCAAGCCTCGCTGCTTCCCAGTTTTAAATAAAATAAACAACAATACACTGAAAATCTTTGATTAACAAATTCAAAGAAGCAAATATTCGTTATTTTGAAACAAATATAAGAGTAGGAATACTATTAGATTTAATCTAGAACTTACTCTGTTTGCGTTATTATTATTATTATTATTATTATTATTATTATTATTATTATTATTATTATTATTATATGATTATTATTATTATTATTATTATTATTATTATTATTATTATTATAATTATTATTATTACTATTATCTTCATCATTATCATCATCATTATAATCATCATTCGTATTTGACTCTTAATAACTACATATATAAATATTACGTCTGTAGGTATTACAAATAAATAAATTCAGATACATGTAAAGAAAGACATGACTTAATTAAAAACTGACTACATCAGTCTGTCTCTATCAAACACAATTAAATTAGTTCAGATCCTGATTCGTTTCATAATATACATAACACGTTGACTGACGCAGTTTAACTGATAATCGCACACTTGTTTGTTATTAGTAGCTGAAATGGAACGTATCACACGGATGAAATAAAAAAAGTATTGTTATCAAGAACAGTGAAGAAAACCTTTCTTTGTGGTAGTCTGTCTACCTGTCTCTCCGTTTATCTTTATCTACCTGTCTGTCTCTGATTATTTATTCAAAATAGTTTGCCATTATATACACTGCACAAATCTGAAATATCCGTAGATACTTGTGTGAATTTCTAAAAGAATGGGTGTTTTATCGCTTTTTGTTTCCCAAGGAGAATGGTGTTTGAAGTATTTTTGTTTTCCATATAATAAAAAAAAAAATCGTCTGCTCGTGAAAACGTGACTGAAGTAATTTATCTTACAAGTTTCAGTTCTCCGGTTCACAAGTGACACTTTACAGAGGTCAAAGTCAGATAAAAAGTATTAAAAAATCGTGCTACTTGTTACGGGTAAATAAACACACTGATACTGCTTATTTGTATGAGCTATGTTGTATTTTGTAACTGTTTAAATTTTATTTCATGCTGTGGAAGAGTAATTTAATATGTTCAATTATAAATCAGTAATAAAAATACAACTACAGGATCAGATGTTATAATCTCAAGAATAGTTCAGCGTGAACTAAAATATGGCTGAAGTCCATTTTATGACCAACTCAGCCCCCACCCAACCCCAAGAAGAAAATAAATAAATACAACTTATTATAGTTTGTTAGAACGTTATAACATACGTAACGCTAGCTTCAAGATGTTCATTTCGTTTTTCAGATATATCCCTGTACAGATTAATGGTGCTCAAGTGATATTCGCAGTAGCACTATAGCCAGCCTGTGTTTGTTTTGTTACAAAGGTCAGATTAAAAATTGTGTGTCACAGGAGAACAAACGTGTACTCGGGTGTTATTTACGACGATCTGGCAGATTCTCTGGTAACACAGAGTCTGCACAAAAGTGTGGAAAAATAGTGTAATAAAGAAATCATTTACGTTTACCAACATTCGTGACATAAATAATAGTAACTGCTCAATAACAATAATACTAATAAAGATAGCAGCAGCAACAATAACAACAATACAACAACTTCTACTACTACTACTACCACTAATAATAATAACAACAACAACAACAACAATACAGATAATCAGATACATTTAAATCTTTGAAAGTTAACTTCTTCATCTTCTTCCTCTTTCTCAGTTACTATTACACAGGACTGAACAACGTTTATCAACACACCAGTGAAACATTCGCTATGGAAATTGTCTACAGCACATTCACACGAAATAAAAATTGTGAGCCGGAGGTAAAACATATTTTTCAGAAAATTATATAGCAAATCAGTTCTCATAGGTTTCCCTTTGTTTACCGTGAACGTCTAATAATAATAATAATAATAATAATAATAATAATAATAATAATAATAATAATAATAATAATAATAATAATAGTAATAATAATAATAATAATAGTAATAATAAGAATAATATTACTCATAATAATAATACTTATAATATTCATAATGATAATAATAACAACAACAATAATAGTAGTGTCGTATAATTATAATCTCTTAAAACTGTTTTATTTTCGTTGAACTCTTTCGAAATAAACCTTTTTTTTTTTCATTCTAATAATCTCGTTAACAAAAACATCGTCTGCTCGTGAAAACGTGACTTGAAGTCACGGTTCTTCGGTTCATAAGTGTCACTTTACATGGCTCAAAGTCAGATAAAAAGTACAGAGAAGCTGTGATACTTGTGACTGGTAAATAAAGACACTGATACTGCTTATTTGTTTGAAGCTGTGTTGTAGTTTGTAATTTTAAAAATGTCTTTCATTGTGTGGCGGTGTAATTTAATATGTACAGAAAGAAACCAGTAAGAAAAAAACCCGTAGTCGGTTTATGTAATACTTTCATGAATAAACAACGAACAATTCAGAACCCGAAAAACTCCCAAATTAAAACCTGAAAGTTCGTACTCTTAGTTTTTAACCGTACTACAGCAATGTCCATTTCTGTATTACTTAATCTCTAAAAGTGTGAAAATGGACATTTTGTGTTCAGCATGTCCATTTTAAGTGTATTTTACTAATCAGCTCCAAATATTACATCTTGTCTTGTAGATAACACCTTCAACTTTAATTTTATCTTAAGGTCATTTCAAGGTCAAACAAAAGGTGAAAATGTTCCAAAATGTAGTTGCTACCTGCTGGTAGCTCATATGGAATCCTTACCAAATTATCTTTCCAATAAAACATTTTCATCAAAACTTACCTACTCTTTACCAAAACATCAATCTGAAAGTAGTGGCAATTATGCACATTCATGTCAAAATTCGAGAGCGAATAGTATTGTGTCTGTGCTATCAATATCATCTAACATACAAACTTTCTGCAGTGAATCGTTTTCCATGCAGAATTAGCCGTTAATCAATTCACGATCTTCATAATTCCATGCCTTACTGATTCACAATTTTAAAGAAGCAGCTATTATTGGCGTTTTGCTATGATTTGTATTATTAAAACAAATAAAACCGTCGGTACACTATAACATTTATGAATTTCATTCTTAATAACAATATATATAAAAATAATATGACATACCTGAAATGACTGTAGGTATAAAAAGTAAAACAATCCATAAATTTGGAAAGAACGACATTTCTTAATATAAACCTGACTAAATCAGTCTGTCTCCATCAAACACAACTACTTTAATTCAGATCCTTCTTCTTAGCCTTATATACATTGCTCGTTGACTGACGCAATTTCTTTGGTAACTGTACACCTGCTTGAAAGAAATTTGTCAGAGGAGCTGAACTGTAACGTAGGACACATTTCAGATAACAAAAAAATAATAATAGTACAAAACAAAAGAAAAAAGTACTATTGTCAAGAACAGCGAAGAGAACCTTTCTTTCTGGTAGTCTGTCTACTTGTCTCTCTATTAATCTTGATCTATCTATCGATATATCTATCTGTCTGTCTGTCTGTCTATCTGACTGTATATTTGTCTATCTGTCTATCTATTTATTCAAAATTGTTTGTCATTGTGTAAACTTCAGATAGTTTGATGCTTGTGTGAAAGTGTCTAAATGCGATCGCACGGATGTGTGTTTTTGTATTTGTCTGATTCTGTGAACAACGATTCACATGTTCTGTGTTTACAGATATTCTGTTCTGAACTTTTGTGCTGATTCGGTTAATTTTCATAAATTCTTCAGGGAATGACTATCTTTAGTGTCTTGAATATAGTAAATATAGAAATAATTACTTTGTAACTATCGGAGAATCATGTTATTAGTGATTTGTCAACAGAGGCGCATTCTGAAGCTGTTATCAACATGCAGTAAGCATCAAACAATAAGTGAATTATTTTTATAATCCTATTTGTTCTGTTATAAAGAAAATATATATTGCTAAATGATTATAATAATTATGAATGGATACGAAATATATCTAGCAATCTAAAATTCTTCATCTCAGCTGTATAGTTGTCAACTTTTAGGGTTTTTTAAGACACAATTTCGCATCTTTTTTTCACAGCGTGATATTTTTCAAGCAGATGTTCCATCAGTGGTAAAACTTAAAGTTTCACTTCTACAAATAAAACTATTGCAGGAACTGTTTGAATTCGGGATTCCTGTTCATCATCTTTGTGGCAAAAATCTGTTTTTGTCTTTCAACATTTTACCCTAAATTCTTAGCAATATCATCTTTGTTCGTTCCCTCGACTATATCGAAGAAATAAAATTAACAAATCGCGAGCTGAACAGTATGATAATGAACTCTTTCCTAATGATGTTAAGTTTATTTATAATGGGAATTACGAAGCTACATAAATAATTATTATTTACTGGCAAATCCTTGGTCACTTGCGAATCATTTTGAATGTTTGTAAATGTTTAGTTTAGACATCAAATCCGAATCATGTTCTTCATCTTGAATTGACATACTTCTATCATCACAGCAGTTCACCATATACTGTTTATTTTATGGCAAAGGATTAAGTGTAAGATGACTCACACAAAATTATGTAACAGTATTTTATTAATACTTTTTTTCCAGACTAAATTATAACTGGTTGTGTTTGTAACTCTAAATCTTTCTGACAATTTTGAAATAAGGTTAGTTCGTTTTTCGCATGTCTTTTTCGTGTAACGTCCTTCAAGCACACATTTATCATTACCCATCAAGCCATATAAATCCATATTTCTCTTTTTCTCCATAGGTACAGTCATAAATGTTGACATACGAACAAAGAAACAGAGATATAAATATGCATACGCATATGAACACAAATATTCAGTTTTCTTTTCTGGTGTAAATAATAAAATAAATTAATTAAGAAACAGTGAATGTTCTTTTCCCAGTTGCAGATATAATACAACCCATGAAACTGTTGTTGTCATTGTCATTTTTTATTATTATTATCAGCATCACCTGTGATCAGTTTTATATTAAAAAAAAACAAAAAGTGTAAAAGAAAAAATGGAAAAACAACATAAAGAACGGTGTCAGTAATGTCAACATCTAGAGCAAAAATAATAATAATAATAATAATAATAATAATAATAACAATAATAATAATAATAATACTAATAATAATAACAATACAAATAATAATAATAATAATAACAATAACAATAACAATAATAATAATTCTTACTGACTCGTGAAATGGAGTTATTCTTGTTTGTTTCAGCGCTCAATGTCCATGACGTCAAATCATTGACAGAAATTGAAGCTACAGTCAAACTGTAAGTTGTTAAATAACTTGTGACTGTGTGTAAAGTTTTTTTTCTTGTTTGTGCAAACTTACATCTCTTTTCTCTGTATGTCAGTGTCCTACACAGCGCCTACTTTCTGGAATACACCTCTAGCAATCAGGGCAGTTGGAATGAGATCAAACCCTTCTGAATCCTGATACCGTGGACTTGTCCTAATAGTGGATCACCCAAAATGAAATAAAACAAGTTCGTTGTGTGTACAATATATTTAGACCATTTCTCTTTTCTCCATAGGTCTTTTCTCTCATAAATGTTGACATACTTACAAATAAACAGAGATATACATATGCATACACACACAAAAACAAATATACACATGCACACACATACACGCAGTCACATAGAACAGTCTGTCTTACTCTAACCTGCAGTAATCTTCATAAATAACAACCAAGTACATCTTTGTGACTGTCGTGTATCAGTGACACACTATTTTTATCTGACCTGCATAACAAACATACACAGTTAATTTGATATACTGGCCATGCTAGTTTCATCACAAGACGAAACGCAGTAAACAAAACTATTTCGAAAAAAAAAAAAAAAAAATAAAAATAAAATGATCTGTAGTTAAGTTGTAATGTTTTATCAGAGCAATCTTGCATAACAAGAAGACAAACATGTAAAATAAAATAAAATTAATCTATAATAATATATAGCCTTTAATATTATCTCACCTAGATAAATTGATATTTCATTATAATTTTAATGAACATACCTATGCTTTTCATAATTTGTTTTTTGGTCTATATTAATGTATAATCTGTAATATTATCTTAACTACACAAATTGATATTTTATTTTTATTTTAATAACCACTTCTATGATTTTCGTAGTTTGTTTATACGTTAAAATACAAACTCATTTCTCTGATCTTTGTTAAAATAGATGGTCGAGCTTATCTCTGGGATAATTCCAAACACAAATCTTAATTTCCAGTTCTAATTTACCTTGTATGATGGAAATATAAACGCGATCATATTTACCATTGTGTATAAATTAATCAGTTTATATGATGATATATTCTGTCGCCAAGGTTATGGAATGTAATCTGAACATAAAGAAAGAACTTATATATATATATAAAGTGAAGTGAAGTAAATAATAACAACAACAACAATAATAATAATACTGAAGGCCTTAAATATGTACGGATTCAAACACATAGTTACTGAAATAATAATTCAGACTGATACGTTTATTTCTTCTTTTTTCTCAAGTATATTTAATGTCTTGCACAGCTGGATACCTATTTACGTCTAAGTTCTCCTCTTCAAAAACTTGACATTTTCTCAGAATTTTACTTTAGTGATTCAGTAATCAGAATAGAAAGTAGCGATAAGGCTATTTATTTCTTTTTTTTATATAAATCATTTGTTTTTAAGTAAATATGGATACTAAAGCGTGTGTATGTATGTATTTATTTATTTGCACGTGTGAATGTAACTAATGTGTAAAGGAATTATTATAACAATATAGCTAATGTGTCATTTTAATATTTGTGCCTTTTTTCTTTTTTATTGTTTTTTCTTTTTTTTCTTTTTTTTTTTTTTCTTTTTTTTTTTTGCCTTTAGAAACAGGAACAGGTGAGCATAATAACTTAACACCTTAGTATCGTCCATTATTAAGACCTAGAAATCTTAAACGTTTCTCTGCAGTAATTCAGGTGATAGAAAACAAACGTTCTTAGCGCAGAGAATAGAAAACACACATCATCGAACATCTCACTTGTAAACCAGGAAGTGTTGTCATCCGACCAGTAAAAAAATATTTAAAAGCGAGGATTTTTTAAGCTGTGATAAAATTAATCAAATTAGTATGATTATTTAAACTGAAACCTTTTGTTTTCATAGTCCGTCAGTTTATAACGATCATTTACACAAAACACTTATCTCGCATACATACGACTGCAAAGGTACATTAACAGGGTGTATATATTGTTTTAACTAAACAAATACATGAATCAATAACTACTAAAATCGAATAATTCTACATTGTATCTCCTGATTTTCGTTATGAAGTCATGACTTCCGGTTATTGTCTTTTTTCCTCTCCTAATTATGGGCGTGACTTCGTGTGTTTAGATGATAATTTTGTCGACATTCTGCGTTCTGCGATAAGGACTTGATGCTTATCGGCATACAGCTATTCAAAACAGCTTTATTTTATTTATTTGTTTTACTTCTCTGTATTTTATTTTATTATTATTTATTTTATTTTGTTTCTTCATTAAAGAACATTACTTAATGATTTCTCTCTTAGTTTACGGTATTAATTGCGTTCATTGATGATTACACTTTATTTAAACACGTCTAACTAGTATGTAAACCGAGTAACATCTACTGTTCCTGAGAAATTGAACCGGTTGATGTGGGCCTAATTAAATCGCCAAATTTTGTTTGTGGAATGCTGAAATCGAGAATGTGTAATGTATTTTATACTGAAATAAACAATGAAAACCTTAAACCCCTGTAGGTATAAGAAGTAAATCAATTTAAAAATAAGGAAGATGGATATTTCTTGTTTTTAAACTGAATAGATTAGTCTTTGAAAAATGCATCTTCTTTATTTTTTTAATCTGATTTCTATCTGCATATACGTAACATGTAACACATACTAAGTTGAATTTTGTAACTGCAGACCTAACTGAATACACCTGAGCACATTGTATGATTATTTCTAAACAGACAAATACAAAACAAACAAACAAAAACAAATATATTAATTTTATCAATTGTTTCTCGCAGTCTAAAGAAATAATACAAGTAATATTTTAACCGGATGTTGTATGATAATATCTAGATTTGACTGTTTGGCAGTTAAAAGAAGAGTGGACACGCAGACATTAAATATGTTAAAATGTAGAGACTGTTTGTAGAGACTAATGCTAAACACATAATAATGACGTATACTTCTGAAACATGGACTGATGAGAACCTAAAATATAATATTTCGAGGGAAATATTCCGTTTTGTACTTTTCGGTTTCGATGATTTTATATTTACATACGACTATTGAATTATAGTTAATAATTTTGCAGCTGCCTTTGTTCTTATTTTATGTTCTATAATGTTATAGCATATGTAAAAATCATTTTATGAAGTTGTTTTCGTTTTCCAAATATTTCAGTATACAAGTAATGATCCTCAAACGATACTCACATAACCAGTATAGCAAGTGAGTGTAGTGTGTGTTATGTAGTCCAGATAAAAATAGCGTGTCACTTCTGTTCGAGTAACTCAGGGGGTATACACGGGTGTTATTTGCAAATATCTGAAAAGTTCATTGTGTCTGCGGTGAAGTGTAGAAAGAAAGAGAGAAAAATGTGGTATCATTTAGATTTTTCAACATTATTAAAAGATAAATAATAATAACTGTTCAATAACAATAATAACGAGAAAAACAACACAAACGACAATATATTATATAAAATGAAAAGAAAATAATTTAATTATTATTTTCCAGTATTTATAGGACAGGACTGAACATCCTTAATCAAGGCACGAGAAAATGCATTCCTTATTAAAAT
Source organism: Chrysomallon squamiferum (assembly GCA_012295275.1). Lineage (NCBI taxonomy): Eukaryota > Metazoa > Mollusca > Gastropoda > Neomphalida > Peltospiridae > Chrysomallon > Chrysomallon squamiferum. The sequence goes on from CM022676.1 coordinate 16,320,944, forward strand.
TATGTCAATTACATTCATAGCAAAATAAGTAATAAACAGAGACAGGGTAAAAATTATTTCAGAAAATTAAATAGCAAATTATTACTGTCGAGTGTTACTTTGTTTACCGTGAAAGTCAAATAATAATAATAATAATAATAATAATAATAATAATAATAATAATAATAATAAGAAGAAGAAGAAGAAGAAGAAGAAGAAGAAGAAGAAGAAGAACAACAACAACAACAACAACAACAACAACAACACCAATGATAATAATAACATTAATATGGACAATGAAAGTGACTAGGAATCTAAATTATGCTTTTAGTTATTTGATATCCGCCCTACGTCTAAAACGTTGTGTATTGAACCAAACAAATGGCAAAGAAAAGATTATATTTTATGTTTTGTCGGTTGCGAACTATTTACGTATTAATGGCTAGTTTTCTGACACTATAGAGATGAATTTTCTAAGAAGCGAATGTTTGTAGTTTAGGACATGCAGAAACATTTCATTACTGCTATGCGATAGCTACCTCTGTGAAATTATTTTATTACAAACTGGTTTTTGAAAGATTTTCCTGAATCAGTCAAACTTCTCCCTCTGCTGGAAGTCAACAAACACTATCAAACATTGACTGAGATACAGAATAAAGTGGATAAATTGACACTTAACAGGAATGTACCCTTCCACTGAACCAAACTACAGCATATAACAAACATTATGATACAGAGATAATCAGGAAAATACAAACATGCCTTAGTGTGAAAAAGTTCACCTTACATACTAAGACAAACAACAAAAACAACAACAAATAAAGTGTAAGAATAATAATAAGATTAATAATAATAATTACAATAATAGTAATAATAACAACAATAATAATAATAATAATAATAATAATAATAATAATAATAATAATAATAGTAATATAGATATTCATAAATTATAATCCTTTAAAACCATTATTATTTTAAACAAAATTTCAAATGAGAATTTTTTCTTGAATTAATTTTATATCAGCACCAACAATTACAACAACAACAACAACAATAATAGTAATAGTAAATACGTCATATAAGTATAAGTAAATTATTTAAAGTTTTCTCTCTCAGTTCACGTTAATAATTACGTTCATTGCTGATTAATCTTTATTTAAACAACAACACACACAAGTCTGCCTATTATGCATTCCTGGTGCCATCTACTGTGCCTTCAGGAATTGAAACTTTAGATTTAGACTAATTTGTTCGCAAAATTTTGTCTGCTTGATGAGCAAATCGAGAATGTTTGTAATTTATATTAAAATAAATATTATCGACTACAGATATAACAAATTAAATTTAAAAAAAAAGATAAAAAATAAGAAATCTTACTTAAAAACAGAACAGATAAGTTTCTCTCTGTCTAACGCAAATATTTTAATTTAGATGCTGATTCCTATCTTTTTATTCATAACATGTTGACTAACTATAGTTTTACAACAGAAAAGCTAACTAAGTCCATCTATGCACATTGTAGGAGTATTCTAAATGTAACTATTTCACAATTCATAAAACTGTCGGTAGACATATTAAAATGTTTCAATTGTTCGTTCCTGCTAACAATTAATACAGGTGTGTACTTGTGTAAAACATTTTTGAAGTTTCTTTAACTACTGAATAAAATTGATATTTTAAATGTTTTGTTATATTTTACAGGGAAATATTCATTAAGTACATAAAGGATTCAGTGATGAGTATAGATATGACTACTGTAGATTAACGTTAATTATTTGCAGGTTCATCTTTTTCTGTTTTTATTTTTCAGAACATTGCTAAAGATAATTTTAAAATATTATTTTCGTTTTCAAACATTTCCATAGAGTTCAGCCGATATTCACATGACGTGCATATGAAGATAAGAGAACAAATCAGTGGTTATTTGTTATGTACACGACACACACACACAAGTGTATCCAGGTGTTATTTACAACGACCTGAACAGTTTATTTCGTAACCGAAGACCTGTTTCAAAGCTTTTAGTACATACAATGGATCGTATGGCATGTGAAATAAAACGCACTGTTATTAAGAACAGTGAAGAAACGTTTTCGTTATGGTCTGTCTATTTACTTTAGCTACCTCTATCTGCCTGTCTCTCTGTCTGTTTGTGTATTCAAAATTGTTTGACGTTATATATACTTCAGAAACAGAAGCTTAAATATCCATCTATATTTATGTGTCTAAATGTGATTGCAGAGAGTGTGTGTGCGCGCGCGCGCATGTGTGTTATTGTGGCTAATTCTGTCAACAATGATTTGTATATTTGTGTGTTTAGTTAAAGACATTTTGTTCTGAACTTCTATACTGATTCAGTTAATTTCGATAAATTCTTCAGCGAATGATTATCTTTAGTGTCTTCAATATACTACATAGAGAAAGTATTAGATGGTGACTATTAAAAAATCATATTATATGTGATTTTTCAACGCACACGCATTCTGAAGTTGTTATCTACATAAAACATTAACCAATGGAATCCATTTTAGTATAATCCTATGTGTTCAGATATAATGAAAATATATATTGCTAAATGATCATTGTAATTATGAATGGATATGAAATATATCTAGAAATTCTTAATCCCTACAGTATACTTGAGATTTCTTCAGTTTTGATTATTAACAAAATCTCATTTCTTTTCTGCCAAGGTGGTGTTCTTTCAGTGGTAAAACTCATGTTACAGTTTGACTGCTATCAATACACATGTAACAGTTATTGTGTGACTTCGGGATGCCTGTTCATAATCTTTGTGGGAAGAATCTGTAAATCAGAAAACAGTCTTCAATTGTGTTCTAGTCGTTCACCATCTTTAACACCTCATGACATTTTACCCACTATTCTTAAGTTTATACTCTTTGTTCATTTTCTTGGCTATTTCCGAAAAATTGATTCTGGTTCAGACGGCAACATCCTCAACAAAGAAGTGTGATACTTAACTCTTTCCTAGAGAGGTTAAGCTAATTCATGATGGGAATTACGAAGTACGGAAATAATAATTATATACTAGTAAATCCGAATAATGCTTAAGGTATGTGTGTTAAGTCATCATATCCACTTCATCATCTTGATGATGCGTTAAAATGTTTTTGCCATCACAGCAATTTACCACATACTACTTGGTTTATGTCAAAGGAATAAAAGTAACTTGAGTCACACAGAACTATGTAACAGTATTTTATTTATATGTTGTTTGCAGTCTGAATTATGCACATATTTCATCGTTGATTTCTACAACCTAAAGATTTCATACAATTTGAAATAAGGTGTCTTCGGTTTTCGCAGGTCCTTCATGCACATGTTTCTGATTAACCACGAAGCCACTTATATCTGTGTAAGATCAAATAGATTTGGACACGTGTCGATCTCTTATACAGGGCCACATTGTTGGGTGCCCGTCTAGCAATCAGGGCAGTTGAAATCAGATAAAACCCTCCTCAATGCTGATACCAGGAAATTGTTCTTCTGGTGGATCAGACAAAATGAAATCAAACAATTTCATAGTGTGCAGAATATATTTATATTATTTCTTATTTTCGCCATTATAAATACACACATAAACACAAGTATACATAGAAACGTATAAATATGCACACATCTTAAAACATAAGCACTCATTCACACACACACACACACACACACACAAAAAACACACACACACACACACTTAGAATAGACTATCTTGCTCTAACCTATAGTAACAGTAGATCCTGTTTAAGGTTTGATACTCGTAAATTACACTGGCTGTACCTTAGTGTATCTCGCGTGTCAGTGACACGCTATTTTTATCTCACCTACATAAAAAACAAACAAACTCTTCACACTTTAATTTCATATGCTGGCGAGTCAAAAGTAAGAGCAGAATCCTGAAATATTATGGATACAAAATTATTTTAAAATTGCTTTAAGAAAAATTGTAATTCATTAACTGCGTAATCTTGCATAACAAGAAGTGAAACGTGTAGATTATGTCAAATTAATCTATATTAATATATATCCTTGAATATTAGCTTAGCAACCTTAATAAATATTTTATTTTAATTTTAATAAACACTCATACCATAATATAGTTTGCTGTTCTGTTGTACATGCCTTAAAACATAAAACACTTACAGAGAGAGAGAGAGAGAGAGAGAGAGAGAGAGAGAGAGAGAGAGAGAGAGAGAGAGAGAGAGAGAGAGAGAGAGAGAGAGAGAGAGAGAGAGAGAGAGATATGTGTTTGACAATTAACACAACGGTGTTTTCCCGGTAGAAAATAGTCCCTTTCCTATTTTGCGGTTTCGATGATTCAATACATACATGCGACTATTGAACATTAATGTTAATTACTCTGCAGCTATCTTTTTCTTATTTTATTTGTGAGATCGCTATAGCACACGTAAAGATACTTTTAAAATGTTCGTTTTGTTTTTCACGTACTTCCGTGTACATTCAATGGTGCTCGAACGATACTGCTATAACAGTACACCAAGTGTGTGTTTGTTTGTTATGTAGGTCAGATAGGTCACGCTGCACGAGATACACAGAGATATACCTGGGTATTATTTAGGAAGAGCTGAACAATTCATTGTTAATACAGTGTCTGCGCGCAACATTCTTGAGTATATCAATAGCAACTGTTTAATAACAACAACAACGACAACGACAATAATAATAACAATAATAATAATAAGAAGAAGAAGAATAAGAATAATGTACTATAAAAATGAAGAAAAAACAGTAAAAAAGATAATCAGATAAATATGAGTATTTGAACATTATGTTAATTTTCTTCTTCACTTATTAATATGCAGTACTGAAAACCATGTATCGACACAACGTTGAAATGCATTCGACATTAAAATTTTGTCAAGCATATTCATAGCAAATTGAAACCGTGAACAGAGACACAGGTCATAATTTCAGAAAATTATGTTTCTAATCATTGACATCAGGTTTTGCTTTCTCTACCGTGAAAGTCGTAATAACAATGATAATATATATAGACACACACACACACACACACACACACACACACACACACACAGATACATACATACACACACAATAACATAGAACATGTGTATATATATATATATATTTAAAACCACACAATAACACAGAACAGCCTGTCTTACTCTAACATACAGTAACAAGTCTGATCCTCGTAAATAAAACCCGAGTATGTTTCTGTGAGTATCATGTATCACTGACACACTATTTTCATCTGACCTACATAACAAACAAACACAGTCAATTTGATATGCTGGCCACGCTAGTTTCAGCACCGAACGAAAAGAAGTATACAAACATATTTGGAAAAAAGAACATTTTAAAATTATCTCTAGGTAAGCTGTAATGTTTTAGCAGAGCGATCTTGCGTAACAAGTAGACAACTGTGTCAAATTAAATACAATTATGTAATAATGTGTAACCTTCAGTATTATCTTATATTCATTTTAACAAGCACTCCCATGATTTCCATAGTTTGTTTGTCTGATGTATATACGTGAAAATACACACTCAATTGTATGATCTGTGTTAACACAGATGATGTTAAAGTTGTTCTGTGGGATAATTCCAAACACAAATCTTAATTTCTATGATTTACTTTGTATGATGAAAAAATAAATGTGTTGATGTCTTATGACTTTCTATAACTTAATCAGTTCAGATGATGATAGATTAAATCGCCAAGATTATGGAATGTAATGCCTAACAACATAAACAATATATATATTAACGTTAAGTAATTTATAATTATAACAATCATAATAATAATAATAATAATAATAATTAGTGTTATTATTGTTGTTATTGTTATTATTATTATTATTATTATTATTACATCAATAATAAAATAATGACCCTAGGTACTTCATATGATCATAATCCTTTAAACTGTTATTATTTTTATTTTTTTGTCAAATGAATAAATTTTGCTTGAAGTAATTTTACATCTTCTGCCACAATCACAACAACAATTATAATAATAAAAAAGAAAAGAGTGATATGGATACGTCATATAATTCTAATCTCTTAAAGCTGTTTCGTTATCGCTGAACTCTTTCCAAACGAGAATACGTGTTTGACGTTGTTTGTTTTTTTCAGTGTAAAAATCGCATTAACAAAACTATCGTCCGCTCGAGAAAACGAGACTGAAGCAATTTATCTTACAAGTCACGGTTGTTCGGTTCACAATTAACACTTTGTAGAGGTCAAAGTGAGATAAAAAGTATAAACAAGCCGTGCTACTTGTTACGGGTAAATAAACACACTGATACTGCTTATTTGTTTGAGCTATGTTGTATTTTGTTACTGTTAAAATTTTATTTTATTCTGTTGCAGAGTAATTTAATATGTTCAATTATAAATCAGTAATAAAGATACAACTACAGGACCAGATACTTATAATGTCAAGAATAAAGAACAAAGAAGATTTCAACGTGTAATAAAATATAGCTGAAGTCCATTTCATGACAAACTCAGCCCCCATCGACCCCTCCAGAAAAAAAACAAAAATTTATAACTGCAGAATCTTAGTTTTTAGCCGTATTACAGCCTCGTGCATTTCTGTATTATTTAATCTGTAAATATTGTCAGCATTTTCATTTTAATTAGTTTTATATGTTATATAACCATATCCTGTCTTGCGTCAAAAACATCATGAAAGTCTGTTGTGCTCTTATTAAATGATTCATATAGTTACGAGTAGATTTTTCGTCGTAGGTAGATGATAATAATAACTACGAATGGATGAGAAATGTATCTAGAAATTCCTTTTTTTTTTTTTTTTTTTTTTGAAAACACAGTGTCACCTGTTTTCTGTCAAGGTTATGTTTTCATGTTTGTGTTGTCCTATCAGTGGTAAAGCGCTCGTTACACTTTGATAGCTACTAACAGAAATAATGGAGGCATTATGCTACTACGGGACTCGTGTTTCAACATCCTTGTTATAACATTCTGTAAGTAAATAAATATGTCTACACGAACAGAGAAACACACATAAACATACACATGTATACATAAATATACATAGACACATAAACAGAAATGTACAAATACACATCTGAAAAGATGAAGACACACACATATACACACAAAGCAGTTTATACGTATGAAAGTGACTTAGAATAGTCTGTCTTGCTCTAACCTAGTAAAACAGTAGGCGCTGTGTCAGATGTAATAATAACACTGGGTGTACTTTAGTGTATCTCGTGTATCAGTGACACACTATTTTTATCTCAGCTACATAAAAAAAGCAGACACGTTGCAGATTTAATTTGATACGCTGGCGAGATTCGTCAAAAAAGCTGTGACCAGTATACTGAAATATTCGAGAATGGGGCAAAAGAGCATTTTAAAATTATTTTAAAATCAAGTGTAATTTGTTAAGCGCGTGATCTTGTATAACAGGGAGAGAAATTTGTAAATAAATTAAATTAATCTATAATAATATATAACCTTTAATATTATCTTAGTTCCATCAACTATCTTTTCTTTTTCTCTCATTTTTTTTGGTTGTTTTATTTATTTATTTTTTAATTTTAATTAAAATTCTCACCATTTTAAAGTTGTTTACGTGTTCTATATACCTTGAAAGATAAATCACTAATAAGTGACTACAAGAGTAGATGAAGATATGTGTGTTATTAAATGTCAATAGGCCAAATTACATACACACATAAATCCAGAAAACACTATAATTCATACATCTAAGCTCTAAGGAAGTCCCAGGCAAATGATGTAATGATTAAAAGCAATATGATAACTTTAAGAAGAAGAAGCATTTATTAAATGAAATATCACAAAACTTACAAAATTGCGTGTCTGCGGACGTTGATTCTGAATTTTATAATAATAGAGTCTCAGATATAAATGCAATATTTATAACTGCAGCTAAAGATACATTGTGAAAGAAACCAACCTATATTACAATAAGCATCATGATAATCAGGCTTGGTTTAACAAAGCGTGCAAAACTGCCGAAAAGAGATAAGGGAAGAGAGACAAAGATATAAACAATTTCGTGGAGGTATACTGAAAGCTAACTTGAAGTACAAAGAGAATCAGTTCAAATAAACGCTAAATAGATCACTTAGGGAACGTAAAATATCTGCTAACCTTACTTTGAAAATGCTAAAAACATCAAATACAATAGAGTACTTGTCAGTTCTTAACAGCAATAAACACTGACTGTCAGAAGCAGATGTCTGAACTGATATTTTTCACAACCTTTAATTGTAACGTTGATGAAAATTGCACACGCAAAGCCAAGAAAGCACTAATGATATTTTGAACAACCCTTTTTCAGCCGACGAAATATCTAGAGCAGTGATCAACCAGCCGGAGAAGACTTTATTACTGATAAATATATTAATATATACTGTTAATATTATGTTACCTTTACATGTTCTATTGTTTAACGTTATTCTTCGAACATCAACTGTAACATCTAGTTGGTTGATTGGACTCTTTAAACCAGTATATAAGAAGAAAAGTGCCAGAAGTTAGTTAGAAATCTATAGACCTGCTTCATTATCAATCTCTTTAGATACATTATTTGAATCTGTAGTGAATTCTGAATTAAATAAGATTGCAGATACGACAAATCTGCGTTTACAAAATCAAGCTGTATTTCGTAAAAGTTATTCCATAACGGACCACTTATTGTCTTTATAGTATATAATTATTGTAATAAAGAAATATAAATAAATTAAAAATATTAATAACTAAATAAATAATTAAATAACAATTAAATAACCACATCCCTTTGCAGCTTACCAGACAGATTAATAACAATTTCACTAGATGTAGTTCATTCTCAATTTTAATGGACATAGATTAACTAGAATTTTACTGAACACAGTTAAGTCACAGTTTCACAAGACACAGAGTAAGTAGAAATTTAGTAGACAGAGGTTAAACACAAATTTAATATACTATAGATTAATTAGAATATGAAAAAAAAAACATACTTTAATCACAATTTTACAGATTTATCGGAGTTATATGCTGTACAGTATCAGTTAATCGAAAGAATAACAGTGTAATTTTAGAAAATAAAATACTATTGTCTTCAAGTAAACATAATAACAGTAATAAAACACATTTAAAAAAAAATGTCTAACTACGTTTTTGTTTGAAAATAAAACATATGTATGTATATATATATATATATATATATATATACATACATTTAATTAGCTCTTTTGATTAAAAAAAATCAATAATAGTGAATAATTGTTATATAATTTCATTTCCTGCAAATAGATGTGTTTATCCGATGTTTAACCTATGTATGTCTGTACGTATATGTGTATATGTAGGAATGAATGAACCTATCTATCTACAACACAGATATATATATATATGTGTATGTATGTATGTATGTACATACCTATGTATCTATGTGTAAGTGTATATATATGTACAGTAAAAGCAATGAAATAAGTTGTTTCGAAGTTTTGTGTAAACACACTTATAAAGAGATATTTTAATCTTTTTGTCCATTATCACCGACTCCTAATACTTCATACTGATGCTGTTCAGTTAACCCACTTCGTTCTACGTTGTTACCTACACAGAAATAATAAGACATGTATAATCATGTGTGTTACATTTCAGAAATAATCATCCATACATTACTAGTTAAACGTAGAAGAAATAGTCAGAAAAAAACGCATTCATAAACCATAGATAATAAAATGTACAGAGAATTAAAAAGAGAAAATATGAAAAGTGACAGAATAGCATCACCAGGTTGCTATTTACAACTTGAAACACAAATACTAATCTATGACGCTGATAAAACATATCACACCGAAAAATATTAATTTACATGTAGTCTGTATTTATCATAGAAAAATGCTAAATTTAATACTAGCATATCTGAATATATAATACAAATTAGTTCTACTAATTAACCAAGTAATAAAAAACAACCTTAGACGTTTTTAGCCCAATATATAAATGACAACATTTTATGTCATTACTATTTTATAATATTTGTTCAGTCTTCTGTTTCAGGCCCCTTCTTTGCTTGTTCATTTTTAGTTCCTTCTGTACCTTCCTTCATTTTTTCCTGATTGCCTTGTCAGGAGTCTTAATATACACTGAACCTTCAGAACTGAATACTGTTCAGTAAAGTAAGGCGTATTCAAATAGCTATTAAGAAAATGTTGCACTTACCCGGTTCAGAAGGAAGATTTTCGTATGTTGAAGACTGCGGTTCTGGATCAGTTCTGTGATTTTAAACGGACAAAATAATAATAAAATTTACATACAGCCTTCTTACAACTAACAGTCAAATGAATTATATATCTATCTATCTATATCTATATCTATATCTATATATATATATATATTGGTAATTATATAAAAGGAAATCAACCCTGAAGTTAATTAAAAGAAATTACCGAAGAATGTAACTGTGGATTGTTGGATGATAACATACACAAAATAGACAGCATATACAGATATCATAAAGAAAGACATCGTACACAGACACACAAAATTACACTTGCTCTGCTAGAAAGATAGGAAAATTAATAGATAAATTTGACAGTGATGTTTATGGATAATAGATTCAGGTACAAGTCCGATGAGTTATCGAAAGAGAAAACTAGGATCTAGCTAGTGAGGAATCTCTTCGGTATCTCTCTTCAAGGAAACTCGGTGCTCAAACTTCGAGTTTGAAAGTAGCAAACATCATATCATAAAGATTCCCTACTAGTAGATCACCATTACAGAATATGGTTATCACGGAATCTAGTGTAACACATTTTGGATCTGTCAGTCTTTTTCTAACATCGGAAAAAGTTCTATTAATGAATCAGTACATTTAAGATATCTTGAAAACAGTGCAAAATTTCGTTTACACAACTGACCACGACAGCCTAGTGTTCCGTTGACCAGAGATATGTCATCTCACCCTTGATCGTCAATAAGCTAGAGGTTAACACAAAAATATTTCAGACATCGATCGGGAACTGCTTACATTTACAGATTCACAGATCACTGAACCTCTGAATTGTGGACTTTAGAATGTCATCTTCATTGAAACAGGATAGGATGTTTTATCAGGAGACTCTTAACCTTTCATTTGCATAATAAATGTACTCGTGTAAGGACTGAAATGTGTAATCACTGCTGTGAAGGAGGACATATATGCACCGACATAGCTACCAACAAATTTAAACTATATTCACCTGTAATGTCAGTTAACATTAACTTTTTACATACTCATGTTTCTTTTTTCCATTTCCTGAAAAAAAAGATTTAAACCAAAAGTGTAGGTATTAAATAAAAATAAGAAATAATAATATAAAAAAGAAAGTAATAATAAAACAACAAATTAGAATTCTATTTTATTGCTAGTAAAATTCAAAAATGTAAAAATGTTTTCCACAAAAGCATAATACGGAATATTTATCATAATATTTGTTATATTAAATAAAATAATCGGTAACAATGTCTGTTATTTTATAACAATAATAATAATAATAATAATAATAATAATAATAATAATAATAATAAATAAGATGAAAATGATAATGATGAAATTACATATAAATATTTTAATTTCTATTCTTTCAAAAAATATTTCTTTTTCTTTCAAATTGTATTACTGATACTCATTTCTCTCTCTCTCTATCTCTCTCTCTCAGACACACACACACACATGCATGTACATGAACACAGTCACATATACACACAGAAGAAGATGCACTCAAATGCACGTTCGCACATTACAAATAACACAGCAAAGAAACAAAATGATGAACCTTTTTTCAGTCTACGACATATGAAAATAATTCCATTAACAAGAATAGTTAAGACGAGAGTCCCTGATCCAGATCCAACAGCCACTGCTATCACATTTTCATTACATACCTCATCTCAAAACACACTTGTTAAACTGAGTAAAGAAATACTATAAAAAGTATTAGAATTTGAAACGTGTACACTATAACAAAACATTGATTAAATGGGTACATATTATGCCACAGTAAATACAGAAAAATAAAGCTTACAAAATATGATAGGAAAAAGGAAGGAACGAAAATAAAGGAACCAGAAAAGTGGTGCAAGGTTCAACATTTGTATGAGTCGCCTTATTTCGTCATGGTTAATGTCTGCAACCAAATAATTAACACTACATCAATTTTGCACAGAGTTCCTATGTATGCTGTTCTCTGTGCGGTGGCTGGGGTTAAAAGGTTGATTCAATGTATTTTGTACAAGAATATCAAACATGTTTCCTTGTCATGTCTCACTGGAGGTTACGCGCAACAGTTCCTTGTTCGAGTTGGAGACTGATGAATTATATATAACCAAATAGAGATTCAAAGAAAACCACAAAAAACAGTTTTTGATCTTAAAAAGCCGACATCGAACCTTCTGATTCACTATCGTCTAACAGTAAGAATCCGTGAACAAAATTTAATAATAATAAAAAAAAGCTACATGACTGCACCTTCCAAGATTCTTCCTTATCAGTTGTACAATCCAGAAGCGAAATATGTCAAATACTTTCTAAAAGCAAATGTTCTGTGTAATGTGAACATCACATTCTAAGCGAATTCTTCCCTTAATTCTACCAAACGAGTGATAATATCTCAAGATTTGGCTGAACTTGAAAATAAGGAAATCCTTGAAAATTTGTCTCCTTAAGATGTAACATCAGTGAGGAGATTTAACATTCCATAGAACAACGAAGTCATTCCAATGAATACACTGATATCAGGTCAGTGTATCTCAGCTCTATTTTCCGAAGGTGGCTTTTGTCTTCTGTGGCCAGTTAAACGATAAAAGCAAAGCATGCAAAAATGAAGCAAAGTAAATATAATAACGTGAATGTGCTACATGGAAAGTGGAGAAAAAAGGTTGAACTGAACCTCAGACATTTAATTCTTCCAAGAAAAATATCACCGAGTTTTCTGGAGGAAGACATGGATTCAATATATTTGAACCTTCCAGAGAAAAAGAAAAGAAAATGAAAAACACAGAACAAACCACTGCAAGTATGAAAAAAAACAAAAAAACAACAACAACATGAACATCAAAAAAGAAAGAAAAATTGAAAGTAACACCCGTATTTTCCTCTAATGAATAATTCAATCACTGAGTGGAATTGCTGTGGCAGGTTATCCCAACTTTCATGATTTGAGTCTTATAGTTGTTAAAAATAATCCTTTTACACTGTGTAAACGGCTGCCAAGATAAAATAAAAAGGTGTTTCCAGTTAGATAAAAGTAAAAACCGTATACCGGTTTAGGCAAAAAACAGAATAAGACCGTAATGTTAATCTTGGAATATATGCTTTATATATATATATATATATATATATATATATATGTTTATTTAAATTTGTTTCAAAAGTACAAGATAACTCAAAATAAGTGGTGATTTCATAAATGTTTCTGGTTAAGAAAAAAACATAAAAAGTGTACCTGTTTCCAATCTAACACAACTGGAATCAAATAAAATAACGTTTTAATGTGGGTACCTACTGTTACAGTATCTCTCTCCTCTGTAAAACATTTATCTCCGTATTTGTTATAAGCCAAAATCCACACAAGATACTTCGTGTTTGATTTCAGAGACGTTATCATTGTTTTGTGGGTTGTGTGTAGACCAAGTTCTAGAAATTTCTCTGTAACGTTGTTCCACTGTGCTGAAGTACTTTCTCTGTACTGCACAATCAATCTTTGCACGAAGCCGCCGTTAAATTCCTCTGTCCAAGACATTGAAATGGAGGAAGAGTAGAATCTATGTACGTTCAGATTAGAGGGAATGCTCGGTGGACCTTGTACCCAAAACGACAGCATATCAGTTCATGTTGACAACCAAGAAGAAGAGAAATAACAAGATCTTTAACAAGAAAAAGAGCTAAAAGAAAAATAATTATACAAAACAAAATGTGATTGAATAGGTCGGATTAATAGACGAATACAAAGTAATACCTTCAGAAACAGCTGTGTAATCTATAACTTTGTATAACTCTCTCTCTCTCTCTCTCTCTCTCTCTCTCTCTCTCTCTCTCTCTCTCTCTCTCTCTCTCTCTCTCTCTCTCTCTCTCTCTCTCTCTCTGTCTGTCTGTCTCTCTCTCTCTCGCTGTCTCTCTTTCTCTCTCTTTCTCTCTCTGTCTCTCTCTCTTTCTCACTCCCTGTCTGTCTTTCTCTCTGTCTGTCTGTCTGTTTCTCTCTCTCTCTCTCTCTCTCTCTCTCTCTCTCTCTCTCTCTCTCTCTCTCTCTCTCTCTCTCTCTCTCTCTCTCTCTCTCTCTCTCTCTCTCTCTCTCTCTCTCTCTCTCTCTCTGTCTGTCTGTCTCTCTCTCTCTCTCGCTGTCTCTCTTTCTCTCTCTTTCTCTCTCTGTCTCTCTCTCTTTCTCTCTCCCTGTCTGTCTTTCTCTCTGTTTGTCTGTCTGTCTGTTTCTCTCTCTCTCTCTCTCTCTCTCTCTCTCTCTCTCTCTCTCTCTCTCTCTCTCTCTCTCTCTCTCTCTCTCTCTCTCTCTCTCTCTCTCTCTCTCTCTATGTGTGTGTGAGTGAGTGTTTTTGTGTGTGTGTGTGTGTGTGTGTAGAAATGTTTAATAAAGAGTGAATACTGCTGTGATTGTGCAAGACAGACGTGACGGGTAGACACCTGTCTGTGTATGTTTATATATATATTTAAACAGAGACAAAACGTCAGCACACGGTTATTAATTACATGTAAGCGTTTAAGAAGTAATCACACTCGAAAAACTGTGAGTGGGTTTTCACAATGCTAATTACTATATCAATTGTTATTTTGTTCTGGAATTTACACCCAGTATCTGAAGTAGACAGCATCCGGATTAGCCACTGTTTTGTTCAGAACTGATTAGCAGTAGGTGGAAGGGAAACTGAAATGTGCCGGTGCAGCAGTTAATTACAAACCCCTGGAAATCGCACATCCGAGGGTTTGTAATTTGCTAGGAAATGCCCCCTCCCCCCGTGGAATAGCACACTGCATAGCACCCCTGTTACTCCTATCTTCTGGCACACCACTGGCATAGACTTTGAATCGCAGTCAGAAGAGAAACGTTTATATACAAACAGTTTCTCAGTACTACAACAGGTGTTATCAGTGCTTTAGTTAATTATTGTTTATGAAGGAAGATTGTCTGTAAATAATTTCAAATCAGCCTGTCGCTCTTTTTATTTTTGAGTTGTGTACCACAATCATGGGACTAGAGCTTTTTCAAGCTGCAGCTAAAAACAAATTAGAAAAATCTCAAATTTTGAGGTTGCGGCGGCAAGAAATACTATTTGTTGCTATTTAACAGACATACTGTACTTGAAACTGTTCTTAAACAAAAACATAATTAATTTTGGGCAAAAATATGTGCGAAAAAAAATTATGACGTGAAATATATGTTGTTCATATCAAAACCACATATAAAAGGAATGTTTATAGTGAGATGCAATTAAAAACAGCATCACTACTGTTGTGTGTTGTATATTAGGATGGGTTCGTGATTTACAGGGTTTGTCATTTCCTGCTACACTAGTTTATACACAAATCTCGGTTTGTCAAAGGTTATTTTTCTACTAGTGCACGGTGTGTGTATGTGTGTGTGTGTGTGTGTGTGCATGTATGTATGTTATTTTTGTGTGTACATACACGCACACATATATACGCAAACATATACATATACTATGACTCAATGTGTGCAGAAAAGTAACACAGAAACAAATAAATAAATAGCAAAATGTAAATAATAATACATGATACATTTATTTCTATATTTTTGTAATTCACCTGTTTACATTTTAAACACAAATTAAATACAAAAATAGACAGTGTGAACATTCATGATAAAAAGTACAAATTTATTTTTCTGTTTTTCGTTTACTTCTATCTCATACATAAATAAATAAACAAAGACTTGGTAGTCTTAGTAAAAAAAAAATGATAAATAAATCAAATAACAGTTCTTTTTTTCATGTCTAACAACCAGGAAATACATACACAATGCATCTACATATTATGTTTCATATAAAAAAAATAATAATAATAATAAATAAACAGATAAATAAAAAAAATAAAAATGTATAAATATATGAATAAATAAAAAAAATGACAGTAAAATAATAAATAAGGAATGAGAAGTTTATATACATCATGCACGTTTGTGCCAGAAATCAGTCCTAGGCCCTGCATTTGAATCTTTGCGAATTACAATCAAGGAGTTGGCCCCGGGCTTCACCAGACCTCCACACGACACTGATCAAGTGTCACGTTGTTAGTTTAAAATAAAGAAATCGTGTTACGAGATATATGTATACTCATCTTACATAAATCTTCTTTAAAACAGATTAAAACAATTGAATAGATTAAGTACTACTAGATTGCATTGTTTATACGTAAGTTATAAAATCTGTATAATAATAATAATAATAATAATAATAATAATAAATAATAATAATAATATTAATAGAAACAAGAGCAACAACAACAATAATAATAAGAAATAAATCTTACAGTACACTAAATATAAGTGTACATATTTTATTTCTCTGACGATGCTTGCATGACCAGTATATCAAGTTAAGGTAACACGTGACGTTTGTTTGTAATGTAGCTCAGATAAAAATAGCGTCTCATTGCTATATAAGAAAGACAAAGGTATACTCGGGTGGTATTTACAACGATCTGACAAATTCATTGTTAACAAACTCTCTGCCCATAAGTGTAGAAATAAACCATGAACATATGAAATTATTTATATTTGTGATCATTTCAAGAGAGAAGATATAGACAACCCAATTATTTCCAATAAACCGAACAAACTAGCAAACTCGTAAATAAAAAATAATACTATTATATGAGATAATATTTTCACATCTTCTATTGGCACGTACCATACCTTTAAAAAGCCTCACGCTGTAATACTGTTTATTATATGTATATCAATAACAGCCATAAAAATTTTAAAATAAAAATAAAAATAAACAATACAATAACATATTATACACTGGGTGATATTCCAATAGGAACGTTAGATAAGCAGGAAGAAACTAATGAAGAAAGAACGAAAGACTGAGATGAACACAAGCAAATAAATAAATAAATAAATAAATAAATAAATAAATAAATAATAATAATAGTAATAATAACAATAATAATAATAATACATTAGATTGAATTAAATTAACACAATATAAAATACATTGCAGTGTGAAAATAGTTATTTCCCTGAAAAAAATTTCTGATCGATAATTTCTTAGAATCGAGAAATCTCTGTTTAACTCTTGTGTTGATCACAGAGATCAGGGATGTATAAAGAAATAAATAAATAAAATGACACAAAGTAAAACGAAGTAATCAGATACAGCATAAACTATAAACGATACATTGAACTCTACAGATACCGGACCAGTTATCCGGCGTCGTGAAATCCCGAAAGACCAGAAAACCAGAACTTTTTCCCGACGCAATTTTCATAGTTTGCGCGCGCGGGTATTCTCCTCACGAGACTGGAACTACTCTTTCAAGCCGCATGGTGTTCATTCACTCGCCGCATTGTTTACGTGTCGCGTCACCACAGTTGTACATCGTCAGTTTTCTTTATTTCGTTTTTCTTTTTTAAATTATAAAATGTTTATGCCTAAATACTTACGAACTTAGATGCATCGGCACGAGAAAACCTGAAAATCTAGAAATTCGGAATGTCTCAGGCCCCAAGGAGTCCCGATAATTGGTCCGGTATCTGTATTTAGGCGATAGTATTACAACTACTGCTATTGCAACTGCTACTACTACTACTAATAGAATAATTATTATTATTATAATGACGATACCATTATTATTTTTATTTCTTCTGAGTATTTTTTTTTATTTATTATTGTTGGTGTTGTTATCATCAAATATTCTTCGATATTTACCATAAACGAGTGTGTTAGGTAGAAAAAAAATAAAACAAATAAAAATCGTTAAAGACAATTTACAAAAAAAAAATATAGCCTTGACAAAATAGTTTACATGTTCAATATGTCTGATCTGATTTAAGCAAAGTAATAATAGTACGGCATATATTAAATTACAATAAAATACAAAATACCTTCAAGTTTCAAAATGTCCGTCTGCGTCAGAAAGTACGTCCTTGCTTGGCGACTGTTCCAATACGATTTACCTGTTGTGGATTCTCCAATCAAGCAGAAACAGGAACGTTCAGTATCACATTTTCGAAGAATGGATACTATTTTCCGTGTAAATTTGATACCATCAATTTGATCGTCACTAAACCAATATAGAAAATCTATCATGCTATCTTCAGGTTCAGCCAAATCTAAATCATTTGGAGGTTCCCATGTTCTCAAATAGTCAATAATGGACACTTTCGGATCTACTTTAGAATTCACAATTTCAAGTTGTAACTTCAAAACTCTGTGAAATGAAATCTGACTCATGATAAAAGTGAACCAACCAAGTGGTTGATTTTCTCCAGGTATTGTACACATTTTATTTGCTTCTTGTTTGTAATTTCTAACCCAAGTAATTAATTGTTCTCTGGTTGTTGCCACACTAACAACTAATAATCTACTAGCTATTTCTGTCATTTTCATGCCTTTAGAACTTACTTTTAATTTGTTAGCAGTCTCTCGTTCGGCAGCTTACACGGCTCTTCTCTTCTCTGGTGATAGCGTTGATCACTTGTTCTGCAGATCGAGCTGTCGATTTTCGTTCAGAGGATATTCCTTGATGCATCTACAATAATTTCATCCTCTGAGAAAGGTTCTGGTGTTTTTTCTCGGTGTTGTTGTTGAATCGCTTCATGCTCTAGTTTCAACGTGATGTACTGGGCAAGAATATCCGATGCAGTTGTCTCAGGTTTTCGTCGACCAGACTGAAAGTTCTTCCTCCATTTACTCCATTCGTCTTTTTCTTCTAAATCTTTTTATCGTTCTTCTGGTGGTAGTATATTTTCTAGAGTTTGTTCTAGCGTAATCACAGGTGCTTTAGACAAAGCCACACCATATTCAACCGGAAGAGCTAAATCGTAAGATCCCATAAACATGTACTGATCGTTTCGTTGTAGATAACGAAGGAGACCAGGAATAGAGCAGACTTTGGCAGAGGTAACGCTCAGACCAACTTTCTCAGCAAACTTCTTCATACCACGATACTGCTGGTCATTTCCGACAGATGCTTCGTTACCGGTCTTACTGCATACGATGTGCATGTGACGATTGTTTGATGGACAGTCGTTTGACGTTTCTTCACGTTGATGAATTTACCAGCAGTGTTTTCCTCGGTCCACTTTCAAATACAGCAGGTGCATTCTTTGGAGGTGCAGATACCAAAAACAGCTTCAGTCGACTGATGAAATCTTTAGTAGCCAAAACTGGGATTTTACTCACATCTTGAGGTAAGCCGTTCCATTTAATGCATGGACTACTACTACTCCTACTACTACTGTTATTACTACTATTACTATTTCTACTACAAATACAACTACTACTACTCCTAATACTACCATCACTACTATTACTACTACTACCACTACTGCATCTACTACTGCTACTACTACTATTACTATTATTACTAGCCCTAGTCTTTCCAGTAATACTAATACTACTACCACTGTTAATAGTGCTGCAGCTACTGCTACTACTACTATTACCTATCGTACTAGTACTACCACTATGACTACTACTATTACCTATCGTACTAGTACTACCACTATGACTACTACTATTACAACTGTATCGCTTTTAGATTTGTCATCTCGGTTTTGTTTTATATTTAAATGAAAAACACAAATTATATGGAGAAAGAGTTCTTCTCTTTATAGTCTAGATTTCTTGAAGAACACATGACTATTGAAAATTTAAAGCAAATAGTTTGAAAACAGAAACAAAATAGAAGAAATATTAATTGTGTAAATGTCATACGGAAGCTTATTATTTAGATCTGATATACTTCTGACTTTTCAATGAATAAATCCTCGAGCACACTGACAGATATACATACATACATGCATACATACATACATACATACATATACATAAACACACACACATATATATATATATTCAAGCATAAATACTTACCTAGATAAAACCCACTCACATAAAAACACACTCGTACACACAAATTAGCAGACGACACATACTTGCCATTGGCAGGTTTTGAGAAAAAATTAGATGCACACGAAAATTTCGACATGCAAAAAACAGTATCCTTCGTGTGAAGCGATGATTACCCTCGGTTACTGAGCAACCTTTTCAAGCTTGGCTTGATGGCTCAACGATAGCGTTGTCTCCCTTCGGAGTGCGGGCGAACGAGAGCCATACGTTCGAGTCTCGACAGCGGCATCTGAGGAGGTTGGACAAATCATGATTGGACTTTGTCCACCTGTGATAGCGCCTCCCTGAATATTGTCTACAGGCTAAGTAGACGTACATAAGAATAGTCAGTGCTAAATTATACACATAAAAACACAAGCATAGACATACGCACAAAGAAACGTGCATGCAATTACGAGGCTATATTTAAAAGTGGAGTATCCAGATCTCCGCCTTGTGTTTAACACTATCCGTCATAGTTTATTATTATTATTATTATTTTCTAAACCAACCTTCTATAAGTATAAAGGGCAAGAGCAGTATTGCATATTGGTGTATACTACATATAGTTTATTCTACTCCATCAGTTTATTATCATAGAACACGGCCTTACAGAGTAATTTTTTTAATAAATCAGGATAATAATAATAATAATAATAATAATAATAACAACAATAATAATAATAATAAATATAATGACAGTAAT
>CM022676.1:16341946-16354446 GCA_012295275.1 Chrysomallon squamiferum
CATTCATGAGATCATCAATAATAGCAATTTTTTAATAAGAACAACAACGACAATACTACTACTACTACTACTACTACTACTGCTAATAACAATGTACTATAAAAATGAATAAAATACAGAAAAAGGTAATCAGATAAATATGATTATTTGAAAGTTATGTTAATTTTCTTCTTCACTTATTAAAATACAGTACTGCAAACCATTTATCGACACAACGTTGAAGGACATTCCATATTAAAATTTTCTGAAGCATATTCATAGCAAATTGAAACCGTGAACAGAGACTCAGGTCATACATTTCAGAAAAAATATATTTCTAATCATTGCCATCAGGTTTTGCTTTCTCTACCGTGAAAGTCGTAATAATAATGATAATAATAATATATATATATATATATATATATATATATATATATATATATATATATATATATATATAAACACAGATATATACATACATACACACACAATAACACAGAACAGCCTGTATTACTCTAACATACAGTAACAAGTCTGATCCTCGTAAATAAAAAACCCTAGTATGTTTTTGTGAGTATCGTGTATCAGTGACACACTATTTTTATCTGACCTACATAAGAAACAAACACAGTCAATTTAATATGCTGGCCACGCTAGTTTCAGCACCGAACGAAAATAAGTATACAAAAATATTTGGAAAAAAGAACATTTTAAAATTATCTCTAGGTTAGCTGTAATGTTTTAACAGAGCGATCTTGCGTAACAAGAAAACAACTATGTCAAATTAAATAAAATTATGTAATAATGTGTAACCTTCAATATTATCTTACGTTCATTTTAAAAAACACACCTATGATTTCCAAAGTTTGTTTGTCTGATGTACATACGTGAAAATACACACTCATTGTCTGATCTGTGTTAATACAGATGTTGGTAAAGCTGTTCTGTGGGATAATTCCAAACACAAATCTTAATTTCTATGATTTACTTTGTGTGATGAAAATATAAATGTGTTGATGTCTGATGATTGTTTACAACTTAATCAGTTCAGATGATAATGCATTAAATCGCCAAGATTATGGGATGTAATGTGGAACAACATAAAGAAAAGATATGTTTGTATATATGTGTATATACATATATATATATGTGTGTGTCTTTGTCTATATATATGTTATTATTATTATAGCAATAATAAAATAACTAGTCTAGGTACTTCACAGAATCATAATCCTTTAAACTGTTATTATTGTTATTTTTTTCAAATCAATAAATTTTGATGAAGTAATTTTACATCTGCAGCCAGAATCACAACAACAATTATAATAACAAAAAAAAAGAAAACAGTAATATTGACACGTCATATAATTATAATCTCTTAAAGCTGTTTCATTATCGCTGAACTCTTTCCAAACGAGAATGCGTGTTTGAAGTATTTTTGTTTTCCAGTGTAATAATCTCGTTAACAAAAAAATCGTCTGCTCGTGAAAACGAAACTGAAGTAATTTATCTTACAAGTCACGGTTCTTGGGTTCACAAGTGACACTTTACAGAGGTTAAAGTCAGATAAAAAGTATTAAGAAGCCGTGCTACTTGTTACGGGTAAATAAACACACTGATACTGCTTATTTGTATGAGCTATGTTGTATTTTGTAACTGTTTAAATTTTCTTTTATTCTGTGGCAGAGTAATTTAATATGTTCAATTATAAATCAGTAATAAAAATACAACTACAGGACCAGATGATTATAATCTAAAAAATAAAGAACCAAGAAGAGTTCAACGGGTAAAAAAATATGGCTGAAGTCCATTTCATGACAAACTCAGCCCCCACAAAAAATAAATATATTTATAACTTCAGAATCTTAGTTTCTAGCCGTATTACAGCCTCGTGCATTTCTGTAATATTTAATCTTTAAATATTGCCAGCATTTTCATTTTAATTAGTTTTATATGTTATATAACCATGTCCTGTCTTGCGTCAAAAACATCATGAAAGTATGTTGTGCTCTTATTAAATGATTCATATAATTATGAGTGGATTTTTCGTTCTAGGTAGATGGTAAGAATAACTACGAAAGGGTGAGAAATGTATCTAGAAATTCCTCTTTTTTTTTTTGAAAACACAGTGGCACCTGTTTTCTGTGAAGGTGATGTTCTTCATGTCTGTGTTGTCCTATCAGTGGTAAAGCGCTCGTTACACTTTGATAGCTACTAATAGAAATAATGGAGGTATTATGTTACTACGGGATTCGTGTTTCAACATCCTTTTTGTAACACTCTGTAAGTAAAGAAATATGTTTACACGTACAGACAAACACACATAAACATACACACGTAGACATAAATATACATAGACACATAAACAGAAATGTGCCCACACACATCTGAAAAGATGTAGACACACACATATACACACAAAAGAGTTCACACGTATGACAGTCACTTAGAATAGTCTGTCAAGCTCTAATCTAGTAAAACAGTAGGCGCTGTGTAAGATGTAATAATAACAGTGGGTGTACTTTAGTGTATGTCGTGTATCAGTGACACACTATTTTTATCTCACCTACATAAAAAACAGACACGTTGCAGATTTAATTTGATACGCTGGCGAGATTCGTCAAAAAAGCTGTGACCAGTATACTGAAATATTCGAGAATGGGGCAAAACAGCTTTTTAAAATTATTTTAAAATCAAGTGTAATTTGTTAAGCGCGTGATCTTGTATAACAGGAAGACAAATTTGTAAATAAATTAAATTATTCTATAATTATATATAACTTTTAATATTATCTTATTTACATCAACTCTCTTTTTTTTGGGGGGGTATTTATTTATTTTTATTTTTTTTAATTTTAATTAAAATTCTCACCATTTTAAAGTTTGTTTACGTGTTCTATATACCTTGAAAGATAAATCACTAACAAGAGAGAGAGAGAGAGCGAGAGAGAGAGAGAGAGAGAGAGAGAGAGAGAGAGAGAGAGAGAGAGAGAGAGAGAGAGAGAGAGAGAGAGAGAGAGAGAGAGAGATAGAGAGAGAGAGAGAGTGGGAGAGAAAACAGAACGAGAGAGAGACAGAGAGAGATAGAGAGAGAGAAAGAAATAGAGAGAGAAAAAGGAGAGAGAGAGAGAGAAAGAGATACATAGAGAGAGAGAGAGAGAGAGAGAATGAGAGAGAGAGAGAGAGAGAGAGAGAGAGAGAGAGAGAGAGAGAGAGAGAGAGAGAGAGAGAGAGAGAGAGAGAGAGAGAGAGAGAGAGAGAGAGAGAGAAATATACTAAAACAACGAGTATCAAAGGATAAAAATAAAAATAGCTGTGGTCGTATTCTCCTTAATTTCTATGGATACAATAACAAATTTATTGTGACTACAAGAGTAGATGAAGATAGATGTGTTATTAAATGTCGATAGGCCAAACTACATACACACATAAATCCAGAAAACACTGTAATTCATACACCTAAGCTCTGAGGAAGTCCCAGGCAAATGGTGTAATGATTAAAAGCAATATGATAACTTTAAAAAGAAGAAGCATTTATTAAATGAAATATCACAAAATTTACAAAATTGCATGTCTGCGGATGTTGATTCTGCATTTTATAATAATAGAGTCTCAGATATAAATGCAATATTTATAACTGCAGCTAAAGATACGTTTGGAAAGAAACACACCCATATTACAATAACCTTGATGGTAATCAGGCTTGGTTTAACAAAGCGTTCAAAACTGCCGAAAGAGATAAGGGAAGAGAGACAAAGATATAAACAATTTCCTGGAGGTATACTGAAAGCTAACTTGAAGTACAAATAGAATGAGTTCAAATAAACGCTAAATAGATCAATTAGGGAACGTAAAATATCTGCTAAACTTACTTTGAAAATGCTAAAAACATCAAATACAATAGAGTACTTGTCAGTTCTTAACAGCAATAAACACTGACTTTCAGAAGCAGATGTGTGAACTGATATTTTTCACAACCTTTAATTGTAACGTTGATGAAAACTGCACACGCAAACCAAGAAACCACTAATGATATTTTGAACAACACTTTTTCAGCCGACGAAATATCTAGAGCAGTGATAAACCAGCCGGAGAAGACTTTATTACTGATGGATATATTAATATATACTGCTAATATTATGTTACCTTTACATGTTCACCTTTACGTGTTCTATTGTTTAACGTTATTCTTCGAACATCAACTGTAACATCTAGTTGGTTGATGGGACTCTCTAAACCAGTATATAAGAATAAAAGTGCCAGAAGTTATTTAGAAATCTATAGATCTCCTTCATTATCAATCTCTTTAGATACATTATTTGAATCTGTACTGAATTCTGAATTAGATAAGATTGCAGATACAACAAATCTGCGTTTACAAAATGAAGCGGTATTTCGTAAAAGTTATTCCATAACGCACCACTTATTATCTTTATAGTTTCTTGAATATTTTAATAAACAAATGTAAATCAATTAGAAATAATAATAACTAAATAAATACATAATAAAATGAAAAAAAATAATAAAAATAAAAGAGTATAGTTTGCTTTTGTAGATTTTGAGAAGGCTTTTGAAGTTGTGATAGTGTCAGCAGGACTGGATTACGGAATAAGTTAATTAGGTCTGATATAAACAGGAACTACTTTAATGTTTTAGTAAATATCAATTAAGATACTAATGCAAGAAATAGAGCGAACAGTTTTTTATCTGATTCTGAAATCGGTGTCAGGCAAAGAGACAATCTCTCATCATGCCTTAGAGCAGTTTCTCATAGACAGGAGGACAATTAATTGCAACAAGGAAAAATGTAACGTTTAGTTTGAGCTTTTATTCTACTATAACCTGACATTACAGTACTGTTAGCAAAAAGACCTAACGTATTTCTTTGTACAAAACATAAATGTCATACGCTGTTTCTACCAGAAACAAATTAATCAGAATTTTACTAGATATAGTTTAATTAGAATCTTACTAGGCATAGTTTAATAACAGTTTTACTAGACATGTATTATTCACAATTTTACTAAACAAAGACTAATTGGAATTTTACTGGACAAAATTTAATCATAATTAAATAGCCACAGCTCTTTACAATTTACTAGACAGATTAATAACAGTTTCACTAGATGTAGTTCATTCTCAGTTTTAATGGACATAGATTAACTAGAA
Source organism: Chrysomallon squamiferum (assembly GCA_012295275.1). Taxonomy (NCBI): domain Eukaryota; kingdom Metazoa; phylum Mollusca; class Gastropoda; order Neomphalida; family Peltospiridae; genus Chrysomallon; species Chrysomallon squamiferum. The sequence continues at coordinate 16,347,094 of CM022676.1, forward strand.
TTTTACTAAACACAGTTAAGTCACAATTTCACAAGACATGGAGTAAGTAGAAATTTAGTAGACAGAGGTTAATCACAAATTTAATATACTATAGATTAATTAGAATATGAAAAAAACATACTTTAATCACAATTTTACAGATTTATCGGAATTATATGCTGTAGAGTATCAGTTAATCGAAAGAAAAACAGTGTAATTTTAGAAAAGAAAATACTATTGTCTTCAAGTAAACATAATAACAGTAATAAACCACATTTAAAAAAAAAATGTCTAACTACGTTTTTGTACGAAAAGCAAAACATATGTGTGTGTATATATATATATATATATATATATACATTTAATTAGCTCTTTTGATTAAAGAAAATCAATAATAGTGAATAATTGTTATATAATTTCATTTCCTGCAAATAGATGGGTTTTTACGATGTTTAACCTATGTATGTCTGTACGTATATGTGTATTTGTAGGAATGAATGAAGGTACCTATCTACAACACAGATATATATATATATATATATATATATATATATATATATATATATATATATATATATATATATATATATATATGTATGTATGTATGTATGTATGTATGTATGTATGTACGTACCTATGTGTAAGTGTATATATATGTACAGTAAAAGTAATAAAATAAATTGTTACGAAGTTTTGAGTAAACACAGTTATAAAGAGATTTTTTAAGCTTTTTGTCCATTATCATCCACTCCAAATACTTCATACGGATGCTGTTCAGTTGACCCACTTCGTTCTACGTTGTTACCTACACAGAAATAATAAGACATGTATAATCATGTATGTTACGTTTCAGAAATAATCATTCATACATTAGTAGTTAAACGTAGAAGAAATAGTCAGATAAAACCGCATTCATAAACCATAGATAATAAAATGTATATAGAATTAAAAAGAGAAAATATGAAAAGTGACAGAGTAGCATCATCATCACCGAAAAATATTAATTTACAAGTAATCTATTTTTAACATAGAAAAATGCTAAATTTAATACTAGCATACCTGAAGAGATAATACAAATTAGTTCTACTAATTAATCATGTAATCAAAAATAACATTAGACGTTTTTAGCCCAATATATAAATGACAACATTTTATGTCATTACTATTTCATAATATTTCTTCAGTCTTCTATTTCAGGCCCCTTATTTACTTGTTCGTTTTTTAGTTCCTTGTGTACATTCCTCCTTTCTGTTCCTGATTGCCTTGCCAGGAGTCTTAATATATACTGAACCTTCAGAATTGAAAACTGTTTAGTAAAGTAAGGCGTATTCAAATAGCTATTAAGAACATTTTGCACCTACCCGGTTCAGAATGAAGATTTTCGTATGTTGAAGACTGCGGTTCTGGATCAGTTCTGTGATTTTAAACAGACAAAATGATAATAAAATTTACATACAGCCTTCTTAAAACTAACAGTCAAATGAATTATATATCTATCTATCTATCTATATCTATCTATCTATGTCTATATCTATATCTATATATATATATATATATATATATAGGTAATTATATAAAAGGAAATCAACCCTGAAGTTAATTAAAAGAAATTACCGAAGAATGTAACTGTGGATTGTTGGATGATAACATACACAAAATAGACAGCATATATAGATATCATAAAGAAAGACATCGTACACAGACACACAAAATTACACTTGCTCTTTGCTAGAAAGATAGGAAAATTAATAGATACATTTGACAGTGATGTTTATAGATAATAGATTCAGGTACAAGTCCGATGAGTTATCGAAAGAGAAAACTAGGATCTAGCTAGTGAGGAATCTCTTCGGTATCTCTCTTGAAGGAAACTCGGTGCTCAAACTTCGAGTTTGAAAGAAGCAAATATCATATCAGAAAGATTCCCTACTAGTAGATCACCATTATATAATATGGTTATCACGGAATCTAGTGTAACACATTTTGGAACTGTCAGTCTTTTTCTAACATCGGAGAAAGTTGTATTAATGAATCAGTACATTTAAGATACCTTGAAAACAGTGCAAAATTTCGTTACCACAACTGACCACGACGGCCTAGTGTTCCCTTGACCAGAGATATGTCATCTCACCCTTGATCGTCAACAAACCAGAGGTTAACACACAGAAATATTTCAGACATCAAAAATATATAAAAGATATAATATAATATATATATATATAGACATCAGAATATAAAAAAGAAAGTAAAAATAAAACAACAAATTAGAATTCTATTTTATTGCTAGTAAAATTCAAAAATGTAAAAATGTTTTCCACAAAAGCATAATACGGAATATTTATCATAATATTTGTTATATTAAATAAAATAATCGGTAACAATGTCTGTTATTTTATAACAATAATAATAATAATAATAATAATAATAATAATAATAATAATAATAATAAATAAGATGAAAATGATAATGATAAAATTACATATAAATATTTTAATTTCTATTCTTTCAAAAAATATTTCTTTTTCTTTCAAATTGTATTACTGATACTCATTTCTCTCTCTCTCTATCTCTCTCTCTCAGACACACACACACACATGCATGTACATGAACACAGTCACATATACACACAGAAGAAGATGCACTCAAATGCACGTTCGCACATTACAAATAACACAGCAAAGAAACAAAATGATGAACCTTTTTTCAGTCTACGACATATGAAAATAATTCCATTAACAAGAATAGTTAAGACGAGAGTCCCTGATCCAGATCCAACAGCCACTGCTATCACATTTTCATTACATACCTCATCTCAAAACACACTTGTTAAACTGAGTAAAGAAATACTATAAAAAGTATTAGAATTTGAAACGTGTACACTATAACAAAACATAGATTAAATGGGTACATATTATGCCACAGTAAATACAGAAAAATAAAGCTTACAAAATATGATAGGAAAAAGGAAGGAACGAAAATAAAGGAACCAGAAAAGTGGTGCAAGGTTCAACATTTGTATGAGTCGCCTTATTTCGTCATGGTTAATGTCTGCAACCACATAATTAACAATACATCACTTTTGTACAGAGTTCCTATGTATGCTGTTCTCTGTGCGGTGGCTGGGGTTAAAAGGTTGATTCAATGTATTTTGTACAAGAATATCAAACATGTTTCCTTGTCATGTCTCACTGGAGGTTACGCGCAACAGTTCCTTGTTCGAGTTGGAGACTGATGAATTATATATAACCAAATAGAGATTCAAAGAAAACCACAAAAAACAGTTTTTGATCGGACCCTTAAAAAGCCGACATCGAACCTTCTGATTCACTATCGTCTAACAGTAAGAATCCGTGAACAAAATTTAATAATAATAAAAAAAAGCTACATGACTGCACCTTCCAAGATTCTTCCTTATCAGTTGTACAATCCAGAAGCGAAATATGTCAAATACTTTCTAAAAGCAAATGTTCTGTGTAATGTGAACATCACATTCTAAGCGAATTCTTCCCTTAATTCTACCAAACGAGTGATAATATCTCAAGATTTGGCTGAACTTGAAAATAAGGAAATCCTTGTAAATTTGTCTCCTTAAGATGTAACATCAGTGAAGAGATTTAACATTCGATAGAACAACGAACTCATTCCAATGAATACACTGATATCAGGTCAGTGTATCTCAGCTCTATTTTCCGAAGGTGGCTTTTGTCTTCTGTGGCCAGTTAAACGATAAAAGCAAAGCATGCAAAAATGAAGCAAAGTAAATATAATAACGTGAATGTGCTACATGGAAAGTGGAGAAAAAAGGTTGAACTGAACCTCAGACATTTAATTCTTCCAAGAAAAATATCACCGAGTTTTCTGGAGGAAGACATGGATTCAATATATTTGAACCTTCCAGAGAAAAAGAAAAGAAAATGAAAAACACAGAACAAACCACTGCAAGTATGAAAAAAAACAAAAAAAAAACAACAACATGAACATCAAAAAAGAAAGAAAAATTGAAAGTAACACCCGTATTTTCCTCTAATGAATAATTCAATCACTGAGTGGAATTGCTGTGGCAGGTTATCCCAACTTTCATGATTTGAGTCTTATAGTTGTTAAAAATAATCCTTTTACACTGTGTAAACGGCTGCCAAGATAAAATAAAAAGGTGTTTCCAGTTAGATAAAAGTAAAAACCGTATACCGGTTTAGGCAAAAACAGAATAAGACCGTAATATTAATCTTGGAATATATGCTTTATATATATATATTGTTCAGAACAGATTAGTAGTAGGTGTAAGGGAAACTGAAATGTGCCGGTGTAGCAGTTAATTTGCTAGGAAATGCCCCCTCCCCCCGTGGAATAGCACACTGCATAGCATCCCTGTTAATCCTATCTTCTGGCACACCACTGGCATAGACAGGTAAATCTCAGTCAGAAGGGAAACGTTTATATACAAACAGTTTCTGACTACTACAACAAGTGTTATCAGTGCTTTAATTAATTATTGTTTAAGAAGGAAGCTGGTCTGTAAATAATTTCAAATCAGACTGTCGCTCTTTGTATTTTTCAGTTGTGTATCACAAGTATGGAACTAGAGCTTTTTGTAGCTGCAGCTAAAACGAAAATCAGAAAAATCTCAAACTTTGACGTTCCGGCGGCAAGAAATACTTTTTCTTTCTATTTAACAGACATACCCTACTTGAAACCGTTGTTAGACAGAAACATAATTAATTTTGGGAAAAAAATGTCTAACGTGAAATATATGTTGTTCATATCAAAACCACATATACAAGGAATGTTTATAGTGAGATGCAATTAATAACAGCATCACTACTGTTGTATGTTGTATATTAGGAGGGGTTTGTTATTTACAGGACTTGTTATTTCCTGCTACACTAGTTTATACACAAATCTCGGTTAGTCCAAGGTTATTTTTCGCCGAGTGCACGGTGTGTTTGTGTGTGTGTGTGTGTCTCTGTGTGTATGTGTATGCATGTATGTATATTATTTGTGTTTGTACATACACGCACACATATTTACACAAACATATACATATACTATGACTCAATGTGTGCAGAAAAGTAACACAGAAATAAATAATTAAATAGCAAAAGTTAAATACATGATACATTTATTTCTATATTTTTGTAATTCACCTGTTTACATTTTAAACACAAATTAAATACAAAAATAGACGAAGTGAACATTCATGATAAAAAGTAGTCATTTATTTTTCTGTTTTTCGTTTACTTCTATCTCATACATAAATAAATAAAGAAAGACTTGCTAGTCTTAGTAAAAAATTGATAAATAAATCAAACAAGAGTTCTTATTTTCATGTCTAACAACCAGGAAATACATACACAATGTATCTACATATTATGTTTCATATATAAAAAATAAAAAAAATAATAAATAGATAAACAAATAAAAAAAAAAATGTAAATAGATAAAAAAAAAAAAAAAATGCATAAATATATGAATAAATACAAAAATAATGACAGTAAAATAATAAATAAGGAATGAGAAGTTTATATACATCATGCTCTATTTTGCCAGAAATCCGTCCATTAGAAAACAAACATTTCAAATCAAGTGTTTATGACGTAATCACTGCTGTCTGACGTCATCAGAAATAAAAAACGTAAACAAACAAATAAAATCAATAAATCAATAAATAAATAAGCAAATAAATAAATAAATAAAAATATGATCCCAGTGATGACTAAAACTGACATATGACACACGTGTACTACTAATTTGTCTGTCACTGTGTTTAGATTTGTGTGAGTCACAAAATCTACAATCGAAAGAGTCTACAACAATTTCTGATTTACCTTTACCTCCATACCATGTGTCACCTCCCTTAACATTAACAAACAAGTTTTAATCACTGTCTTTAGTAATCTTCACTGGACATCTGAACACGACGCCATACACATCAGAAACGACGTGTTTATATCTCTGTGTCAGCGTAGACCAGTGAAGTATTTCGTCTCTTCTTGTGTCAGTGACAAAGGCGCCGACGTCGTAGTTTCGTGGTTGACGGTAACCGTACAGCTGAAATCCGCGAAGTAGAGCGTTTTTGCTGACAGACAAAGTAATGGTGTCATCATCTTCACAAGAATATGGACAGTCTTCATACCATGTTCCACGAAACCTGTTTATTGTAATATGTGTTTTCCGAATCACTGCAGTTCTCATGTTTGAGTTAAAAGGTGAAACATCTTCATCACTGCTCACCAAATGTCTCCAAATCTTGAATCGTTGAGTATGGGAGTGGGTGTCACGTGTTCTAGAAAATACTTCAGACCGAGTAATGGATAACGTACGTACTTCACGGCATCTCCCAGGGCCTTTCGCCTGTTCGGTCCCTTCGTATGTTTTCCTTGCTTCTTGCACGCACAGTCAGCCCACTTCACAGCGGCTTCAAAAACATTTTTCTCGTTTGCTGTCAGTTCATCTGATCATACGATCTGAACCAGACATTCGTGACAAAGGTAGGTGACTTCATCTGACTTCAAAACTACGTCGCCATTTTTCAAAATATAGTCCAAACTTTTCTTCCTTAGATCAAGTTCATCAAACATGTGAGAACAACGACTCCAAATAGTTTACGCATTTTGGTTTCAAGTGTTGTGATGATGTACTTACTCGATATATGCAGCTGACCGGTGACGTTGCCGCCTGTTAGGACGACGTCATCCGTGTAAAGATATCTGTGTAAAAGAAACAGAATAAGACTTTGAAAAGTGAGATAACTATGTGAGATTAATTAATTAGAAAATAATTAGATTACTAAAAAAAAACTGTATTGTTATCAACGTTACTGTCCGTATGTCTCTCTTACTCACTGTTTTCGTACGTGTGTTTCCATGTCTGTGTGTGTATGTGTGTGCGTCTGTCTGTGTATCTCTTTGTGTGTTTGTGTGTGGGGGGTTAACATACTTTAAAAACTCTGAGAAGATTTCTGCCTGCACATCCGGTATTATCTGATTTTTCGCGAAGTGCTCCAGTCAACATCTGACTGAAAACTTCGCTTCGAATGATCAGAATAAACTGATGCGCATCAACAGCCGTTTTATGTTCCCCAACTAAAAATCTGACGTCCGTGTCAGTTCTTGTAAGAAAAATGTGTTCAGCGCATTCTATCAGATTCTTCCCGGTGTGCCAACCTGAGACTGCAGATGAGGTGGCCATGTTTTCACTACTAACAACAACAAAAAAAAAAAAAAAAAAATAATAATAATAATAATAATAATAATAATAATAATAATAATAATAATAATAATAATCATAATAACAACAATAATAATATTATTATTATGGAGTAGGGACAGAAATGGAAAAACAAACTGTTCACACATGGAACTGTAATAATTCAAG
>CM022676.1:16356946-16364446 GCA_012295275.1 Chrysomallon squamiferum
TTGAAAGTAGATCATGAAGCGATTCAACAACAATACCGAGAAAAAAAACCAGAACCTTTGTCAGAGGATGAAATTATTGTAGATTCACCAAGGAAAATCCTTTGAACGAAAATCGACAGCTCGATATGCACAAAAAGTGATCAACGCTATCACCAGAGAAGAGAAGAGAAAAGTCGTGTAAGCTGCCGAACGAGAGGAAGCTAAAAAATTAAAAGTAAGTTCTGAAGGCACGAAAATGACAGAAATAGCTAGTAGATTATTAGTTGTTAGTGTGGCAACAACCAGATAACAATTAATTACTTGGGTTAGAAATTACAAACAAGAAGCGAATGGAATTTGTACAATACCTGGAGAAAATCAACCATTGGTGGATTCACTTTTATCATGAGTGAGATTTCATTTTAGAGAGTTTTGAAGTCACAACTTGAAATTGTGAATTCTAAAGTAGATCCGAAAGTGTCCATTATTGACTATTTGAGAACATAGGAACCTCCAAATGATTTAGATTTGGCTGAACCTGAAGAAAGCATGATGGATTTTTTATATTGGTGTTGTCATGCTCAAATTGTTGCACGAAAAATAGTATCCATTCTTCGAAAACGTGATACTGACCGTTACTGTGTCTGCTTGATTGGAGAATCCACAACAGGTAAATCGTATTGGATGATTGAACCATTCACGATTTTACAATCATCTGTAGTTGGACGTGCACGTAAAAACGCTGATTTGGTTTCGAGTCCTGCGCGAACAAAAATATTATTCTTGTTGATGAATGTAACATTTATCAACCAACTATGGACACCAACAAATCTTTGTTATGAGGTAATGAGGTGGAAATTGTAAAGAAACAACTGATGGTGATCCATAAAACTGTTAGTTTTGTGTCCAGAGATGAAAAACAAATGATTATAACACACAATTTTATGATTTTGTATTATTATAGACACTGTCATGTGGTTAACCAATTTCGGAGGAATGTTTTGTATTTTCTGCTTTTGCTTTAATAAAAATTAAAATAAAATAAAAACAAATTTATTATTATTTATTTATTTCACGTGTCTAAATAGCAGTGTGTTTTCCAGTACCACTATTAGAACTCGCCCTAATATTTCTAGTACTGCTATTATTACTAGCTCTACTTTTTCCGTTACTATTATCACTTTTATTACTAGCCCTAATATTTCCAGTACTACTATTATTACTAACTCTACTACTGTTGACATTTACCTAACTTACCTTGATATCCACCTAAACTTACCTTAATTACCGACATCACCTGAAATGAGAAATCAAATGCAAATTATCAGAGCGTACGAGGATTCGAACTCCAAGCAGCGAGCGTACCGAGCGTGAACGCTAATCACGACACCATGAAATCTCGGACGAGAAGCATGTGAAAATAACTTCTAGTCAATCCTGCGATCGATGTTGTGCAGTCGATTTTCGGTTATCTCCAAAGATGGCGATTATCTACAGAAGCCGTCATTTTCATTTTATTTGATCTCACAATTTTAAGTATAAATCCACACACACACTCGTTAATATTTAGCATAAAAAATAAAATATTTAATAAAATAAACATATATATGAAATTAAAAAATTGCATTAATAGTTTAAAAAAAAAAAATGATGCCATTATTCCCGGACGTTATATAACTCTTATAGTATTGCAGGATATTATGCAAATTCAGAAAATGGCGGCTTCTACAAATAATCGCCATGTTGGCAGGTAACTCCAAATCGATTGCACAACATCGATCGCAGGACTGACTAGAAGTTATTTTCGTATGGTGGTCGTCCGAGATCGGATGGTGTCGTGGTTAGAGTTCACGCTAGCTACGCTCGCTGCTTGGAGTTCAAATCCTTGCTCCGCTCAGATAATTTACCTTTCCTTTCTCGTTTCAGGTGATGTCGGTCATCAGGTAATTAAGGTAAATAAAGGGGAACATAAAGACAAGTTAGATAAACGTAATAATAGTAGTACTGGAAATAGAAGGGCTAGTACTAGTAGTACTGCTGGAAATAGAAGGGCTAATAATAGTAGTAGTAGTACTGGAAATAGTAATAGTAGTGCTGGAAATAGTTCGGCTAATAATAGTAGTACTGGAAATAGTTCGGCTAATAATAGTAGTGCTGGAAATACAAGGGCTATTAATAATAATAGTAGTAGTACTGGAAATAAAAGAGTTAGTAAAAATAGTAGTAGTACCGGAAATAGAAGGGCTAATAATAGTAGTAGTATTACTGGAAATAGTAATAGTAGTGCTGGAAATAGTTCGGCTAGTAATAGTAGTACTGGAAATAGTAGGGCCAATAATAATACTAGTTCTGGAAATAGAACGGTTAGTAATAATAGTAGTAGTACTAGAAATAGAAGTGCTAATAATAGTAGTAGTGCTGGAAATAGTAATAGTAGTGCTGGAAATAAAAGGATTAGTAATAATAGTAGTAGTACTGCAAATAGTTCGGCTAATAATAGTAGTGCTGGAAATAGAAGGGCTAATAATAGTAGTAGTGCTGGAAATAGTAATAGTAGTACCGGAAATAGTTCGTCTAATAATAGTAGTACTGGAAATATTAGGGCTAATAATAGTAGTAGTGCTGGAAATAGAAGGGCTAAATTATAACAGTAGTAGTCCTGGAAATAGTTCGGCTAATAATAGTAGTAGTGCTAAAAATAGTAATAGTAGTTCTGGAAATAGAAGGGTTAGTAAAATAGTAGTAGTGCTGGAAATAGAAGGGCTAGTAATAATAGTAGTTCTACTGGAAATAGTAATAGTAGTGCTGGAAATAATAATAATAATAGTAGTAGTGCTGGAAATAATAGGGCAAATAATAGTAGTACTAGTACTGGAAATATTTCGGCTAATAATAGTAGTGTTCGAAATAGAAGGGCTAGTAATAATAGTAGGGCTGGAAATAGTAATAGTAGTGCTGGAAATAGAAGGGCTAATAATAGTAGTAGTAGTGCTGGAAAATAAAGGTAGTAATAATAGTAGTGTTGGAAATAGTAGAGCTAATAATAGTAGTAAAAATAGTAGGCCTAGTAATAATAGTGGGAAATAGAAGGGCTAATAATAATAGTAGTTCTACTGGAAATAGTAATAGTAGTGCTGGAAATAAAGGGCTAATAATAGTAGTAGTGCTGGGAAATAATAGGGCAAATAATAGTAATAGTATGAAATAGTACTGGAAATAGTAATAGTAGTGTTCGAAATAGAAGGGCTAATAATAGTAGTAGTACTGGAAATAGTAATAGTAGTGCTGGAAATAGTAGGGCTAATAATAGTAGTAGTACTGGAAAATAGTAGGGGAAAATAATAATAATAGTAGTACTGGAAATAGAAGGGCTAATAATAATAGTAGTGCTGGAAATAGTAGGGCTAATAATAGTAGTAGTACTAGAAATAGAAGGAATAGTAGTAGTACTGGAAATAGAAGGGCTAGTAACAATAGTAGTGCTGGAAATAATAGGGCTAATAATAGTAGTAGTGCTGGAAATAGAAGGAATAGTAGTAGTACTGGAAATAGAAGGAATAGTAGTAGTGCTGGAAATAATAGGGCTAATAATAAATTCTTGTCATTATCTGCAGATACAGACATGTAGATGTAGAGACAGATCGATAAACTGATCAATAAATAAATAGGTAGTCACAGAGGCAGACATATTGATATCTCAAACTAGTAAATATACTTTCCTGATATAGCAAAGTTATGAAACCTTTACACTGTAAATGCTATTTCTTAAATACAGCACAGCTCTATATTGCTACTATAATAATTATTACATAAATATTTATTTTTGTTTTTCTTTGTTTTAAATATTTCTTTTCATTTACGATGTATACACACATCAGAAGATCTGGACAACCAAAAACATTAGAACCTTTGACTGCATGAACTAAAACAGTCTTAAAAGAAATAAACAGAAACATTAAAATTTGTTCTAAGATATAAAACTACAAATTTTAATATACACTAATTTTGAATATTTGAACTGACAGCAGCCAGAATGTGGGATGCACCTACTGTTTCAACACCTTCCTGTTGTTAATTTATGTAGTGATTTTGTTATCCAAAGTGGAATATAATAAATTTACTGCTGATAGATAACAAACAAATATTGACAAATTTGAAGGAACATGGTCTGTTGTTAGAAATAAATGATCAAATATAACCAGCATTTATTCAGTTACACAACTCAGAAGTTGGAGTTTTCTTGTTTTCGCAGTTGTTTCCTAAGCAGAGACAGCTCAGTGAGTTGTTATTTAATTTACGTGTAAATTACGTTTTCATCAAAGTGTGGTATCATCTACTTTACATAAATTAAATATTTTGTCATTGTATTGTAAATTAATACAACCTCAGCAATATACAGGTTACTTAAACTTTATTCAGTTTTTTAACTAAATGTATAAATATGTACAGCTAAATACAGACACATACACAAATATATATGTGTAAATATAATTAAAATAATTCTAATATGTTTGTAACTCATAATGTATGAAGTTGATTTTTCAACTCAGATTATGTAACAATTTATTTTATTAATTTGTTTTCTGTCACACAACATTTTACGTTTACAACTAATTTTTCAACTCAGTGTATTTGCTTCAATAGGACTGGTATTTCGTAGTCAGAAGAAAAAAGACAGATGTGATAGTCAATAGTCAGGCAGGAAAGCAGTGTTTTCAAATGACATTTTCTTTATGTAAGAATATGGTAAGCCATTGTCTGTTCTTATGCTGATAGGGTATAATGTATACATTAGCATGAGTTGTGTTTCTGTTTCTAGTGGATGGATGTAATTATTGTTTCATAGAGATTGCTGTCGGTTTATTTTTAAAGCTCCTTACCAGGTATGGACAATTTGATGTATATAAATTACACTTACAGCTATATACAGACACACACATACAAACACACAGATAGTCGATAGTGTATATATTATACATACACATATCTATAAACACAGATACTCTGTGTGTGTGTGTGGTGCGTGTGTGTCTATATATATATATATATATATATATATATATATACACAGACACCTATACAAACAGATAATTTGTGTATACATATCAATTTATGCATTACACATACATCAACAGCTATGTGTGTGCTTAAAAGTGTACACATACATGTAGACACATAACTTTTCTCTTTTTTTTTTTTTTTTTTTTAATTCAGGAATTTACACCCGAAGTCCGAAGTGTACAATAAAATGATTTGATTATCATAAACTATAGGAAACAGTACAGAGAAGAATGCAGTACAGATATATAATAACAAAAAAAAAAAAAAATGCATATCCGAATTAGACACTATATTTTCAGTGACAGATTAACGACAGCTGGAGAAGACTTTCAAAAATTATATATCCTGATGATAATGATGATGATGATGGTGATGATGATGATAAAGATGGTGATGATGATGATGAAGATGATGATGATAATAATGACTATGTTGTTTTACAGGAAAAGGAAATAAAACAAACTCACCCAGTTTCGGCTGGACTATTTTATTTCCTAATTTACTCGGGTGGATGATGTCTCGTTTAGAAAGCGACTTCAGATCAAAGCTGTGATTCTGTCTTGAGTGGCTTCTCTTCGACTCCACAGTCTCAACATCTGAGTTAGATTCCTGCACAGACTGGGCCAATGCTAATAGCAGACAAAGAAACGCTAAGACAAACTGAAAAGCAACTTCCTTCATCTTTGTTGTCTTCGTCCGAGTGATGTTGACGATGGGGTTGTTGGTGTTTAAATATAGAAAGAAACATGAACCTCTGATACAAATGTCGCCACTTCTCACCCGATTTCAGCTGTGAATTAGATTTAGAGTTTCTTGTGAACAGTAATTTATCTCTTGATATTAGCATAATCATTGTTCATTTCTGGACGTCCGCAATCTTTTAGTTGTAATAAAACACACACAATAATAATAACAATAAATAATAATAATAATAATAATAATAATAATAATAATAATAATAATAATAATAATAAAAAATAATAAAAATAAATGAATACAAAAATATAAATATACAAATAAATATATAAATATATAAATACAAATAAAAAATAAAAACATATAAATAAACCGGATGTTGTGAAACAAATGTTGTCATTCCTCAGTTTCATTTAACTGATACCAGTAACTGAATTACAACTGTACATTTAGCTGTGAAAACTAATTTAGTTTTAATCTTATCATCATTATATATATGATTACATAGATAGATAAATACGTATGGCACTGCAAATAATGAAAAATAACAACTCTCTCTCTCTCTCTCTCTCTCTCTCTCTCTCTCTCTCTCTCTCTCTCTCTCTCTCTCTCTCTCTCTCTCTCTCTCTCTCTCTCTCTCTCCATCTCTCACTCACTCACACACACACACACACACACACACACACACACTCTCACACACACTCACACACACACACACACACACTCACTCACACAGACACTCACACAAACACACACACATAGAGACATTCACATTGATCCTTTCGCCGTAACATTCAATTAACACTAAAGTTGGCTGACGTCACAGATCTAAAACAAACACATAAATAAATAAATAAATAAATTTAATTATAGAAACACGTTTACCATAACTTTTACAAGATTAGTTTTGAGTTCAAATTTTAGTAAAGCGCTACATATTTTACCTTAATAAAATAAAGTAATAATAATAACAAAAAATAAAAATAAAAATGAAATAAAATAAACATTGGTACCAGTATCAAAGAGCAACTTCTGATAAAATATTCTTAGAGTATTACAGTATAAAATTGTGAAATATAATAATTAATAATTTTATAATTAAATACTTTCAGGAAGAGAGCGGCTACTACTGATCTTTTGTACCAGTTCCAAACGCTTCCTTTAGACTGAATTGTCTAGTATATCTTGCGTATGTGTTCGGATGTGTGTGAACATTATCTGTGTGCATTAGTGGCCAATATATTTACGTATGCTTGCACATGTATTTTTGTGTATGCGATTTTATATGCGTATGTAAATGTGTTTGAAGAAATATTTCTACATTTTGTCCCCTGTACCCTGGTTTATACGGTAATTAAAGTGAAAGTACACTTATCAGTTAATTTCGTGGAAACGTTAATGTTTACATCAGCAGAAAATAAAAATGTATATACCACATCATCAGATACATCAGCTGAAGCTGACTACAAAGTTTGGACTGGGTATGTAGACTTTTCTATTAAAACTGATTAAGCACACATTTTGTTCTGTTCTGTTTTATTTGTTCCAGTATTTCTTTTTAAACTAGGAGCGTAAAATGCAAATCAACAGCATTAATTAATTAATTATTATTGTCGTTGTTGTTGTTGTTGTTCTTCTTATTATTATTATTATTTTTGTTGTTGTTGTTGTACTTGTTGTAGTTGTTGATAACGTGTTTGTTGAAGGGTGACGCCGGTGCGTGATATGACATATAGATACATTTTATATGTCTGTAAGTGTTAT
>CM022676.1:16369446-16394446 GCA_012295275.1 Chrysomallon squamiferum
ATAACAATATAATCAAGATACGTTTCTGTAAATTGCTAATGAACAATAGTGCGTATGTAATACGAAGCACAAAACCTAATACTTTACTATCCCATAAAGCTGGTTAGTAAACTAGAAACATTTATATACAAAATAATCTATTTTCACTCGTTCAAGGTAAAACAAAAACAATGTTGCTAACATAAAATATCAGTTGGTTTTCTGTTATATATATATATTACAAATAAATGTTTCTATACGTATGCTTGAGTCTCTCTCTCTCTCTCTCTCTCTCTCTCTCTCTCTCTCTCTCTCTCTCTCTCTCTCTCTCTCTCTCTCTCTCTCTCTCTCTCTCTCTCTCTCTCTCTCTCTCTCTCTCTCTCTCTCTCTCTCTCTCTCTCTGTGTGTGTGTGTGTGTGTGTGTGTGCTGGAAAAAACAAGTAACACTATATAAATATTAGAAGATCAACATTATTGTTATTTAGATTATGTGTATCCAATTTCACTTGTACACTTTTTTAAAGTGTACAAGTTGAGACAAAAGAAAGATGGTTAAGAAAGAAAAAAACGTTTTTAGTTAAATAAATAGTATAAACAAATAAAACTATATTAGTATGCTGTATAGGTAAAACAAGAACACCACCATCATTATTACTAACAAGTGTTTACATACGACATGACTTGTACAATTTTTTTTCAAATGTACAAGTAAAAACAAATAATTACTGTTTTTAACAAAATAAACCATGTAGGTGTTTCCAGTGTTATCGAAACTGGAAAGAAGTAAAATTATATGATACATATCTGTATAGAAATGTATGATACCTTGTAATTATTATACGTACCTGTCATCAAAATATCCCTATCTTCTGTAAAACCTTTATCTCCGTATTTGTTATAAGCCAAGATCCTCACAAGATACTTTGTGTCTGATTTCAGAGATGCTATCACTGTTGTATGGGTTGTATGTAGACCACGTTCAAGAAATGTCTCTATGAAGTTGTTCCACTGTGTTGACGTGTTTTCTCTGTACTGTACAATGAATGTTTGCTCGGAGCCGCCATTAAATTCCTCTGTCCAAGACACTGAGATGGCAGAAGAGCTGATTCTCTTTATGTTTACATTGGAAGGAATCCTCGGTGGACCTTGTAGGCAGAAAGACAGTCAGACTAATTAACGTTCAAAACATGACCATATCAGAAGAAGGAAGAAAGTGTGCGTGTGTGTGTTTGGATGTATGAGCGTGATTCTACATATATGATTCTGTATGCGTCTCTATGTATATGTTTGTGAGCATATATTTAGATGTATATGCATGTAAGTTGCTTATTTTACGGTTACTGATATTCAAATTTGTGTTAAAAAGAGCAGTTACATTTAACAACAAGTTGCACGTTTTGACTGACATCAGACTTGACGTTGTTTCCTGCTTCACAAGTGTAAAATCCTGTATCCAGACATCCAGCTTCATTCCAGCTGTACTCCACTGACTTGGAGTTGTTCGCTTCACGTAGAATCTGTGAGTTGTTCAACAGTTTGATGTGAGATGCTGGATTACTGTCAACTTCACATCTCAGAGTCATGGGAGTCAGCTCATCAACTGTTAACTTTGTAGAATTGGAGTTTAACGTCAGAGATGTCACAGAAGCTTGGTCTGCAATGACAGAAAACATTTACTACATGTAATATCACTGACATTTGATATGCAAGTGAAATCAGTCAAACACTAGTAATTTAGTGTTCAGTATCATCTCTCGATCACTAGTACACAAAGTGTCAGTTGTTTTTCCTCTAAAAGCAATTCTGTATCTGTGCATGTTGTGGAAACATAAACATTGTCTGCAACTTTTATTTTCACTTACCAGTAAATTAGAATAAACGCAGGAAAACAACTAAGGGGTGCATTTTTCATTATCACTTAATTTAAGACAGATATTTATAACAACAATCTTTATTTTTTTGCAGTGGAACATCGAGTTACGAACGCCTCGAAGCACAGATTTATCGGATAAGGAATCCTGATCTTGGACTTTTTTTTGTCTCGATTGACGAGATACGAACTACAGCGACCCCCCACGACAAGCTTTCTTTTGACCTCAACATACAGTAAAGATAAGAATAGATAGTTACGTCAAAACCGAAATCAAAGTAAGAATTATAGGCATGCCCTACGGCAAATATGTACCATGAATTAAGTCCTTTAGTCTTCGATATGCAAGCTCAATAGCTTCTGTATTGAGATTGTGCGGTCGCATTATTTTTGAAGTGTTGCTGGTTTTATGGGTATAATTCTTATTATAGTATGCCCAAGAAAACAAAACGTCCAAGCTATAATGCTGGTGGAAATTATAAATCTATCATAGTAGAAGTTAAGAAGGAAATAACTGAAAACATAAGAGTTTCGTGTTTCTGACATTGCGGTTTACGATACGGTTTAAGTTCGTAACCCGATGTTCCACTGTATGTAGCTAAAACAAAATCAGGTTGAAGTTTTTCACAGAAGTACTAACAATACGATAGGTAAACAGAGTCAACACATCCACAGTACTATCTGGTCAGACACGTTTCTCCAGTTCATTTTCAATTATTCTGTTAAAATTGAAAAACAATTTTGCTTACCACGATATAAATACGATGAAAAGAAAGCACACAAATAAATAAATAAATAAATAAATACATAATAATACTAATGAATAAATAAATAAATAAATATATAAATAAATAAAAACTACCAAATAGTCATTCGGCGCACTTTAAATCGGTCACTAAAACAGAATTGTAGGCAGTTCTGGATTTAAATGTGTAAGAATGTCAGACAAGAATAAAGAAAAAAGCAAACGTAATTTAAAATATAATCAAAAATGATATTGTTAGTGATAGATTCTTAGTATACATGAAACTACTGGTTTCGAAGTGTATGCGGGAGAAAACTGGTAAATGTTTTTAAACTTTACTCATTTATAACATTTTTTTCAAACATTATTTTGTTGAGTTTTTGTTTCAAATCTAGACAGACAGCAATACAACATCGATAACTTTGAACAAACCGCTGAATAAAAATAGTTATTTTAAAATACTTCTATACCTTATTATCATGTTTTCATTTAACACATTTTGTTGAGATGAATTAAAAATGAAAACCGGGATTCCGTATTTGTCTTCTTCTTTTTTGTTGTTTTTTTATTCTATGTTTGTCATATTATTTTTGTATTCAGAGTTGTAAGTTTACCTGTGAATCTGGAACTTACAAAGAACTCTAAGCTGGAAGTGGTTACTTCGTGAATGTTCAGAACTATTTGCTGTACATGTAAATGTTTGTCCTGTCTGATTTCTGCTCACAGGACCAACAGTTAACTGAGAGCTGTTGACCAAATACCGATCTTCACTTCTCCACGTGTAGACACAAGATGAGTCACAATCAATAACACAGGTCACATTTAGAATTTCTCCTTCAACAATGTGTCCTGGAGCTGAAGGAATGAATGTAACAGAAAGGGCTTCATCTACAAATACATAAATAAATACATAGTATCATTATAACAGCAAATGAAAGATATGGTCTCATTGTATTAATTTATTATCGTCAGAAGAAAAAAAAAACAAGTGAATAAAAACAATAATTCTTATTTCAAGTAAAATTAGAGAAAAAAAAATATCTTGAATCACATAACGTAATGTATCCAATTGCTACTACAGACATCTAACGGATAATGACATTTGAGTGTAAGGATTCCCCATTCAAAAACTAAATTAAAGACAGAATGTAAGATGGTGATACAAATTGTGGATGAAAATAGTAAAACTATTTTGTGAGCAGCTGATGATTACAAAATTAGCTGGCAAACAGTTAAATTAAAAATATATAAAACAAAATAAAATGTCAAATGTAAACTGACCTTGACAGCTGATTCCAGCATCCTCTGAGTGATAACAGTTGTGTTTTCCCCAGCCAGCAAATGAACAGTTTTCAACACTGTCTTCATCTCCATCACATCTCAGATCATCAAGCCATATTTGCCCAGTTCCTTCTCCAAAGTGAGCACTTTGATATGATGTAGCATTAAAGCTTAAATAAAATTAATATGCATTGTAAAATAAATAATATATAGGATAAAATGAATATTATACAACATGCTTTAAATATGGATTGTAAAATAAATAGTATGTACAGTAAAATGAATATTATTGAACATGGTTTGCACAACACCTTCAACAGATTTTCTCGTAGTCCTGACGTTTTCAGAAGACATTTGTTACTTTCTAAGTGATTTCAACTATGTTTAATATGTACGCTTTGTTACCAAACAGATAGTGTAAATATCGCCAGCGAAATTTTACTATCCGAACATGATTTGAATATATTTACTATAACCCTCACGATCTTCATTGCTAAAAATTACTATTGCTGTTACTTTTTGTTGTACTTGCTGTTGTCGATTTTTTCTTCTTCTTCTTCTCATAGCAATCATTATTCTTCTTCTTATTATTATTATTATTATTATTATTATTAACGATCCTGTCAAAAAGTATTTCACGTAAATATCACTAACTTTCATTGTCAGTCAAATCAAATAAATTACATCTGTATAAAATATTATTGTTCACAAACTCAGCAAGAAAGTAAGTAAGTAGGTAAATAAATGAAGCAGTTACCGACTAAATCCTAACATGTGACATAAAACAGAAGCATCTTTCTCATCAAAATAATCATCACAGATTGTTCCCCAAGTCCCGTTTACTTGAATCTCAACTCGACCTTGTGTTGGTATTCCTCTTCCATTCACTAATCGTACTGGTACTGAAATAATAACATGTTATGTGTGATCTGTAACTAAGAATAGTATGATTTGTTTAATAAAACCAACAACGAACAAAGCAACAAACAAACATGCATGTGGTAAAATAATATAAAATTAGGTAAAATAAAGATATCGCTATATTCCTAGTATTGCCATAAATATCGGCAATATTTCTAATAATAATGTACTGAAACGTTGAAATATATACAGATAAACCCGTGCACAGACGTATAAGTTTTTAACTGGTAAGTAGTACTCTCCTTCTTTTACAAATACTATCATCAATAGGATGAGATAATTCAAATTTATTTCGGCATTAATAAATGCAATTTTCAAATAAATAATAAGTTCTGACAATGGTCTGATCGAAAATAATAATAATAAATTTAAAGTCAGAAAATATAATAACTGTCAGAAGCTGCTAGTGGAATGAATCCCTGTCAAAACCTTATTTGAAGAAACTGATTTTGTAATTCCGGGCGAAGGCCGAACAATACAATAGCGACTACGATGTAGTCTAACACAGTCAAATGCGACCTGGAATAAGCACAGTCGTCAGGTATCCAAAATATAATCTCAACGTGCGTAAAACCCTTCCTTCAAAACTGTAGTAACTATACTTGGATATCTCACTGTATTGCCTTGGCTCTGGGGTATTCGGGTTGATAGCTACCAGATTTGGCAACCGGAATTGGGATGTGACCACTTTCCAGAATTTCATTTGTCTTTATAGATCTATGTAATTATTATTACGAAGCGATATGCCAGTCCCAGTAAGTGGTTATTCCATTTTGCATTTTACATTTCATGGTAAATGTTCTGTTTTTAATTTAAGTATACTTTATAATAATAAAACATGTTTTATAGCTAAAAAAATAATCAACAACAACAACACAATTAACTAAAATAACAAACCCTGTTGCAAGCAGCTTATTCCCAAATCCTGTTTATGACTACAGTTTTTTTACCCCAGTCATAGAAAGAACAGTGATTCACTCCATTTTCATCTTCAACACAGTTAACATCATCAACCCACACTGGTCCTGTTCCTTCTCCAAAGTGAGCATCCTTATACGTCTTTGCGTTGAATCTAGGATTTACAAAATACAAACTGAATTGTCTTATCTTAGTTAGTACAAATATTGATCAAGCTGTAGGGGTTATTCAGATTTTACTTTAAATGCGGTAACACAAATATAAATGTTCCGAGATTTTATTATTGTTTATAAAGTAATCAATTTAATTGAAACCAAAACATTCTTACTGACTGAATCCTAAAAGTGTACAGATAAAGCTTGCGTCTTTGTCGTCAAATTTGTCACCACAGACAGTTCCCCATGTATCGTTAAGTTTGATCTCAACTCGACCCTGTGTTGAAATACCTCCACCATTGACTAGTCTGATAGACACTGAAATAAAGGAAAACACCTTTCATTTTAGGGTTCGCAAACTGACAGAAAATACTGCTTATAAGGACCCTTGTTGTTTTGGGAGTATCTTGTTCTTTTTTTTTTATTTATTTATTTATTTTTTTTTAGGACACATTATTCATTTAACAATAAAAGTAAGAATGAAAAAGCAAAACAAAAAATGTACGCGTCGTTCTGCCGTTCTTTTTCTGTTTATTTCAAGCTTTTCTTTATTTTCTAATATTTTGTTACTTTTGTTGTTGTTGTTGTTGTTATTATTATTATTATTATTATTCCGGCTGTTGTTGTTGTTATCATTACAGTAAGAAAACTAATACGAACTAGAACATAAGAAACAGCAACAACACAAAAGCAAATATTTCATTTAGAAAAAAGTTAATTGATAAGGCTCTGTAACTGAGAACCATGATAACCGAGTAAAAATATTTGTTTTGATTTTTCTATTTCAGATATTTCGGTTACTTAACATTAAATTAATTAGCGAAATTAACTATTGAAGCAGAGTCAATAGACATTTGTATGAAATTTATTTCCTCAGTAATTTGTTATCTTTCCAAAGTCAAAAATAATGTAGAGTGAACACTATACATCAAAAAATCGGCTGTATAATTTGTTTTTAATTCTTGTTATTATGTATTTGATAGATTTCTAATATATTATGATAATGTGTCGTCTCATTCAAATTCTAAATACTGACGCAAAGCAACTCAAATACAGCAAATATTACACTTGTCTGTAACGAACCTTGACAACGTATCCCAACATCGTTATAGTGACCACACTGATTGTTTCTCCAAGCACGAAAACTACACTCTTCAACAGATGTTTCATTTCCTTCACACTGAAGACTTTCTAACCATATTTGACCTGTACCTTCTCCAAAGTATGGTGGGGAATTTGTAAAGACCTTTGCTCCGTCACTGAAATATATATGATAAATCATGGTGCGTTGCTGATCATCTGTTGGAGTAAGCATTTTAACACAATTACATTTCCATAGTTTATATTTTAGAATCAGGCTAGAATGAAACGAGTCTGTGTTAAAGAATGAAGAATGGTGGAATCTATCTTATTAATTTGTTTTATTGGAGTGGTATTGATTTAAAGAAAAATAATGAGAAAAGAAATATATATTCTGGTCTTTGAGAACTTCACAAAGTATGATTTTTTGTCTTATTTTATCAGTTTATGTCGTCTGAAGCGATAGCGAGAATAACGGAATCTATTTCCTGTTTCAAAGTCATAAAAAGCCAAAGGTTTTAATGCTAACCTCTTCAGTAGCAAGAAAGATGTAAATCAATCATTTTGTTTCTTAATTAAAATGTTTTTTCGAGTACGGTTTACATAAGAATCAGAGACACAGAAGAATAAAGTAATACAGAATAAGCTTTGATTACTCTAATATCTGGAGATATCAGTCAGGTTGAATCTGATAACAGTATTTTTGAAAGAGGAAAATTTCCACTAAAAACTTGTCATTATGTTAAACCCATTAGTTGATATAGAAACGTTAACAGTTACACAGTGAACTCGACTACGGACACGAAATGTCATCACTGAACACAGAAGAGCAGCACCTATTGTGTCAAAAAACAGACCTGTGACATACATCAAATAGCTGATTAAAATAATAATACTATTAGTAGTAGTAGTTGTAGTATTAGTAGTAGTAGTAGTAGTAGTAGTAGTAGTAGTTGCTGCATCAACAGCAGCAGTAGTCAAAAATACGTTTGTAAAATGGAATATTACACAAAAGATATGTTTTCTTTTACCGACTAAATCCCATCATAGAACACAGAACACCAGCGTCTCTTGTGTCAAAACTAGATCTGCAAATTGTTCCCCACAATCCCGTTTACTTGAATCTCAACTCGTCCTTGTGTTGGTTTTCCTCTTCCATTCACTAATCGTATTGGTACTGAAATAATAACAGGTTATATATGATCTGTGAGTAAGAATATAACGATTTTTTTAATAAAAAAAGAAATACCCATGTATATACTAACATATCACTCTTCGTCGTAAAGACAATTATGTAACAGATATTCGGTAACAAACGTAAAGTTGAGTAAAATAAAGATGTCGCTCTATCTCTAGTATTGTATTAAATCGGCAACCAATATTTCTAATATTAATGTTCTCAAAGATTCAAATCTATAAATATACACTAATGCACTGACTTGTAGTTAGTGAAATAATAATTCAACCTGAAGGATTTGTTTTGGTCAAAAATATTTAATTCTTCCACAATTGGAGACCTATGTATGTCAAAGTTCTCTTCTTCAGTTATTTTAATTATTATTATTATTTTTTTTTTCTCTATTTTTTTCTTCAGGAAAAAAGTAACCGGAAAAAATATTAGTGCTAATGTTTCTCTCTTTTTTTTTTTTGGTTTCTTTTGTTTCTTTTTTTTTTTTTTTAGAAATAACAATCTGGATTTTTTAACTTTTAATAAATACTGTGCATTTGTTACAATCGTTATGTCTATAGGATGATATAATTCAACTTCATTTTAGCATTAATAAAAGAGATTGCAAAATAAATAATAAGTTCTGATATACAGGCGTTTTGTTACTTTAGCTCTATTCGAAAATAATAAGTTTAAAGATAGAAAATGTTGTAACTCTCAGAGGCTGCAAGTACAATCCCTTTCAAAAGCTTATGCGAAGAAACACATTTTGTGATAACAGATCAGACAACACGTAATGTTGATGTCAGTGATACTGTGGATGAAAAACAGAACTCATCTTAACTTTTTTTTTCTGTAATGTATCATTCGTGCTTAAAAGAGTTCCACTAGAGAATGGTCTGAATATCAGAATGCTAGATGTCAGGCAAACATTTATCAGAAACATCATATGTAACAGAACGAGGTATTTACAACATCATCAGACGATAAGCCAACAATCTGACACATAAAGACTGGAATAAGTCATTCGAAACTGATGCTTACGTTTCTGCTAAATATACTCAGTCTGTTAGTTTAAAGGATGAACAATCCAATCGAGTGACACTGATATGACTCACTGCTCACTTCTCATCTTTATTATGTTTCCTCATTTATACAAAAATTCGAACACGCCACTAAAGAGTTAGCCTGCATTATGTGACGAATTTCATATCCTGATTTAATCGGGATACTAGATACTTACTAATCTTCATTTAGTTCAGAATTTTATGCTACTGATCCAGTTTCGAGAACTATCAGGTTACATACAAAGTGAGCGAAGAAAGAAGCCAGTGGATGTTCATAAGCTGTTGTTTAAATTGATATCAGTATAAACATTTCAATAAATTGGATACGATAATCTATTTGTGAAATCATTTATCCAAACTGACCATAGATGATAATGCATATTCTTCTGTTATACTTTGATTCTGTGTGAACAGAAAAACAAAAATATGTATAATGATATATGCTAGGCCATCAATATCAGAAATAGAGAACAGCTACGGGTATTGTGTGATGCTTGGGAAGGTTATTTGAAGGATTCAGTCACAAAATGGAAATATCCAGTGAGAAAGTGGAAAAATACAGTGTCAGTTCTAACACAGACCAGTGTACTTAGAAGTAACTTAGGCGAGGGACTCTTCACTTTTAGTCTCTAAGTCCAGTAACATGTTCTGATTGAAGTAAGCCTGTAGAGAACATTCAGTCAACATTTAATATGATATTTTTTGGATAACACTAATTTCAGAGGTTTTTTTTTATAACGCTAGCCTTCTTCAATAACTTTATCAAGAACTAGCAAAATAAATTAAGACCCGCAGAAATGTATAAAGAAATTCAAATATAATAACGGATAAAATATTTGTATCTATAACTTATGGAAAAGCGCTAACTGGCTTCAGCAGTATATTGAATTTTATGTCAGCACAAAAGCAGATTTAGTATCCCCAAATTATTATAAATGTTATTATGTATATAAACTTTGAAACTGAGACTCATCAACAAAAAAAAAAAACAAAAGAAATAATATAAAATTTGTTACATCCGTTGTTTATCGCAGCATGAAAAAGATAATAAAAGTATTTTGTGAGCGGCCGGCTAACTAAAACCAAGTGTGCCGAGTGTCTAATTTTCAGATATCACAGTTTCACAGTTAACAGTGTAGACACTCAGACATTGAATATGCTAAAATATAGCGATTGTTCGTACATCATAAACATGGACTTCGACAAATACAAATATTTTATTATATATCACGTTGAAAATAGTTAACAAAAGTAAACACAGACATATATTAAATACGTCAAGATGTATGTTCTTTTCGTCCATCCTAAGCAAATAATAATATTAAATAAAAAACACTGTGATTTGGGAAGAAAAAAATAATAATAAAAAAAATAAAAATAAATAAATAAATAAATAAATAAATAAATAAATAAAATAATAATAATAATAATAATAATAATAATAATAATAATAATAATAATAATAATAAACTGGTTTATCACAGTTTTAAGAATCGGTAATGAGCGCTTTCAAATCTGACCTACACTATTACCATTTGAATGCACGTCTATTAGTAAAACAAAATTTACACCCCGATCAAACACTTCATATTGTCTTATTCTGATATGAAAAAAAAACTCAGCACACATAGATATCACATCAAATAAAATAACAGACACAACAGTCTGATTAACATAAACCTTCAGATTTTCATTTTTATTTTATTTTATTTTATTATTTTTGTTTTTTCTTAAATCTCCTAGATTGATCACTCTTAGTCTGTTCATTAAATGTCTTCTTATCATTAATTTTACTAATTTTTATGTCTCAACTTACAGCGATTTAAACAGTTGATTCCCACGTCTTGATTATGACTGCAGTTGTTTTCACCCCAAGTAGAGTATGAACAATACTCTACACTTTCTTCATCTCCCTTACAGTCAAGTCCATCAAGCCAAACGGGGTCATTGCCTTGTCCAAACTGAGATGCTGGATAGAATTTTGCTTCGAAACTGAAAACAATTTTAATAACCAGACTAATAATAATAATAATAATAATAATAATAATAATAATAATAATAATAATAATAATAATAATAATAATAATAATAATAATAATAATGATAATCATAATAATAATACAACATAGAATAATAAGACTTACTCCTCATGTTGCTGATGGACTATACTGTAAAAAATAAATTTCAAAAATACAAGAATGTGACAAAGAATCGAAAGCAATAATTTATAATCAGATCATTTTCTGTATTTTTTTTATTATTCGTTTCACAAATTACTTATTAATACTTACATTTCACAATACAATTCTTCTTGAATGTGTATTTCTTCTCACTAATTTATTAATACAGCGTACAATAATTTTAGGGTTAAACATTTTCCTAAATTATTGTTTCTATTATCGTACAATAATCAATAATAATTTAATGCTGTCAAAACAGTAAAAAAAAAAAAAAAAAGAACACAAGAATATTATCTCAATTCGAATTTT
Source organism: Chrysomallon squamiferum (assembly GCA_012295275.1). Lineage (NCBI taxonomy): Eukaryota > Metazoa > Mollusca > Gastropoda > Neomphalida > Peltospiridae > Chrysomallon > Chrysomallon squamiferum. The sequence goes on from CM022676.1 coordinate 16,381,120, forward strand.
ACGTGACAGTATAATAAGCATTTAAGTAATGAAAATGGCAAAACAAGAAAAAGGGATTAAATTACTACATATTTAATATCTTGAAATATTGCTCTTAATATTTTACTACGTAGAAATGGAGGGTAGTGTTCCTCCATTTCTAGTTAGTATAACATACATACATATATATATATATATATATATATATATATATATATATATATATATATATATATAATAAGTTATAAAATCAGAATAGGAAAAATATTAAATTAAGAACTGAGAATTTTATATAACTGTATACATATCGCTCAAGCGAAAGCTGTAACAACATAAACTATATCTTGAAGATATAACGTTGCTAGATATAAATAAATAGTTTTTACGAAAAGATTTATTTACCGACTAAAAGCCAAGCATGGAACAGAACACAGCAGCATCTCTGTCGTCAAATTCATTATCACAGACAGTTCCCCATGTCCCGTTGTTTTCTATTTCAAGTCTGCCTCGTGTTGTAATTCCTCCTCCATTAGCAAGTCGAACAGAAACTGAAGTCAGTTGAAGAATCGATCAAAATACAAACTATTTTCAAAATTTCATTTGTTTTCTTTAACGGTCCGGTTCCAAATTAATTTTCGCTTTATAGATTTACGTAAATAATATTACCAAGCGATATGATTTCAACATCGAGCTATATAATTAGCAATACATTTTTACAAAGTCAACTTTTACCTGTAGTACACAGAAGCCAAATATTTTTTTCTACTATGTTAGAAAAATAAATAAAAATAAAGACAGTAATAATAATAATAATAGTAGTAAAAATAATAATAGTAAATAGATACAAAACAAAAATTAATTAATTAACTAATAATAATAATAATTTCGCCGATCCAGAGAGAGAGAGGAGAGAGAGAGACAGACAGACAGAGAGAGAGAGACAGAAACAAAGAGAGAGAGAGAGAGAGAGAGAGAGAGAGAGAGAGAGAGAGAGAGAGAGAGAGAGAGAGAGAGATAGAGAGAGAGAGAGAGAGAGAGAGAGAGAGAGAGAGAGAGAGAGAGAGAGAGAGAGATGTCATGCAGCGTTATTTTATAAATCAAAGAATGATAAAGGTACAGTCTATACCTTTCACACTAAGTGGTTCCTGCATTTCACATTTAATGCTTAATATTTTGTTCTTAAAATAGCACAAAAAACAACAAACAACATACTCTGAGGAAAGCAGCTTATTCCCAAATCCTGTTTATGACTACAGTTTTTTTGTACTCCAGTCATAGAAAGAACAGTGATTCTCTCCATTTTCATCTTGAACACAGTTAACATCATCAATCCACACTGGTCCTGTTCCTTCTCCAAAGTGAGCATTCTTATACGTCTTTGCGTTGAATCTAGGATTTACAAAATACAAAACTGAGTTGTCTGATCTTGGTTTGAACAAATATTGATCAAGCTGTGGGGGTTATTCAGATTTCACTTCAATTACATTAACACAAATATAGAGTTTCTGAAAATTTGTTATTGTTTATACATTAATCGGTTTAACTGAAGGTAAAATATTCTTACTGACTGAATCCTAAAAGTGTACAGATAAAGCCTGCGTCTTTGTCGTCAAATTTGTCACCACAGACAGTTCCCCATGTATCGTTAAGTTTGATCTCAACTCGACCCTGTGTTGAAATACCTCCACCACCGACTAGTCTGATAGACTCTGAAATAAAGGATGACATATTTCATTTATGGGTTCTCAAACTGACAGAAAGTATTGCTTATACGGATCCCTGGGTTTTTTCTTGTTTTTGGGTTTTTTTTTTAAATTATATATTTATCTATTTATTTATTTTTGCGACACATTATTCCTTTAACAATTAAAGTAAGAATGAAAAAAAAAAAAAGACGAAGGTTTCGTTCTTCCGTTATTTTTCATTTTTCTTATTTCACGTTTTTCTTGATTTTGTTATATTTTGTTACTATTATTATTATTATTATTATTATTATTATTGTTGTTGTTGTTGTTGTTGTTGTTGTTGTTTTTGTTGTTGTTGTTGTTGTTGCGGTTGTTATCATTACAGTAAGAAAACTAGTACGATCTAGAACCTCAGAAACAGCAGCAACACAAAAGCAAATATTCTTTTTAGAAAAAAGTTAATTGATAAGACTCTGTAACTGAGAGCTATGATAACCGAGTAAAAATAATTTTGTTGATTTTTCTATTTCAGAGATTTCGGTAATTTAACATTAAATTAATTAGGGAAATAGCATTGAATCAGAGTCAATACAAACTTGTGTGTAAATTGTTTCCTCAGTAATTTATTATGTTCCCAAAATGAAAGATAATTTAGTGTGAACATTATGCATGACAAAATCGGCTGTATAATTTGTTTTTAATTATTGTTATTATGTATTTCATACATTTCTAATATGTTTTCATAATGTAGGGTCTCATTCAAATTCTAAATATTGACGCAAAGCAACACAAATACAGCAAACATTACACTTCTATGTAACGAACCTTGACAACGTATCCCAACATCGTATATGTGACCACACTGATTGTTTCTCCAAGCAAGAAAACTACACTGTTCCACAGATGTTTCATTTCCTTCACACTCAAGTCTATTTAACCATATTTGACCTGTACCTTCTCCAAAATATGGTGGATAATTTGTAAAGACCTTTGCTCCGTCACTGAAATAAATATATGATATAAATCATGATACATTGCTGATCATCTGTTGGAGTAAGCATTTTAACACAATTACATTTCCATAGTTTATATTTTAGAATCAGGCTAGAATGAAACGAGTCTGTGTTAAAGAATGAAGAATGGTGGAATCTATCTTATTAAGTTGTTTTATTGGAGTGGTATTGATTTAAAGAAAAATAATGAGAAAAGAAATATATATTCTGGTCTTTGAGAACTTCACAAAGTATGATTTTTTGTCTTTTTTTATCAGTTTATGTCGTCTGAAGCGATAGCGAGAATAACGGAATCTATTTCCTGTTTCAAAGTCATAAAAAGCCAAAGGTTTTAATGCTAACCTCTTCAGTAGCAAGAAAGATGTAAATCAATCATTTTGTTTCTTAATTAAAATGTTTTTTTCGAGTACGGTTTACATAAGAATCAGAGACACAGAAGAATAAAGTAATACAGAATAAGCTTTGATTACTCTAATATCTGGAGATATCAGTCAGGTTGAATCTGATAACAGTATTTTTGAAAGAGGAAAATTTCCACTAAAAACTTGTCATTATGTTAAACCCATTAGTTGATAGAGAAACGTTAACAGTTACACAGTGAACTCGACTACGGACACGAAATGTCATCACTGAACACAGAAGAGCAGCACCTATTGTGTCAAAAAACAGACCTGTGACATACATCAAATAGCTGATTAAAATAATAATACTATTAGTAGTAGTAGTTGTAGTATTAGTAGTAGTAGTAGTAGTAGTAGTAGTTGCTGCATCAACAGCAGCAGTAGTCAAAAATACGTTTGTAAAATGGAATATTACACAAAAGATATGTTTTCTTTTACCGACTAAATCCCATCATAGAACACAGAACACCAGCGTCTCTTGTGTCAAAACTAGATCTGCAAATTGTTCCCCACGTCCCGTTTACTTGAATCTCAACTCGTCCTTGTGTTGGTTTTCCTCTTCCATTCACTAATCGTATTGGTACTGAAATAATAACAGGTTATATATGATCTGTGAGTAAGAATATAACGATTTTTTTAATAAAAAAAGAAATACCCATGTATATACTAACATATCACTCTTCGTCGTAAAGACAATTATGTAACAGATATTCGGTAACAAACGTAAAGTTGAGTAAAATAAAGATGTCGCTCTATCTCTAGTATTGTATTAAATCGGCAACCAATATTTCTAATATTAATGTTCTCAAAGATTCAAATCTATAAATATACACTAATGCACTGACTTGTAGTTAGTGAAATAATAATTCAACCTGAAGGATTTGTTTTGGTCAAAAATATTTAATTCTTCCACAATTGGAGACCTATGTATGTCAAAGTTCTCTTCTTCAGTTATTTTAATTATTATTATTATTTTTTTTTTCTCAATTTTTTTCTTCAGGAAAAAAGTAACCGGAAAAAATATTAGTGCTAATGTTTCTCTCTTTTTTTTTGGTTTCTTTTGTTTCTTTTTTTCTTTTAGAAATAACAATCTGGATTTTTTTAACTTTTAATAAATACTGTGCATTTGTTACAATCGTTATGTCTATAGGATGATATAATTCAACTTCATTTTAGCATTAATAAAAGAGATTGCAAAATAAATAATAAGTTCTGATATACATGCGTTTTGTTACTTTAGCTCTATTCGAAAATAATAAGTTTAAAGATAGAAAATGTTGTAACTCTCAGAGGCTGCAAGTACAATCCCTTTCAAAAGCTTATGCGAAGAAACACATTTTGTGATAACAGATCAGACAACACGTAATGTTGATGTCAGTGATACTGTGGATGAAAAACAGAACTCATCTTAACTTTTTTCTGTAATGTATCATTCGTGCTTAAAAGAGTTCCACTAGAGAATGGTCTGAATATCAGAATGCTAGATGTCAGGCAAACATTTATCAGAAACATCATATGTAACAGAACGAGGTATTTACAACATCATCAGACGATAAGCCAACAATCTGACACATAAAGACTGGAATAAGTCATTCGAAACTGATGCTTACGTTTCTGCTAAATATACTCAGTCTGTTAGTTTAAAGGATGAACAATCCAATCGAGTGACACTGATATGACTCACTGCTCACTTCTCATCTTTATTATGTTTCCTCATTTATACAAAAATTCGAACACGCCACTAAAGAGTTAGCCTGCATTATGTGACGAATTTCATATCCTGATTTAATCGGGATACTAGATACTTACTAATCTTCATTTAGTTCAGAATTTTATGCTACTGATCCAGTTTCGAGAACTATCAGGTTACATACAAAGTGAGCGAAGAAAGAAGCCAGTGGATGTTCATAAGCTGTTGTTTAAATTGATATCAGTATAAACATTTCAATAAATTGGATACGATAATCTATTTGTGAAATCATTTATCCAAACTGACCATAGATGATAATGCATATTCTTCTGTTATACTTTGATTCTGTGTGAACAGAAAAACAAAAATATGTATAACGATATATGCTAGGCCATCAATATTAGAAATAGAGAACAGCTACGGGTATTGTGTGATGCTTGGGAAGGTTATTTGAAGGATTCAGTCACAAAATGGAAATATCCAGTGAGAAAGTGGAAAAATACAGTGTCAGTTCTAACACAGACCAGTGTACTTAGAAGTAACTTAGGCGAGGGACTCTTCACTTTTAGTCTCTAAGTCCAGTAACATGTTCTGATTGAAGTAAGCCTGTAGAGAACATTCAGTCAACATTTAATATGATATTTTTTGGATAACACTAATTTCAGAGGGTTTTTTTTTATAACGCTAGCCTTCTTCAATAACTTTATCAAGAACTAGCAAAATAAATTAAGACCCGCAGAAATGTATAAAGAAATTCAAATATAATAACGGATAAAATATTTGTATCTATAACTTATGGAAAAGCGCTAACTGGCTTCAGCAGTATATTGAATTTTATGTCAGCACAAAAAGCAGATTTAGTATCCCCAAATTATTATAAATGTTATTATGTATATAAACTTTGAAACTGAGACTCATCAACAAAAAAAAAAACAAAAAAATAATATAAAATTTGTTACATCCGTTGTTTATCGCAGCATGAAAAAGATAATAAAAGTATTTTGTGAGCGGCCGGCTAACTAAAACCAAGTGTGCCGAGTGTCTAATTTTCAGATATCACAGTTTCACAGTTAACAGTGTAGACACTCAGACATTGAATATGCTAAAATATAGCGATTGTTCGTACATCATAAACATGGACTTCGACAAATACAAATATTTTATTATATATCACGTTGAAAATAGTTAACAAAAGTAAACACAGACATATATTAAATACGTCAAGATGTATGTTCTTTTCGTCCATCCTAAGCAAATAATAATATTAAATAAAAAAACACTGTGATTTGGGAAGAAAAAAATAATAAAAAAAAAAAATAAATAAATAAATAAATAAATAAATAAATGAATAATAATAATAATAATAATAATAATAAAATAATAATAATAATAATAATAAAACTGGTTTATCACAGTTTTAAGAATCGGTAATGAGCGCTTTCAAATCTGACCTACACTATTACCATTTGAATGCACGTCTATTAGTAAAACAAAATTTACACCCCGATCAAACACTTCATATTGTCTTATTCTGATATGAAAAAAAAACTCAGCACACATAGATATCACATCAAATAAAATAACAGACACAACAGTCTGATTTAACATAAACCTTCAGATTTTCATTTTTATTTTATTTTATTTTATTATTTTTGTTTTTCTTAAATCTCCTAGATTGATCACTCTTAGTCTGTTCATTAAATGTCTTCTTATCATTAATTTTACTAATTTTTATGTCTCAACTTACAGCGATTTAAACAGTTGATTCCCACGTCTTGATTATGACTGCAGTTGTTTTCACCCCAAGTAGAGTATGAACAATACTCTACACTTTCTTCATCTCCCTTACAGTCAAGTCCATCAAGCCAAACGGGGTCATTGCCTTGTCCAAACTGAGATGCTGGATAGAATTTTGCTTCGAAACTGAAAACAATTTTAATAACCAGACTAATAATAATAATAATAATAATAATAATAATAATAATAATAATAATAATAATATAGAATAATAAGACTTACTCCTCATGTTGCTGATGGACTATACTGTAAAAAATAAATTTCAAAAATACAAGAATGTGACAAAGAATCGAAAGCAATAATTTATAATCAGATCATTTTCTGTATTTTTTATTATTCGTTTCACAAATTATTTATTAATACTTACATTTCACAATACAATTCTTCTTGAATGTGTATTTCTTCTCACTAATTTATTAATACAGCGTACAATAATTTTAGGGTTAAACATTTTCCTAAATTATTGTTTCTATTATCGTACAATAATCAATAATAATTTAATGCTGTCAAAACAGTAAAAATAAAATAAAAAAAAAGAACACAAGAATATTATCTCAATTCGAATTTTACGTGACAGTATAATAAGCATTTAAGTAATGAAAATGGCAAAACAAGAAAAAGGGATTAAATTACTACATATTTAATATCTTGAAATATTGCTCTTAATATTTTACTACGTAGAAATGGAGGGTAGTGTTCCTCCATTTCTAGTTAGTATAACATACATACATATATATATATATATATATATATATATATATATATATATATATATATATATATATATATATATATATATATATATATATATATATATATATAGTAATAAGTTATAAAATCAGAATAGGAAACATATTAAATTAAGAACTGAGAATTTTATATAACTGTATACATATCGCTCAAGCGAAAGCTGTAACAACATAAACTATATCTTGAAGATATAACGTTGCTAGATATAAATAAATAGTTTTTACGAAAATATTTATTTACCGACTAAAGCCAAGCATGGAACAGAACACAGCAGCATCTCTGTCGTCAAATTCATTATCACAGACAGTTCCCCATGTCCCGTTGTTTTCTATTTCAAGTCTGCCTCGTGTTGTAATTCCTCCTCCATTAGCAAGTCGAACAGAAACTGAAGTCAGTTGAAGAATCGATCAAAATACAAACTATTTTCAAAATTTCATTTGTTTTCTTTAACGGTCCGGTTCCAAATTAATTTTCGCTTTATAGATTTACGTAAATAATATTACCAAGCGATATGATTTCAACATCGAGCTATATAATTAGCAATACATTTTTACAAAGTCAACTTTTACCTGTAGTACACAGAAGCCAAATATTTTTTCTACTATGTTAGAAAAATAAATAAAAATAAAGACAGTAATAATAATAATAATAGTAGTAAAAATAATAATAGTAAATAGATACAAAACAAAAATTAATTAATTAACTAATAATAATAATAATTTCGCCGATCCAGAGAGAGAGAGGAGAGAGAGAGACAGACAGACAGAGAGAGAGAGACAGAAACAAAGAGAGAGAGTGAGAGAGAGAGAGAGAGAGAGAGACAGAGAGAGAGAGAGAGAGAGAGAGACATAGAGAGAGAGAGAGAGAGAGCCATGTCATGCAGCGTTATTTTATAAATCAAAGAATGATAAAGGTACAGTCTATACCTTTCACACTAAGTGGTTCCTGCATTTCACATTTAATGCTTAATATTTTGTTCTTAAAATAGCACAAAAAACAACAAACAACATACTCTGAGGAAAGCAGCTTATTCCCAAATCCTGTTTATGACTACAGTTTTTTGTACTCCAGTCATAGAAAGAACAGTGATTCTCTCCATTTTCATCTTGAACACAGTTAACATCATCAATCCACACTGGTCCTGTTCCTTCTCCAAAGTGAGCATTCTTATACGTCTTTGCGTTGAATCTAGGATTTACAAAATACAAAACTGAGTTGTCTGATCTTGGTTTGAACAAATATTGATCAAGCTGTGGGGGTTATTCAGATTTCACTTCAATTACATTAACACAAATATAGAGTTTCTGAAATTTTGTTATTGTTTATACATTAATCGGTTTAACTGAAGGTAAAATATTCTTACTGACTGAATCCTAAAAGTGTACAGATAAAGCCTGCGTCTTTGTCGTCAAATTTGTCACCACAGACAGTTCCCCATGTATCGTTAAGTTTGATCTCAACTCGACCCTGTGTTGAAATACCTCCACCACCGACTAGTCTGATAGACTCTGAAATAAAGGATGACATATTTCATTTATGGGTTCTCAAACTGACAGAAAGTATTGCTTATACGGATCCCTGGGTTTTTTCTTGTTTTTGGGGTTTTTTTTAAATTATATATTTATCTATTTATTTATTTTTGCGACACATTATTCCTTTAACAATTAAAGTAAGAATGAAAAAAAAAAACAAAAGACGAAGGTTTCGTTCTTCCGTTATTTTTCATTTTTCTTATTTCACGTTTTTCTTGATTTTGTTATATTTTGTTACTATTATTATTATTATTATTATTATTATTATTGTTGTTGTTGTTGTTGTTGTTGTTTTTTTTGTTGTTGTTGTTGTTGTTGTTGTTATTATCATTACAGTAAGAAAACTAGTACGATCTAGAACCTCAGAAACAGCAGCAACACAAAAGCAAATATTCTTTTTAGAAAAAAGTTAATTGATAAGACTCTGTAACTGAGAGCTATGATAACCGAGTAAAAATAATTTTGTTGATTTTTCTATTTCAGAGATTTCGGTAATTTAACATTAAATTAATTAGGGAAATAGCATTGAATCAGAGTCAATACAAACTTGTGTGTAAATTGTTTCCTCAGTAATTTATTATGTTCCCAAAATGAAAGATAATTTAGTGTGAACATTATGCATGACAAAATCGGCTGTATAATTTGTTTTTAATTATTGTTATTATGTATTTCATACATTTCTAATATGTTTTCATAATGTAGGGTCTCATTCAAATTCTAAATATTGACGCAAAGCAACACAAATACAGCAAATATTACACTTGTCTGTAACGAACCTTGACAACGTATCCCAACATCGTTATAGTGACCACACTGATTGTTTCTCCAAGCACGAAAACTACACTCTTCAACAGATGTTTCATTTCCTTCACACTGAAGTGTATCTAACCATATTTGACCTGTACCTTGTCCAAAATATGGTGGATAATTTGTAAAGACCTTTGCTCCGTCACTGAAATAAATATATGATATAAATCATGATACATTGCTGATCATCTGTTGGAGTAAGCATTTTAACACAATTACATTTCCATAGTTTATATTTTAGAATCAGGCTAGAATGAAACGAGTCTGTGTTAAAGAATGAAGAATGGTGGAATCTATCTTATTAATTTGTTTTATTGGAGTGGTATTGATTTAAAGAAAAATAATGAGAAAAGAAATATATATTCTGGTCTTTGAGAACTTCACAAAGTATGATTTTTTGTCTTATTTTATCAGTTTATGTCGTCTGAAGCGATAGCGAGAATAACGGAATCTATTTCCTGTTTCAAAGTCATAAAAAGCCAAAGGTTTTAATGCTAACCTCTTCAGTAGCAAGAAAGATGTAAATCAATCATTTTGTTTCTTAATTAAAATGTTTTTTCGAGTACGGTTTACATAAGAATCAGAGACACAGAAGAATAAAGTAATACAGAATAAGCTTTGATTACTCTAATATCTGGAGATATCAGTCAGGTTGAATCTGATAACAGTATTTTTGAAAGAGGAACACTTCCACTAAAAACTTGTCATTATGTTAAACCCATTAGTTGATAGAGAAACGTTAACAGTTACACAGTGAACTCGACTACGGACACGAAATGTCATCACTGAACACAGAAGAGCAGCACCTATTGTGTCAAAAAACAGACCTGTGACATACATCAAATAGCTGATTAAAATAATAATACTATTAGTAGTAGTAGTTGTAGTATTATTATTAGTAGTAGTAGTAGTAGTTGCTGCATCAACAGCAGCAGTAGTCAAAAATACGTTTGTAAAATGGAATATTACACAAAAGATATGTTTTCTTTTACCGACTAAATCCCATCATAGAACACAGAACACCAGCTTCTCTTGTGTCAAAACCATAATCACAGATTGTTCCCCACGCCCCGTTTACTTGAATCTCAACTCGTCCTTGTGTTGGTATTCCTCTTCCATTCACTAATCGTACTGGTACTGAAATAATAACAGGTTATATATGACCTGTGGTTAAGAATATAACGATTTGTTTAATGAAAAAAAGAAATACACATGTATATACTAACATATCACTCTTCCTTGGAAAGAAAATTATGTAACAGATATTCGGTAACAAACGTAAAGTTGAGTAAAATAAAGATGTCGCGCTATCTCTAGTATTGTATTAAATCGGCAACCAATATTTTTAATACTAATGTGCTCAAAGATTCCAATCTATAAATATATACTAATGCACTGACTTGTAGTTAGTGAAATAATAATTCAACCGTACTGGGTCTGAAACAATAACAGGTTATATATGATATGTGAGTAAGAATATAATGATTTGTTTAATAAGAAGAACCCAAAGAAACGGACATGTATATACTAACATATCACTTTTCCTTGTAAAGAAAATTATGTAACAGATATTCGGTAATATACGTAAAGTTGAGTAAAATAAAGATGTCGCTCTATCTCTAGTATTGCTATAAATATCGGTTACCAATATTTATAATATTAATGTACTCAAAGGTTCAAATATATAAAGATACACAGATGCACTGAATTATAGTTACTGAGATAATAATTCAGCAGGAAGTTGTTTTTGTTTTTGTTTTTTTCAAAACTATTTACTTCTTCCACAACTGGAGACCTATCTATGTCTAAGTTCTCTTCTTCCAATACGTAAGTTTTATTTATTTTTTTTAATTTTTTTTTCTCAAAATCTTTTCTTCAGCGAATTAGTAACCGGAAAAGAAATTAGTGATGAAATTGTTCATTTAACTCTTTAATTTTGTATCAAGAAAGCTGACTGAATCCAGCTGAACACAGTATAGAATCTTTCTGGATATAACAGTTTGGTAACTTATAAACTTTCAAACAGAGACACATCAACACACACAACAAATAATAATAAAATTATATAAATATTAGTTGCATCTGTTATTTATCGCGGCATTTAAAAGTTAATAAAAGTATTTTGTAACAGGCCAGCTAACTAAAACCAAGTGTACATACTATAATAATTTTCAGATATCACAGATATCACTCAGATACCGAAGATGCTGAAAATATAGCGACTGTTCGTGCATTCTAAACAGGGACAGACGACAAATACAAATGTTTTATCATATATCGCGGGGAAAATAGTTAACAAAAGTAAACACAGACATATATTAAATACGTTAAGATGTATGCTCTAACAAAAAAACAACCCGCAAAAGTAGATTTGACTGACATTGGGAATATCTATCTAATTGATCAACAGAAAGCAGCAGAATGTTCACATTTTACACACACTTTCGCAATTCATTAATGTTCATGATGTTATATTAAAAGGTTAAAGTTCAAGGTTATAGCAGTATAATATCAATTCCTTGTGTGTCCACCATGGGAGTCCAGAACAGCCTGACATCTTCTTCCCATGACAGTAATGACATTACGAATTACACTTTGTTGAATGCTGGCCCACTCTGTATGTAGTAATAATGTCAACTGACCACAATACTGTTGGTGTGGTTGATGCTGCCTCAGTCGTCTATCCAACTCGTCCCATAAATGCTCTATAGGGTACAAGTCCGGATATTTAGAGGGCCAGGGCAGCACCTGAATGTTATTGTTGTGTATGTACGCTGTTGTGAGTCTGGCTGTATGTGGTCTCGCATTATCGTGCTTGAATACAGAGTTACCATTATTCATAATTGGAGCGACATTTATCTGTAAAATTTCATCTCGGTATCTCTGTGCCGTTAAGTTGCCTTAAGATTCATATTACTTATTTAAAAACTGAAGAAATCATTTTTTCTCTGCCAGACACAAACAACTTAATGTTTATCCTGATTCCTTTCTTTATATACATAACATTCTGACTGACTAAGCTTAATCTTATAATCGGAAAGCTAACTGAATCCAGATGTACACACTGTAGAATGATTCTAGATGTAACTGTTTGACAAATCATAAACAGGCAACTACACAAATGTTTATATATAACTTAAACCAACTGTGCACATTGTAGGACTATAACTTGATACGATTGTTTCACAATTCATAAACGCACATACAGACAAAGGATATATTTAGATATGATTGTTGACACTTAACAAAAGGGTGGTCACTCAGATGTTAAATATGTTAAAATATAACGACTGTTTCTGAGTGCTTAACACGGACTGACGACAACTTTAAATAATTCATTATATTTCTAGCGGAGAATAGTCCGTTTCATACTTTGCGGTTTCGAATGATTCTATATACACAACCATTGTAGATTAATCTTAATTATTGTGCAGTTGTTGTTTGTTTCTTGTTGTTTTTTTCGGTTTTTTTTTGTTTTTTTGTTTGTTTATATGTTTTTTTAATTATTATTTTATGTTGTAGATAGATACAGCATACGTAAAGATAATTTTGTAATGCTGTTTTCGTTTTCCAAATAGATCCCTGTATATGGAATGGCACTGAAATCATACTTGGATATCCAGTACAGCAAATGTGTGTTTGTTTGTCATGTACGTCAGATAACAATAGTCTG
>CM022676.1:16396946-16406300 GCA_012295275.1 Chrysomallon squamiferum
GTAAATACGCCATATAATTATAATCTATTTTAACTGTTTTACTGTCGTTGAACTCTTTCCAAATGACAACTTTCTGTTTGAAATTTCTTCTCTTATTTTTTTGTCAGTGTAATAATCTCGTTAATACGAACATAGTCTGTTCGGGAAAACGTGACTGAAGTCACATATTACAAGTCACGGTTCTTCGGTTGTCAGGTGTCACTTTACAGGGGTCAAAGTCAGAAAAATGGTATAAACATGTCGTGCAACTTGCTAAGGGTATTGCTTTATTGCTTGATGCTGTTGTATTTTGTTATTTTTGAAATATTCTATTCTTCGATAGCTGTTTAATTTAATATGCACAGTCAGAAACCAGTAAAAAAGATACACCTTGTGGACCAGATACTCTCAATACTGTCAAGAATAATAATAATAATAATAATAATAATAATAATAATAATAATAATAATAATAATAATAATAATAATTAAAATTGAAAAAAAGGAAAAATAAATAAATCGACATTCTAACAACTAATAATGCCACCTTCAACCATTAAATAAACAGCACAGTAATAAAAAGTACAAAGAGATATATTATTTCCGAAATACATTTATAATTACACAAAACAAAATAAACCAAACCAAATTGTTAATTGAAACATTAAGTTGAAACCTGTTTAAAGACAAAATTGATAACCGGAGAATAAAAAATGATTATTTTTATAAATTTTAAGTCGTGTATATTGACATATAGACAGTTAGAAACACAGACTACACTGCATAGTTACAACATCAAGATAAATGAGAATAATATATTACTAAATCTCAGAGCCAAACTCTTATTACTTATGATAAAAGTTTCAGCGATTAATCACAGTCTTCTGTTTAGTTCGAAGGTAAACACCGGTTCTGCAAGATCCCACATGTCTTGACAAGGCATATTTTTTCCAGAAACAGTTATCCTTCTTGCCTGTATATTCGCCAAGAAAAAACGAACGGGCAATGAACGAGCCTAAGTTTGATTTTATATCTCTATTTCACATGAAATTCACAGTAAGATATAGCTAATTACGCTATCTGAAACGAATACAAATGTTTTTTAATTGTTCATCTTATTGTACTGTTTCTGAATTATTATGTCCGTGCCGATCGCAAGCTCATGTTGTTCATCTATCAGATCTAGTCACGAAGATTATGAGGAATGCAGATTATATGGCGGCCATCTTGGATTAACAAAAATTGCTAAAGCGTTAGACGATATCATAAGCAGTTTCTCAATATATATATATATGCCCTAAACATCAATTATGAAAACTGCAAAAGTAATAATAATAAGTTAGAAGGATGTTCCATACTGCTTCTGCTGGATTTCATTTTCTGGTTGACCAAATTTTCTACTCGTCATTTGTCTTGTAAGTCTAAGATCTTATGTGTCACATTATGTTTCTTTAATGGTATATGGCATTTTTATTTTTATTTTATTTTATTTTTTTATTGTTTTTGTTCAAGGGCGGTGTAATTTAATAAGGAGGAGGGACATGATAACCTCAAGAGTAAGCAACAAATAACGTAATAAAATATGACAGAGTTCCATTTCAGGTCAAATTCCCCAAGTAAAGTAAGAATACAATTTTTACTTCGCCACATTATATTTTAGCCGTAATATAACAATGGAATAAAATAACATAAGCTGCAACCAACAATAGTGTAACCTCATGACATGTGTGTATATTAAATCACTAAAAAGTGTCAGCACGTGTCTATAACGTATATTTTACTACTGAACTCAAAAGGTTATAGATTCTGAAACTTTTATATTGTGAGGTCATTTCAAGATCACGTGGTAACAAAGTCAAATGTAACGTCAAACAAAACGTGAAAAAGTTCCAAAGTTTAGTTGTACATATTAAGGAAATAACGGCACATTTGGGATCCCTATCATCGTAGCTTTCGAATAAAATCGTTTCATCCAAAAGGACCTCACTGATTACCAGATATCAGGTCTGAAAAGTTTTATGACAATGTCAAAATTGGAGGGTCAATAATAGTGAGGAAATATATTTATCATTTAAGCAAATACCATCCTATATACGAAAGTTTATCAGTGAATCTTTTTTCTATGCAGTTTAAGCCATTACTCAGACCAGATTCTCTTTTTAGAACACACTTCTATGTTTCACTGGTTCTGAGATTTAAATAAAAAGGACAGTATAAAAGAGAAATTCAATTTAACCGATAAGCATGTGAATGCAATTTGTAATGTGATTATTATTAAGTAGTTCACTGTTAATACGTATATCAATAAAACAAATGATAATACTGACATACCTGAAGCGACTGTAGATATCAGAAATGAGTAAATCCATATACACTGAATTAAAGACATTTCTTTGATAAAAACTGTACAGAACATTTTGTCTCGGTCAAACACAACTACTGAGATTTAGATCCTGATTCCTTTCATTATATACGTAGCTCGTTGACTGACTAAGTTTAATTTTGTAACGGTAATCATGTTTCAAAGTATTTTATTGTTAGTAGCTGGAATGGAACGTATGACATAGATAAAGAAAAGATATAAAGAATATCGAAGAAAATCTTTCAGAATGTAAGTTTACAAGTGGCGCATGTCAGTGTGACATAAAGGCAAAGTACGTGTGTTAGTTATTCATGTCTGTTTTTTAACCAATTTATATACCCTGTGCCTATATCCGCCAATATGACGTCTATCTATCTTTATTTGTTGATTTAAAATAGTTTGTATGTATTCCAGAAACCAACATGACGTCTGATAATGTGTGAGTGTGTGTGTGTGTGTGTGTGTGTGTGTGTTTGTGTATCTCTTAAGTGAAGACTGATTCATTTGTTTGGCTATTTGATTCAATCAATTCTGATTTTTCAAAATAGGATTTGTTTAAATATGTTTAGTTTCTCGAATATAAAACACATATAAATAATTATTAGTATAAATAATCAGTATGACATAAAGTCAAAGTACGTATGTTTCTTATCCATGTCTGTTTTTCGACCAGTTTATAAACCCTGTGCATATATCAGCCAATATGACGTCTATCTATCTTTATTTGTTGATTTAAAATAGTTTGTCAGTGTGTGTGTGTGTGTGTGTGTAAGTGTGTGTGTTTAAGTGTGATTGTGTGTGTGAGTGTGTGTGTGTGTGTGTCTGTGTGTGTGTGTGTGGTGTTTGTGGGTGTGGGTGGGTGTGTGTGAGATTAAGTAAACACTTATTCATTTGTTTGGCTATTCTGATATGAACATTTCTGTTGATTCAATCAATTCTGATAAAAGTTTCAGCGAATTCAGGATTTGAGGTGTAAATATGTTTAGTTTCTTGAATATAAAACAAATGTAAATAATTAATTCATCAACGATCAAAAAATCATTATTAGTAATATTGATCAGAATAGCACTAAATGTGACTACGATACGCAGTCATTTATCAATATGGGCGCAGTCTGATTCCTAACTATTAAACAATTAATGAATATAAATGTTAGCAATGTCTTCTTCCTTCTCTCTTCACACTTACACTTTGTTCTTGCTAACTGAATATAATAATTATGAATGGATATTTGTTTGATATTTGTAGAATACGAACTATAGGTAGAGCTTCTTCATTCCCATTATATTTTGGAACTTTTTTTATTTTTGTTTTAAAACACAATCTCATCTGTTTTCTTTCAATGTGATATCGTTCAGGTTTGTGATCGGTGTTATTATATAGTGGTGAAGCGCATGTTATAGTTTCATTTCTACTAACAAAAATACTAGAGGTATTGTGTGATTAAGGAATTCCTGTTTTTATGTTTCTATAGACTGAGTCTGTGGTTTAAAAAAAGAAAAACGTTTTTTACTTTCTCTTTGTGATTCAATATGTTTAGCACAAAAAGCGGTTTCGCTAATTACCACTAGATGAAACATGCAGAATCGTGATAATCACACACAGTTTTATAGTATAGCCTCTTCATACATTGCTCTTGGTATACTGATATTTTGGAAAGAAAATCATCTTGCAATTATCTTCAGGTAGCCTCTAGTGTTTAAACGTAGAACTCTTTCATAACAGGTAGGCAAACATGTAATTTTAGATAAAATTAAGCTATAAATAAGCGGCTGGGATTTCACTGATACTGATTCTGATTCTATGCATAGTGACCACAAAGGGGACTTCGGTGTCCATTAATTTATTTTCATAAACTTTGTGTACCTTGAGTTAAACCATTTTGATTTAGGTAGAACTTGTTCTCGTTACATCATCATCACTATCATCATCATCATCTTATTATTATTATCATAAACAACATTACATTATCGATACTTTATTTTTTATATCTTCATCCTCATAATTCTCTCTCTCTGTCTCTCTGTCTGTGTCCCTCTGTCTGTTATTAAACTTGTTTTTGTATTTAATTTAATATTATGATTATATTGTTATTTATTCATGTGTTAACAAAAAATAAGCACAATAATAATAATAATAACAACAACAACAACAACAACAACAATAATAATAATAATAATAATAAAGATTATTAACCATCATCCATGGCCCGATTTGAACTTTTACCAGTTGTATTCTGGGGCAGTAATGAATAATACAAAATATATCCTAAGTCTAAATAAAAAATATACCGAATTTATATAATATAATCAGTTTTGATTTTGAAGAAGAGTAAAGATTTGAATAGTAAAATTAAAACTATTCTCATTATTTTGTTGCAGCCACAAACCATCATGGTACACGATGTGGTGGTGAGATTGCTGTTGTTGCTAACAATGTCTGTGGTGTTGATGTCGCTTACAGGGCAGGAATTTCTGGTATGAATTAAATATTTAATTTATAAAACGTTAGATGATAAATATAGATGTAGCTAAGATGTAACAAATTCTCACGGAAAGAAAAATATAATGACAAATAATGTATCTCTCTGTGTTTATCTGCCATTTGTTTTATGTGAATACACACATACAAAAACATGCATACATTCTCACAGACTGTTCTCTTCGACGTTACTTTCCATTATTGTAGAGCTGGCTTCCGTCCAAATACTGCCATAAAATATATACCAAAACAGTTGGCTGACGTCCAAATATTATATTCATAATAACAAAAAAATACAATACAAAACGTCTGACGGCAGTGACTACAAAGAAACATGCAAACAGAGAAATAAATCAGTAAATACTACTACTACTACTACTACTACTACTACTACTACTACTACTAATAATAATAATAATAATAATAACAATAATACATAATCGCAGTCATTAAAAACCTAAATTATGTTCTTTATTCAATAGCAAATCTTTGCTCACAAGATTCCCTTTTTTTTCCGTGAAAGTCAAATAATAATAATAATAATAATAATAATAATAATAATAATAATAATAATAATAATAATAATAATAATAATCACAGTCATTAAAAATATAAATTATGTTGTTTATTATGTGGCACCCACGTCTATAGTTATATATGCAATTGAAAAACTCGCACAGAAAATAATTATATTTTACGTCAAACTAATTTTAAAATGTTCTGTTGGCTGTGAACTGTTTATGTCTTAATAGCTTGTTTTCACTCAGTGAATTTTCTAAAAAGTGAATGTTTGTTATTCAGATCAGACAGCAATAATTCAGTACTGCTATCACGACAGCTAGATGGGTGGTACTTTGACTTGTGATCTACACCGATAACATTCTACACGATTATTTTAATTATTATTGTTACATTATTTTAATTTTTAAATTTATTTTATTTTATTATTTTTTATATTCATTATTATCTTTTATTGTATAATTTATATGTTTATAATTTATCGATGAACTGAAACGCAAGACAATATTTGGCGTGTAATCTACACATTTATCCTACAACCAGAATATTCTACACACTTATTTTAATTATTATTTTGTTTATTTTTGTTCTTATGATCATATACGTATCAATCACCAAATAGCTTCGAAGTAATGTTCGTATATACATATATATATATATACTGAAATATTACTTTGTCTGCCTGCTATAAATCACACGCCAAATTAGTTTTACACCAAGTAGATCACACGGCAAATTAGCAAAATAAACCAGACTAAATTGTTTGGAAAGCCATGTAAAATACAGAGTCATTCATCTGAAACCGATTTAAACTCCTAACACAACCTGCTCAAATGATACTCGTGTAACCAGTATAGCGAGTGCGTGTTTGTTTCTTATATAGATCAGATTAAACATTGTGTATGACGAGACAAGAAAGATACACCGGGTGTATTGAACGACGATCTGATAAACTCAATGTTAATAGTCTGCGCATAAGTGCAGAAACAAACAGTAAAAATTATCTGCATTTGTCTACATTGTCAGACGATAAATAACTGCAATTCATCAATAACAATAAGAGTAATAAAGACGATGACAATAATAAAAATAAAAATTATTATAACGATGAATATAATAATAACAGAAATGATGATGATGATGATGATGATGATGATGATGATAGCAGCTCTAGTGGCACCACAAATAAATAAGTAAAACAGAAAAACAATAATAATAATAATAGTAATAATAAAAATAATAATAAAAATAATAGTGCATACTGGTCCTTTCGTACAGGCAACCACAATTATTCAGAATATAAAACATAGTTTAAATTATGTTCACATTGAAAACTGTCTGTGTGTGTGTGTGTATATATATATATATATATTTTATATTATATCTGAGAACACTTTTAAAATATTATTTCGGCTATCGACTGTTCACGTATTAATGACTAAGTTTCGGGCAGTATAGAGATAACTTTTTTTATCAACTGGATATTTGTTATTTAGGTCAGACAGAAACAGTTCATTACTTGTACTGCAACAGCTAAATGTGTGTAAATAGTTTATTAGAAACTGCTATCTGTGCTGGGCGTTAACAAACACTGTGATAAATAAACTAAGATACAGAGTACAGGGGTAACTCACAGTTAACAGGAATGTATCCTTCCACTGAAACAACAAACAAGACTACAACATATCACAAACTATATTGAACTAGAGATAATCGAGAAAATACAAACATGCCTTAGGGTCCAAAAGCCCACGGTGAAAAAAATAAATAAAAAATAAAATAAAATAATAATAATAATAATAATAATAATAATAACAACAACAACAACAACAACAACAACAATAACCATAACAATAACAATATACATACCAAAATTTCAAATGAGAAATATTTGCTTGAGGTATTTTTATATCAGCTTCAAGGACCACAGCAACAAGAATAATAATTAAAAAAGAAAATAAGAATAGTAAATACGCCATATAATTATAATCTCTTTAAACTGTTTTACTGTCGTTGAACTCTTTCCAAATGACAACTTTCTGTTTGAAATTTCTTCTCTTATTTTTTTGTCAGTGTAATAATCTCGTTAATACGAACATAGTCTGTTCGGGAAAACGTGACTGAAGTCACATATTACAAGTCACGGTTCTTCGGTTGTCAGGTGTCACTTTACAGGGGTCAAAGTCAGAAAAATGGTATAAACATGTCGTGCAACTTGCTAAGGGTACTGCTTAATTGCTTGAGGCTGTTGTATTTTGTTATTTTTGAAATATTCTATTCTTCGATAGCTGTTTAATTTAATATGCACAGTCAGAAAACAGTAAACAAGATACACCTTGTGGACCAGATACTCTCAATACTCTAATAATAATAATAATAATAATAATAATAATAATAATAATAATAATAATAATTATTAATATTATTAAAATGGAAAAAAAAAGGAAAAATAAATAAATCGACATTCTAACAACTAATAATGCCACCTTCAACCATGAAATAATCAGCACAGTAATAAAAAGTAGAAAGAGATATATTATTTCCGAAATACATTTATAATTACACAAAACAAAATAAAGCAAACCAAATTGCTTAGTTGAAACTTTAAGTTGAAACCTGTTTGAAGACAAAATTGATAACCGGAAAATAAAAAGGATTATTTTTATAAATTTTAAGACTTGTATATTGACATATAGACAGTGTATTGAACATATAGACAGTTAGAAATACCACTACACGGCATAGTTACAACATCAAGAGAAATGAGAATAATATATTACTAAATCTAAGAGCCAAACTCTTATTACTTATGATAAAAGTGTCAGCGATTAACCACAGTCTTCTGTTTAGATCGAAGGTAAACACCGGTTCTGCAAGTTCCCACTTGTCTCGACAAGGCATATTTTTTCCAGGAACAGTTTTCCTTCTTGCCTGTATATTCGCATGTTTATTTGTTTTATTGTTTTTGTTCTGTGGCGGTGTAATTTAATAAGGAGGAGGAACATGATAACCTCAAGAATAAGCAGCAAAGAATGTAATAAAATATGACAAAATTTCATTCCAGGTCATATTCCCCAAGTAAAGTAAGAATACAATTTTAACTTCGCCACATTATATTTTAGCCGTAATATAACAATGCTATAAAATAACATAAGCTGCAACCAACAATAGTGCAACCTCATTACAGGTGTGTATAGTAAATCACTAAAAACTGTCAGCACGTCTCTATAACGTATATTTTACAGGTCTGAAATGTTTTTATGACAATGTCAAAATTGGAGTGTCAATAATAGTAAGGAAATATACTTAACATTTAAGCAAATAACATGCTATATACGAAAGTTTATCAGTGAATGTTTTGTTGATGCAGTTTAAGTCATTACTCAGACCACGATTCTCTTTTTAGAACACACTTCTATGTTTCACTGCTTCTGAGATATAAATAAAATGGACAGTATAAAAGAGAAATTCAGTTTAACCGATAAGCATGTGAATATAATTTCTAATGTCATTATTATTAAGTAGGTCACTGTTAATACGTATATTAATAAAACAAAACAAAAATCAAACTGAAATACCTGAAGCGACTGTAAATATCAGAAATGAGCAAATCCATATACACCGAATTAAACACATTTCTTTGATAAAAACTGTACAGAACATTTTGTCTCGGTCAAACACAACTACTGTGATTTAGATCCTGATTCCTATCTTTATATACGTAGCTCGTTGACTGACTAAGTTTAATTTTGGAACGGTAATCATGTTTCAAAGTATTTTATTGTTAGTAGGTGGCATGGAACGTACGACATAGATAAAGAAAAGATATAAAGAATATCGAAGAAAATCTTTCAGAATGTAAGTTTACAAGTGGCGCATGTCAGTGTGACATAAAGGCAAAGTACGTATGTCAGTTATCCATGTATATTTATTTACCAATTTATATACCCTGTGCCTATATCCGCCAATATGACGTCTATCTATCTTTATTTGTTGATTTAAAATAGTTTGTCA
>CM022676.1:16406500-16496500 GCA_012295275.1 Chrysomallon squamiferum
CATATTTTGGAGAAGGTACAGGTCAATATAGTTAGATACACTTCAGTGTGAAGGAAATGAAACATCTGTTGAAAGTGTAGTTTTCTTGCTTGGAGAAACAATCAGTGTGGTCACATAACGATATTTGGATGATGTCAAGGTTCGTTACATACAATTAATATTTGCTGTATTTGTGTGTTGCTGCGTCAATATTTAGAATTTGAATTGAGACCCACCATTATGAAAACATATTAGAAATGTATGAAATACATAATAACAATAATTAAAAACAAATTATACAGCCGATTTTGTCATGCATAATGTTCACACTAAATTATCTTTCATTTTGGGAACATAATAAATTACTGAGGAAACAATTTACACACAAGTTTGTATTGACTCTGATTCAATGCTATTTCCCTAATTAATTTAATGTTAAATTACCGAAATCTCTGAAATAGAAAAATCAACAAAATTATTTTTACTCGGTTATCATAGCTCTCAGTTACAGAGTCTTATCAATTAACTTTTTTCTAAAAAGAATATTTGCTTTTGTGTTGCTGCTGTTTCTGAGGTTCTAGATCGTACTAGTTTTCTTACTGTAATGATAACAACCGCAACAACAACAACAACAACAACAACAACAACAACAACAACAACAATAATAATAATAATAATAATAATAATAATAGTAACAAAATATAACAAAATCAAGAAAAACGTGAAATAAGAAAAATGAAAAATAACGGAAGAACGAAACCTTCGTCTTTTGTTTTGTTTTTTCATTCTTACTTTAATTGTTAAAGGAATAATGTGTCGCAAAAATAAATAAATAGATAAATATATAATTTAAAAAAACCCAAAAACAAGAAAAAACCCAGGGATCCGTATAAGCAATACTTTCTGTCAGTTTGAGAACCCATAAATGAAATATGTCATCATTTATTTCAGTGTCTATCAGACTAGTCGGTGGTGGAGGTATTTCAACACAGGGTCGAGTTGAGATCAAACTTAACGATACATGGGGAACTGTCTGTGGTGACAAATTTGACGACAAAGACGCAGGCTTTATCTGTACACTTTTAGGATTCAGTCAGTAAGAATATTTTACCTTCAGTTAAACCGATTAATGTATAAACAATAACAAAATTTCAGAAACTCTATATTTGTGTTAATGTAATTGAAGTGAAATCTGAATAACCCCCACAGCTTGATCAATATTTGTTCAAACCAAGATCAGACAACTCAGTTTTGTATTTTGTATATCCTAGATTCAACGCAAACACGTATAAGAATGCTCACTTTGGAGAAGGAACAGGACCAGTGTGGATTGATGATGTTAACTGTGTTCAAGATGAAAATGGAGAGAATTACTGTTCTTTCTATGACTGGAGTACAAAAAACTGTAGTCATAAACAGGATTTGGGAATAAGCTGCTTTCCTCAGAGTATGTTGTTTGTTGTTTTTTGTGCTATTTTAAGAACAAAATATTAAGCATTAAATGTGAAATGCAGGAACCACTTAGTGTGAAAGGTATAGACTGTACCTTTATCATTCTTTGATTTATAAAATAACGCTGCATGACATGGCTCTCTCTCTCTCTCTCTCTCTCTCTCTCTCTCTCTGTCTCTCTCTCTCTCTCTGTCTCTCTCTCTCTCTCTCTCTCTCTTTGTTTTGTTTCTGTCTCTCTCTCTCTGTCTGTCTGTCTCTCTCTCTCTCCTCTCTCTCTGGATCGGCGAAATTATTATTATTATTAGTTAATTAATTAATTTTTGTTTTGTATCTATTTACTATTATTATTTTTACTACTATTATTATTATTATTACTGTCTTTATTTTTATTTATTTTTCTAACATAGTAGAACAAAATATTTGGCTTCTGTGTACTACAGGTAAAAGTTGACTTTGTAAAAATGTATTGCTAATTATATAGCTCGATGTTGAAATCATATCGCTTGGTAATATTATTTACGTAAATCTATAAAGCGAAAATTAATTTGGAACCGGACCGTTAAAGAAAACAAATGAAATTTTGAAAATAGTTTGTATTTTGATCGATTCTTCAACTGACTTCAGTTTCTGTTCGACTTGCTAATGGAGGAGGAATTACAACACGAGGCAGACTTGAAATAGAAAACAACGGGACATGGGGAACTGTCTGTGATAATGAATTTGACGACAGAGATGCTGCTGTGTTCTGTTCCATGCTTGGCTTTAGTCGGTAAATAAATCTTTTCGTAAAAACTATTTATTTATATCTAGCAACGTTATATCTTCAAGATATAGTTTATGTTGTTACAGCTTTCGCTTGAGCGATATGTATACAGTTATATAAAATTCTCAGTTCTTAATTTAATATTTTCCTATTCTGATTTTATAACTTATTACTATATATATATATATATATATATATATATATATATATATATATATATATATATATATATATATACATATATACATCTATATATATGTATGTATGTTATACTAACTAGAAATGGAGGAACACTACCCTCCATTTCTACGTAGTAAAATATTAAGAGCAATATTTCAAGATATTAAATATGTAGTAATTTAATCCCTTTTTCTTGTTTTGCCATTTTCATTACTTAAATGCTTATTATACTGTCACGTAAAATTCGAATTGAGATAATATTCTTGTGTTCTTTTTTTATTTTATTTTTACTGTTGTTTTTGACAGCATTAAATTATTATTGATTATTGTACGATAATAGAAACAATAATTTAGGAAAATGTTTAACCCTAAAATTATTGTACGCTGTATTAATAAATTAGTGAGAAGAAATACACATTCAAGAAGAATTGTATTGTGAAATGTAAGTATTAATAAATAATTTGTGAAACGAATAATAAAAAAAATACAGAAAATGATCTGATTATAAATTATTGCTTTCGATTCTTTGTCACATTCTTGTATTTTTGAAATTTATTTTTTACAGTATAGTCCATCAGCAACATGAGGAGTAAGTCTTATTATTCTATGTTGTATTATTATTATGATTATCATTATTATATTATTATTATTATTATTATTATTATTATTATTATTATTATTATTATTATTATTAGTCTGGTTATTAAAATTGTTTTCAGTTTCGAAGCAAAATTCTATCCAGCATCTCAGTTTGGACAAGGCAATGACCCCGTTTGGCTTGATGGACTTGACTGTAAGGGAGATGAAGAAAGTGTAGAGTATTGTTCATACTCTACTTGGGGTGAAAACAACTGCAGTCATAATCAAGACGTGGGAATCAACTGTTTAAATCGCTGTAAGTTGAGACATAAAAATTAGTAAAATTAATGATAAGAAGACATTTAATGAACAGACTAAGAGTGATCAATCTAGGAGATTTAAGAAAAAACAAAAATAATAAAATAAAATAAAATAAAAATGAAAATCTGAAGGTTTATGTTAATCAGACTGTTGTGTCTGTTATTTTATTTGATGTGATATCTATGTGTGCTGAGTTTCTTTTTCATATCAGAATAAGACAATATGAAGTGTTTGATCGGGGTGTAAATTTTGTTTTACTAATAGACGTGCATTCAAATGGTAATAGTGTAGGTCAGATTTGAAAGCGCTCATTACCGATTCTTAAAACTGTGATAAACCAGTTTATTATTATTATTATTATTATTATTATTATTATTATTATTATTATTATTATTATTCATTTATTTATTTATTTATTTATTTATTTATTTACTTATTTTTTTATTATTATTTTTTTCTTCCCAAATCACAGTGTTCTTTATTTAATATTATTATTTGCTTAGGATGGACGAAAAGAACATACATCTTGACGTATTTAATATATGTCTGTGTTTACTTTTGTTAACTATTTTCAACGTGATATATAATAAAATATTTGTATTTGTCGAAGTCCATGTTTATGATGTACGAACAATCGCTATATTTTAGCATATTCAATGTCTGAGTGTCTACACTGTTAACTGTGAAACTGTGATATCTGAAAATTAGACACTCGGCACACTTGGTTTTAGTTAGCCGGCCGCTCACAAAATACTTTTATTATCTTTTTCATGCTGCGATAAACAACGGATGTAACAAATTTTATATTATTTCTTTTGTTGTTTTTTTTTTTTGTTGATGAGTCTCAGTTTCAAAGTTTATATACATAATAACATTTATAATAATTTGGGGATACTAAATCTGCTTTTGTGCTGACATAAAATTCAATATACTGCTGAAGCCAGTTAGCGCTTTTCCATAAGTTATAGATACAAATATTTTATCCGTTATTATATTTGAATTTCTTTATACATTTCTGCGGGTCTTAATTTATTTTGCTAGTTCTTGATAAAGTTATTGAAGAAGGCTAGCGTTATAAAAAAAAACCCTCTGAAATTAGTGTTATCCAAAAAATATCATATTAAATGTTGACTGAATGTTCTCTACAGGCTTACTTCAATCAGAACATGTTACTGGACTTAGAGACTAAAAGTGAAGAGTCCCTCGCCTAAGTTACTTCTAAGTACACTGGTCTGTGTTAGAACTGACACTGTATTTTTCCACTTTCTCACTGGATATTTCCATTTTGTGACTGAATCCTTCAAATAACCTTCCCAAGCATCACACAATACCCGTAGCTGTTCTCTATTTCTGATATTGATGGCCTAGCATATATCATTATACATATTTTTGTTTTTCTGTTCACACAGAATCAAAGTATAACAGAAGAATATGCATTATCATCTATGGTCAGTTTGGA
This sequence comes from Chrysomallon squamiferum, assembly GCA_012295275.1. NCBI lineage: Eukaryota > Metazoa > Mollusca > Gastropoda > Neomphalida > Peltospiridae > Chrysomallon > Chrysomallon squamiferum. The sequence continues at coordinate 16,411,234 of CM022676.1, forward strand.
TAAATGATTTCACAAATAGATTATCGTATCCAATTTATTGAAATGTTTATACTGATATCAATTTAAACAACAGCTTATGAACATCCACTGGCTTCTTTCTTCGCTCACTTTGTATGTAACCTGATAGTTCTCGAAACTGGATCAGTAGCATAAAATTCTGAACTAAATGAAGATTAGTAAGTATCTAGTATCCCGATTAAATCAGGATATGAAATTCGTCACATAATGCAGGCTAACTCTTTAGTGGCGTGTTCGAATTTTTGTATAAATGAGGAAACATAATAAAGATGAGAAGTGAGCAGTGAGTCATATCAGTGTCACTCGATTGGATTGTTCATCCTTTAAACTAACAGACTGAGTATATTTAGCAGAAACGTAAGCATCAGTTTCGAATGACTTATTCCAGTCTTTATGTGTCAGATTGTTGGCTTATCGTCTGATGATGTTGTAAATACCTCGTTCTGTTACATATGATGTTTCTGATAAATGTTTGCCTGACATCTAGCATTCTGATATTCAGACCATTCTCTAGTGGAACTCTTTTAAGCACGAATGATACATTACAGAAAAAAGTTAAGATGAGTTCTGTTTTTCATCCACAGTATCACTGACATCAACATTACGTGTTGTCTGATCTGTTATCACAAAATGTGTTTCTTCGCATAAGCTTTTGAAAGGGATTGTACTTGCAGCCTCTGAGAGTTACAACATTTTCTATCTTTAAACTTATTATTTTCGAATAGAGCTAAAGTAACAAAACGCCTGTATATCAGAACTTATTATTTATTTTGCAATCTCTTTTATTAATGCTAAAATGAAGTTGAATTATATCATCCTATAGACATAACGATTGTAACAAATGCACAGTATTTATTAAAAGTTAAAAAAATCCAGATTGTTATTTCTAAAAGAAAAAAAGAAACAAAAGAAACCAAAAAAAAAAAGAGAAACATTAGCACTAATATTTTTTCCGGTTACTTTTTTCCTGAAGAAAAAAAATTGAAAAAAAAAATAATAATAATAATTAAAATAACTGAAGAAGAGAACTTTGACATACATAGGTCTCCAATTGTGGAAGAATTAAATATTTTTGACCAAAACAAATCGTTCAGGTTGAATTATTATTTCACTAACTACAAGTCAGTGCATTAGTGTATATTTATAGATTTGAATCTTTGAGAACATTAATATTAGAAATATTGGTTGCCGATTTAATACAATACTAGAGATAGAGCGACATCTTTATTTTACTCAACTTTACGTTTGTTACCGAATATCTGTTACATAATTGTCTTTACGACGAAGAGTGATATGTTAGTATATACATGGGTATTTCTTTTTTTATTAAAAAAATCGTTATATTCTTACTCACAAATCATATATAACCTGTTATTATTTCAGTACCAGTACGATTAGTGAATGGAACAGGAATACCAACACAAGGTCGAGTTGAGATTCAAGTAAACGGGACGTGGGGAACAATTTGTGATGATGATTTTGATGAGAAAGACGCTTCTGTTTTATGTCACATGTTAGGATTTAGTCGGTAATTTTATTTATTATATTTTTTTTATTTAATTTTGTTGTTTAATGAAATAAAATAAATAAGTATTTTTACAGACATAGTAGATTCAACTTTACTCACAACAACAAGATAATAAATTGTCCTTCAAAAACATTACACGCGAAATTCTTTTCAAACATTTCATATATTTTTTTAAGAAAATAATGATAATTGTAGTAGCTGTGATAGTTTTTAGTAGTAGTAGTAATGTGTAGTTTCTCTAGCAGCAATATTTAGTAGTAATAGTAATGGTTTAGTATCAAAAATTGTCCATTAAAAATGATGTTGAAAATATTTAGACTATATTAATGGTATTATTGTATCAAACATCGTCTATTAAAATTGTTTTGAAATAATTTTATATAAATAAATAATATTCTTCCGAAAAAAAAGAGAACTAAACGCACGTCTGTTGAACACTTTTGAAAAGAATTTTCAGAATATTTATTTTATTCTACATTTTATTCATTTTGTTAAGAATTTTAACTATAATTTAATAATAATAATAATAATAATAAGAAGAAGAAGAAGAAGAAGAAGAAGAAGAAGAAGAAAAGAAGAAGAAAAAAGAAGAAAACAGGAAAAAAATTGCAGTAATGATGAAGAATGGCATTTCCACTGGGATATTCAAACTAGTCTTTTAGTATCAACGCATTCTTGTGTTAAACATTGTTCGAATCACTTAGAAAGCAATGACTTTCATCTGAAAACTCTTAGACTAAAATGAGATCTGTTCAAGACTTTTGCAAATTATATTGTATAATGTTCATTTTACTATACATATTATTTATTTTATTTAAGTTTTAATGCTACATCATATCAAAGAGCTCACTTTGGACAAGGGACGGGACAAATATGGCTTGATGATCTGAGATGTGATGGAGATGAAGACAGTGTTGAAAAGTGTTCATTTTCTGGCTGGGGGAAACACAACTGTGGTCACTGGGAGGATGCTGGAATCAGCTGTCAATGTCAGTTTACATGTGACATTTTGTTTTATTTCATTTTGTTTCACTTTTATCAGTATAAATGTTTTAACTTGTTGGGATCAAAATTATCATTGGTATGTTTAATGTTGTTGTACTGAAATGTGTATCTATCTTTATTTGCCTTTAGTAATAACTGAAACACAGAAAATAATTTCAGGATTGGGTACAATCGTTAACTAAAGAACTAGGTTTAAAATAATCGAATTCAAATGAGATATATTAAAGACGCAAAAGTTTCGTATTTATTAATTACTTTACTTGTTTGTTTGTTTGCTTGCTTGTTGTTAATTTATTCGTTTCCTTGTTTGATTATTTGTAATTCGTGTAAAACGTCTTAGAGGCATCAGAGCTAAACCTTTACCATTACGATGGTGATAACAGAGGAAATTCATTACTGAAATTTTACAGACTATTCTTGTTGACTTGCATATAAATAGGAAAACAAAGTCGCTGGGGGATGAAGGTGCATGTACATTTACAAGAGTATTAATCGATATTTCTAAATCGATTTTCTCAAGTAGAAGTAAACATGACGAGTTATTGAAAATAAACATCAGAAAGAAATAATAATAATAATAATAATAATAATAATAATAATAATAATAATAATAATAATAGTAATAATATAATAATCGTACTGCTTAATAATTTAAATCACCAGCCTTCCTTCAGATGGTAGTGTCAATCAGCAGATGAGCTGCACTGCAGGTTTGCCTGTAAGGATATTTGAAGAAATCCTGAGGTTATTGTAAACATAGCACATATAAACTGGGATGTAAGTTAGGAATTTTATAGTATTTTTGATGATTTCAGTGTCTATCAGGCTAATCAATGGTGGAGATATTTCAACACAGGGCCGAGTTGAGATCAAACTTAACGATACATGGGGAACTGTCTGTGGTGACAAGTTTGACGACAAAGACGCAGGCTTTATCTGTACACTTTTAGGATCCAGTCAGTAAGAATGTTTTCCTTTCAATTAAATTCATTAATTTATAAACAATAATAAAATCTCGGAACATTTATATTTGTGTTACCGCAATTAAAGTAAAATGTGAATAACCCCTACAGCTTGATCAATATTTGTATTAACAAAGATCAGACAACTCGATTTGTGTTTTGTAAATCCTAGATTCAACGCAAAGACTTATAAGGATGCTCACTTTGGAGAAGGAACAGGACCAGTGTGGGTTGATGATGTTAACTGTGTTCAAGATGAAAATGGAGTGAATCATTGTTCTTTCTATGACTGGGGTAAAAAGAACTGTAGTCATAAACAGGATTTGGGAATAAGCTGCTCTCAACATGGTTTGTTATTTTTGTTAATTATTTTGTAGTTGTTGATTTTTTTTTTTTTTTTTTTATAAAAGATATTTTATGATTATAATGTATACTTATATTAAAAACAGAACATTTACCATCAAATCTAAAATCACTGTTCTTTCTATGACTGCGGTATGAAAAACTGTAGCCATAAACAGGATTTGGGAATCAGCTGCTTGTCTCAGAGAATGTTGTTTGTTTTGTTCTTGTTTCTTTATGTTTTTTTTACTATTTGAAGAACAAAACATTAGAGCATTAAATGTGAAATGCAAGAACCACCAAGTGTGAAAAGCATAGACTGTGCCTTTTACATTCTTTGATTTATAAAATGCCGCATGACATTCCTCTCTCTCTCTCTCTCTCTCTCTCTCTCTCTCTCTCTCTCTCTCTCTCTCTCTCTCTCTCTCTCTCTCTCTCTCTCTCTCTCTCTCTCTCTCTCTCTCTCTCTCTCTCTGTCTATCTGTTTCGGCGAATTTGCAAACCGATTCGATTCCATGCTATCCCTTGAATTGTTACTGATATTGTTATTATTATTATTATTAATTATTATTATTATTATTATTATCAATTAATTAATTAATTAATTTGTTCATTTATTTTTTTATTTACTTATATTTTTTATCTGTTTACTATATTTATTTTTATTATTATTATCATTATTTTTTTATTTCTCTTGATTTTTATTAATTTTTTTAATATAGTTACTAAAAATATTTGGCTTCTGGACATTATCACTAAAAATTGACTTTGTAAAAAGGTATTGCTAATTATACAGCTCGATGTTGAAGTCATATCGCTTGGTAATATTATTTATAAAGCGAAAATTAATTTGGAACCGGACCTTTAAACAAAACAAATGAAATTTTGAAAATATTTTGTGTTTTGATCGTTTTTTCAACTGATTTCAGTTTCTGTTCGACTGGTCAATGGAGGAGGAATTGGAACACGAGGCAGACTTGAAATAGAAAACAACGGGACATGGGGAACTGTCTGTGATAATGAATTTGATGACAAAGATGCTGTTGTCATATGTAAGATGCTGGGTTTTAGTCGGTAAATAAATATTTTACTAAAAACTATTTATTTATATCCAGCAACGTTATATCTTCAAAATATATTTTATGATGTTACAGCTTTCGATGCAGCGACATTTTCACAGTTATATAAAATCCTGAGTTCTTAATTCAATATTTTCCCTATTGTTATTTTGTAATTTATAAATATATATATATATATATTCCTAACTAGAAATGGAGGAACACGACCCTCCATTTCTACGTAGTAAAATACTTAACAGCAATATTTCAAAATATTGAACATCTGGTAATTTAACCATTTCTGTTTTAACCATTTTCACTACTTAAATGCTTATGATACTGTCATATAGAATTCGATGAGATAATATGATTGTGGTTTTTTTGTTTACCTTACCGTTTTGACACCATCAAATTATTAATGATAATTGTACAATAATACAAATAATTATTTAGGAAAATGTTTTAACCCTAAAATTAGTGTACGCTGTACTAATAAATTAGTTAGAAAAAAATTCAGATTCAAGAATAATTCAGCTGTGAAATAGAAGTATTAATATATTATTTGTAAAACGTAAAATCAAAAATTTTCAGAAAATGATCTGACTATAAATTACTGCTTTCGATTCTTCGTCACATTGTTTTATTTTTTACAGGATAGTCCATCAACAGCATGATGAATAAGCCTTATTATTCTATATTGTATTATTTGTTATTATTAGTTTTATTATTAAAATTGTTTACAGTATCGAAGCAAAATTCTATCCAGCATCTCAGTTTGGGCAAGGCAGTGGACCTATTTGGCTTGATGGACTTGACTGTAAGGGAGATGAAGAAAGTGTAGAGTATTGTTCATTCTCTACTTGGGGTGACAACAACTGTAGTCATAATCAAGACGTGGGAATCAGCTGTTTAAATCGCTGTAAGTAGATAGATATAGAATTAGTAAAATTAATGATAACAAGACGTTTAATGAACAGTCTAAGAGTGATCAATCTAGGAGAGGTAAGAACAAAAAATGTGAAGGTTTATGTTAATTAGACTGTTGTGTCTGTTATTTTAATTGATGTGTTATCCATGTGTGATGAGGCTCTCTTTCATATCAGTATAAGACAATATGAAGAGTTTGACTGTTGTCTAAATTGTGTTTTACTAATAGATGTGCATACAAATGGTAATAGTGAAGTCCGGTTTGAAAGCACTCCTTAGCAATTCTGAAAACAGTGATAAACCATTTTATTATTATTATTTTTTATTATTATTATTATTATTATTATTATTATTATTTATTTATTTATTTATTTATTTATTTATTTATTTATTTATTTATATACTTATTTTTTATTATTATTATTTTGTTTTATTTCAGTATAACAGTGTTCTTTGTTTAATATAATATTTGCTATCAAAAGATGTCCGTTTACCATTTGTATGTGTCGATAATATTTACTAAAAGATCAGTCTGTACCAGCCGAAGTAGGCCGCTAACCTCGAGTACCACCTACTTCATTGTCTTGTAACAAACATAAGTAACACCCGAGTATACTTCACTGTATTTTATTCAACAGTGACAGACTAATTTTATGTAACCGACACAAAAAACACAAATTCACTTCCTATACAGGTTACGCCAGTATCGTTTGGGTGCCATTACACGCACATAGACATAAATAGAAAAAGAAAAGAGCTTTATAAAATGATAACATAAAATAAGAAGAAAAAGCTGCAATATAATTAACATTAATCTACAATGGTTATATATATATAGAATCATTCGGAATCGCAAAGTACGAAACACACTATTTTCCCCTCCAAATATGACAAAATATTTAAGGTTCGCATCAGTCCGTGTTTTACAAATATATGCCATTATTATTTGCTTAGGATGAACGAAAGGAACATACATCTTAACGTGTTTAACATATGTCTGCGTTTACTTTTGTTAACTATTTTCAACGCGATATCTAATAAAATATTTGTATTTGTCGAAGTCGCTGTTTAGGATGCACGAACAGTCGCTATATTTTTAGAAATATATCCAGAAACGTTCTACACTGTATACAGCTGGATTCAACTAGCATTTGTCTTACAAAAATTAAAGAGTGACAGGGTACCTTTTAAATAAATGTATTTATATATTTAATACATCATAACATTTATAATATTTTGGGGATACTAAATCTGCTTTTGCGACGACATAAAATTCAATATACTGCTGATGTCAGAAAACGCGTTTCCGTAATTTATATATAACAATATTTTATCCGTTATTATATTTGAATTTCTATATACTTTCTGCTGGTCTTAATTTATTTTGATAGTTCTTGATCAAGTTATTGAATAAGGCTAGCGTTATCAAACATCTCTGAAATTAGCGTTATCAAAAATGTTTCATATTAAATGTTGACTGAATGTTCTCTACAGTCTTGCTTCAGTCAGAACATGTTACTGGACTTAGAGACTGAACGTGAAGTCTCTCTCGCCTAACTGACTTCTATGTACACTGGTCTCTATTAGAACTGACACTGTATTTTTCAACCTTCTCACTGGATATTTCCATTTTGTGACTGATTCCTTCAGATAATCTTCCAAAGCATCGTGGCAAGAACCGTAGCTGTTCTCCATTTGTGATATTGATGGCCTTGCAAATATTATGATACATCATTTTTTGTTTTTCTGTTGACAAACATTCAAAGGATAACACATGAATATGATTTAGTATCTATGGTTAGTTTCGATAAATGATTTCACAGATACATTATCGTATCTAGTTTGTTGAAATATTTATAGTGATATGAATTGATAGAACAGCTTATGAACATCCATTAGCTTCTTTCTTCGCTCAGTTTTTATGTAATCTGATAGTTCTCGAATGTGGATCAGTAGCATAAAATTCTAAACTCAATAAAGATTATTAACTATCTAGTATCCTGATGAAATCAGGACATGAAATACGTCACATAATGCAGGCTAACTCTTTAGTGCCGTGTTCGAATTTCTGTATAAATGAGGAAACACAATGAAGATGGGAAGTGAGCAGTGAGCAGTGGGTCATGTCAGTGTCACTCGATTGCATTGTTCGTCTTTTAAACTAGCAGACTTAGTATACTTAGCAGAAACGTTAGCGTCAGTTTCGAATGATTTATTCCAGACTTTATGTGTCAGACTCATGGTTTATCGGCTTGATGATCCTGTGAATAGCTCGTTCTTTTACGTTTGATGTTACTGATACATGTCTGTGTGACATCTAGCATTCTGATATTCAGACCATTGTCTAGATGAACTCTGTTAAGCACGAATGACACATTAGAGGAAAAAGTTAAGATGAATTCCTAGAGTTCTGCTTTTCATTCACGGTATCGTTGACATCAACATTACGTGCTATTTGATCTGTTATCACAAAATCAGTTTCTTCACTTAAGCTTTTAAAAGGGATTGTACTTGCAGCCTCTGAGAGTTACAACATTTTCTATCTTTAAACTTATTATTTTCGAATAGAGCTAAAGTAACAAAACGCCTGTATACCACTACTTATTATTTATTTTGCAATCTCTTTTATTAATGGTAAAATGAAGTTGAATTATATCATCTTATAGATATAACGATTGTAACAAATGCTGAGTATTTATTAAAAGTTAAAAAAAAAAAAAAAATAAAAAAAAAATAAAACATCCAGACTGTTATTTCTAAAAGGAAAAAGAAGTAAGAAAACAAACAAAAAAAACCCCATGATCACTAATTTCTTTTCTGGTTACTTGAAAATATAAATTGAGAAAATAAAAAATTAATAATTAAAATAAATAAAACGTACGTAGTTGAAGAAGAGAACTTAGAGATAGATAGGTTTCCAGTTGTGGAAGAATTAAATATGTTTGAAAAAAAATGCTTCAGGCTGAATTATTATCTCAGTAACTATAAGTCAGTGCATCAGTGTGTCTTTACAGATTTGAACCTTTGAGTACATTGACATTAGAAATATTTGTTGTAGATATTTATAGCAATACTAGAGATAGAACGACATCTTTATTTTACTCAACTTTACGTTTATTACCGAATATCTGTTACATAATTTCCTTTACAATGAAAAATGATATATTAGTACATATATGGGTGTGTTTCTTTTTTTTATTAAACAAATCCTTATATTCTTACTCAGATATCATATATGACCTGTTATTATTTCAGTCCCAGTAGGATTAGTGAATGGAAGAGGAATACCAACAGAAGGTCGAGTTCAGATTCAAGTAAACGGGACGTGGGGAACAATTTGTAGAACTGGTTTTGACACAACAAATGCTGGTGTTCTGTGTTCAATGATGGGATTTAGTCGGTAAAAGAAAACATATCTTTTGTGCAATATTCCATTTTACGAACGTATTATTGACTACTGCTGCTGTTCCTGCTGCTGCTACTACTACTACTACTACTACTACTACTACTACTAAGAATTATATTATATTAATCAGCTATTTGATCCATCTCTGAAGTCTGTGTTACTTTATAACTTTTGACATTTTTTGATAGTCTTTGATGAACATTTTGAGACAAGAGATGCTACTGTTCTCTATTCAGTGATGACATTTTGTGTTAGAAGTCGATGTTACTGTGTAACTGTTAATATTTCTCTATCAACTAACCGGTTGGTTTAAGATAATGACAAGTTTTTAATGTAAATTTTCATCTTTCAAAAATACAGTTATCAGACATTCAACCTGATTGATTTATCCAGATATTAGAGTAATCAAAGCTTATTCTGTATTACTTTATTATATTGTGTCTCTGATTCTTATGTAAACCATACTCGAAAACACATTTTGAATTAAGAAACATGTTTCTTTCTACTTAAGAGGTTAGCATTAAATCCTTTGGCTTTTTTATGATTATAAAATAGGAAACAGTTTCCGTTATTCTCGCTATCGCTTCAGACGATATCAAATTGAAAAAAGAAGAAACAAAAAATCCTACTTTGTGAAGTTCTCACAGACCAGAATATATATTTCTTTTCTCATTATTTTGCCTTAAATAAATACCACTCCAATAAAGTAACTTAATAAGATAGATTCCTTCATTCCTCATTCTCTCACAAACACTCGTTTCATTATAGCCTGATTCTAAAATATAAACTATGAAAATTTAATTTTGTTAAAATCCTTACTTTAATAGATGATCAGCAACGCACCATGATTTAGCATATATATTTCAGTGACGGAGCAAAGGTCTTTACAAATTCTCCACCATACTTTGGAGAAGGTACAGGTCAAATATGGTTAGAAAGTCTTCAGTGTGAAGGAAATGAAACATCTGTTGAAGAGTGTAGTTTTCGTGCTTGGAGAAACAATCAATGTAGTCACCTTTCCGATGTTGGGATACGTTGTCAAGGTTCGTTACAGACAAGTGTAATATTTGCTGTATTTGAGTTGCTTTGCGTCAATATTTAGAATTTGAATGAGACGACACATTATCATAATATATTAGAAATATATCAAATATATAATAACAAGAATTAAAAACAAATTATACAGCCGATTTTTTGATGTATAGTGTTCACTCTACATTATTTTTGACTTTGGAAAGATAACAAATTACTGAGGAAATAAATTTCATACAAATGTCTATTGACTCTGCTTCAATAGTTAATTTCGCTAATTAATTTAATGTTAAGTAACCGAAATATCTGAAATAGAAAAATCAAAACAAATATTTTTACTCGGTTATCATGGTTCTCAGTTACAGAGCCTTATCAATTAACTTTTTTCTAAAACAAATATTTGCTTTTGTGTTGTTGCTGTTTCTTATGTTCTAGTTCGTATTAGTTTTCTTACTGTAATGATAACAACAACAACAGCCGGAATAATAATAATAATAATAATAATAACAACAACAACAACAACAAAAGTAACAAAATATTAGAAAATAAAGAAAAGCTTGAAATAAACAGAAAAAGAACGGCAGAACGACGCGTACATTTTTGTTTTGCTTTTTCATTCTTACTTTTATTGTTAAATGAATAATGTGTCCTAAAAATAAATAAATAAATAAATAAATAAATAAATAAATAAATAAATAAAAAAAGAACAAGATACTCCCAAAACAACAAGGGTCCTTATAAGCAGTACTTTCTGTCAGTTTGCGAACCCTAAAATGAAAGGTGTTTTCCTTTATTTCAGTGTCTATCAGACTAGTCAATGGTGGAGGTATTTCAACACAGGGCCGAGTTGAGATCAAACTTAACGATACATGGGGAACTGTCTGTGGTGACAAGTTTGACGACAAAGACGCAGGCTTTATCTGTACACTTTTAGGATCCAGTCAGTAAGAATGTTTTCCTTTCAATTAAATTGATTAATTTATAAACAATAATAAAATCTCGGAACATTTATATTTGTGTTACCGCAATTAAAGTAAAATCTGAATAACCCCTACAGCTTGATCAATATTTGTATTAACAAAGATCAGACAACTCAGTTTGTGTTTTGTAAATCCTAGATTCAACGCAAAGACTTATAAGGATGCTCACTTTGGAGAAGGAACAGGACCAGTGTGGGTTGATGATGTTAACTGTGTTGAAGATGAAAATGGAGTGAATCATTGTTCTTTCTACGACTGGGGTAAAAAGAACTGTAGTCATAAACAGGATTTGGGAATAAGCTGCTCTCAACATGGTTTGTTATTTTTGTTAATTATTTTGTAGTTGTTCATTTTTTTTTTTTTTTTTTTAGTTATAAAAGATATTTTATTATTTTAATGTATACTTAAATTAAAAACAGAACATTTAACATCAAATGTAAAATCACTGTTCTTTCTAATGACTGGGGTATGAAAAACTGTAGTCATATACAGGATTTGGGAATCAGGTGCTTGTCTCAGAGAATGTTGTTTGTTTTGTTCTTGTTTGTTTATGTTTTTTCTACTATCTGAAGAACAAAGCATTAGAGCATTACATGTCAAATGCAAGAACCACTTAGTGTGAAAACTATAGACTGTACCATCTACATTCTTTGATTTATAAAATGCCACATGACATTCCTCTCTCTCTCTCTCTCTCTCTCTCTCTCTCTCTCTCTCTCTCTCTCTCTCTCTCTCTCTCTCTCTCTCTCTCTTTCTCTGTCTCTCTCTCTTTCTCTGTCTCTCTCTCTCTCTCTCTCTCTCTCTCTCTCTCTCTCTCTCTCTCTCTCTCTCTCTCTCTCTCTCTCTCTCTCTCTCTCTCTCTCTCTCTCTCTCTCTCTCTCTCTCTGTTTCGGCGAATTTGCAAACCGGTTCGATTGCATGCTATCCCTTGAATTGTTATTGTTATTGTTGTTATTATTATTATTATTATTATTATTATTATTATTATTATTATTATTATTATTATTATTATTATTATTATTATTATTATTAATTAATTAATTTGTTTTATTTGTTTATTTATATAATTATTTTTTTATCTGTTTACTATTTTATTTTTATTATTATTATCATTATTTTTTTTATTTCTCTTTATTTTTATAATTTTGTTTAATATAGTTACTAAAAATATTTGGCTTCTGGACATTATCACTAAAAATTGACTTTGTAAAAAGGTATTGCTAATTATACAGCTCGATGCTGAAGTCATATCGCTTGGTAATATTATTTATAAAGCGAAAATTAATTTGGAACCTGACCTTTAAACAAAACAAATGAAATTTTGAAAATATTTTGTGTTTTTATCGTTTCTTCAACTGATTTCAGTTTCTGTTCGACTGGTCAATGGAGGAGGAATTGCGACACGGGGCAGACTTGAAATAGAAAACAACGGGACATGGGGAACTGTCTGTGATAATGAATTTGACGACAGAGATGCTGCTGTCATCTGTTACATGCTGGGTTTTAGTCGGTAAATAAATATTTTACTAAAAACTATTTATTTATATCCAGCAACGTCATATCTTCAAAATATATTTTATGATGTTACAGCTTTCGATGCAGCGACATTTTCACAGTTATATAAAATCCTGAGTTCTTAATTCAATATTTTGCCTATTGTTATTTTGTAATTTATAAATATATATATATATTCCTAACTAGAAATGGAGGAACACGAACCTCCATTTCTACGTAGTAAAATACTTAACAGGAATATTTCAAAATATTAAACATCTGGTAATTTAATCCACTTTTCTGTTTTAACCATTTTCACTACTTAAATGCTTATGATACTGTAATGTAGAATTCGATGAGATAATATGATTGTGTTTTTTTTGTTTACCTTACTGTTTTGACACTATGAAATTATTAATGATTATTGTACAATAATACAAATAATTATTTAGGAAAATGTTTTAACCCTAAAATTAGTGTACGCTGTACTAATAAATTAGTTAGAAAAAAATTCAGATTCAAGAATAATTCAGCTGTGAAATAGAAGTATTAATATATTATTTGTAAAACGTAAAATCAAAAATTTTCAGAAAATGATCTGACTATAAATTACTGCTTTCGATTCTTCGTCACATTATTTTATTTTTTACAGGATAGTCCTTCAACAACATGATGAATAGGCCTTATTATTCTATATTGTATTATTTTTTATTATTAGTTTTATTATTAAAATTGTTTACAGTATGGAAGCAAAATTCTATCCAGCATCTCAGTTTGGACAAGGCAGTGGACCTATATGGCTTGATGGACTTGACTGTAAGGGAGATGAAGAAAGTGTAGAGTATTGTTCATACTCTACTTGGGGTGACAACAACTGTAGTCATAATCAAGACGTGGGAATCAGCTGTTTAAATCGCTGTAAGTAGATAGATATAGAATTAGTAAAACTAATGATAACAAGACTTTTAATGAACAGTCTAAGAATGATCAATCTAGGTGATGTAAGAAAAAAAAAAAATGTGAAGGTTTATGTTAATTAGACTGTTGTGTCTGTTATTTTAATTGATGTGTTATCCATGTGTGATGAGGCTCTCTTTCATATCAGAATAAGACAATATGAAGAGTTTGACTGTTGTCTAAATTGTGTTTTACTAATAGATGTGCATACAGATGGTAATAGTGTAGTCCGGTTTGAAAGCACTCCTTAGCGATTCTGAAAACAGTAATAAACCATTTTATTATTATTATTATTATTATTATTATTATTTATTTATTTATTTATTTATTTATTTATTTATTTACTTATTTTTTATTATTATTATTTTGTTTTATTTCAGTATAACTGTTCTTTGTTTAATATAATATTTGCTACCAAAAGATGTCCGTTTACTATTTTTATGTGTCGATAATATTTACTAATGGATCAGTCTGTACCAGACGAAGTAGGCCGCTAACCTCGAGTACCACCAACTTCATTGTCTTGTAACAAGCATAAGTAACACTCGAGTATACTTCACTTTATTTTATTCAATGATGATGTTCTCTTTCATATCAGAATAAGACAATATGAAGTGTTTGATTGGTGTGCAAATTATGTTTTACTAAAATATGTGCATACAAATGGTAATAGTGTAGACTAATTATATCTGGCGTACACAAAAAACACACATTCACTTCCTATACAGGTGACCTTAGTATCGTTTGAGTACCTTTACACGCTCATTGATATAGATAGAAAACGAAAAGAACTTTGTTAAACTATAACATAAAATAAGAAAAAATGGCTGCAACATAATTAAGATTAATCTACAATGGTTGTATATATAGAAACATTCGGAACCGGAAAGTACGAAACACACTATTTTCCCCTCCAAATATGACAAAATGTTTAAGGTTCACATCAGTCCGTGTTTCACAAGAATATGCCATTATTATTTGTTTAGCATGGACGAATAGAACATACATCTTAACGTGTTTAACATATGTCTGTGTTTACTTTTGTTAACTATTTTCCCCGCGATATGTAATAAAACATTTGTATTTGTCGAAGTTCCTGTTCATCTCTTCCGTTCTGTGTATAGGCGAGAAAACCAAATATTAAAATGACGCAATAGCTATATTTTATTATCATAAATTTAATAATTTAGTTTAATAATTACTATAAACATTAGTCACATTAACACATGCTTATTAATACGTACACAGATGCATATTTAAACGGATACATAGATATACATATGTACAAATTTGTATACATAGACAAATAAGCGTAAGTATCCATATTTAGTTAAAAACAAATTGGTATAAAAAATAATAATAATAGTAAAAAAATAGCCTTATCACTACTTTCTATCCTGATTACTGATTGGTTAAAGTAAAATACTGAGAAAATGTCAAGTTTTTGAAGAGGAGAGCTTAGACGTAAATTGGTCTCCAGCTGTGCAAGAAATTAAATACATTTAAAAAAATATACTGAAATCATAGCAGTGTTTATTAAAATTAAAACGAAATATCAGTTTGTGTATGTAACATAATATTGAAGGTTACATATTATTATGCATTCATTTTTTTTTAATTTGTCATAGCTGTTGTCTTGTTATGCAAGATCACACTCTGTTAAAACATTACAACTTATCTAGAGATAATTATAATGCTTCTTTATTTTTGTTTTTTTCCAAATATTATTGTACACTGTACTTGGCTTTGTGATGAAACTAGCATGGGCAGTGTACAAAATTATCTCTGCTTGTTTGAAATGTAGGCTAGGCAAATTAATATGTCATTGATACACAAGACACACAAAGCTATACTCGGTTGTTATTTACGAGGATCAAATTTGTTATTGTAGCTTACAGCAAGACTGACATTTCTATGTGGCTGTGTGTATATATGTATATGTATATGTATATACATCAACATTTTGATTGTACCTACCGAGAATAAGATAAATACTCTAAATATATTTTGCCTACTACCGAATTGTTTTATTTCATTTTGTCTGATCCACTATTAGGACACATTCATGGAGGTATCTACGTATCTCAAATATATATATATATATATATATATATATATATATATATATATATAATGACAAACGATTTGGAATAAATAAATACAGAAAGATAGATAGATAAATCAAGATGAACAGAAAGACAGGTAGACAGACTATACAAATAAAGGTTTTCTTCACTGTTCTTGGTAACAATACTTTCTTGCCTCATCTGTCATACGTTCCATTCCAGCTACTAACAACAAACATGTGTACGATTACGAAATAAAATTCGTCACTCAACATGAAATGTACATAAGGCTAGGAATGACGATCTGAATTAAAGTAGTTTTGTTTGTTGGAGACAGACTGATGTAGTCAGTTTTTAATTAATAAATGTAGTTCTTTCTATATGTATGAATTTACTTACTACAGTCATTTCAGGTATGTCACATTATGTTTATGTATACAGTTATTAAGAAAGAAATAATCGATAGTTATAATAATAATTAAAATTGTGAATCAGTGAGGTATGAAATTATGAGGATAGTGAACTGAAAAATGGATAAGTCTGCATCGACAAAAGATTCACAGCAGAAAGCATGTATGTTAGATGATATTGGTATAACAGGCTCAATAATATTCGCTCTCGAATTTTGGGATTTTAGCGCAAATGGGTATAACTGCGACTATTTTTAGATTGGTGCTTTGCTAGTAAGCACGTACATTTTTATGAAAATGTTTTATTGGAAAGATAATTTGGTAAGGATTCCAAATGAGTCATTAGCAGGTAGCTACTACATTATGGAACATTTTCACCTTTTCATTGACGTTGAAATGACTTTAATTGAAAATTAAAGTTCAAGGTGTTACCTACAACGCAAGATGTACTATTTGGAGTGTAATAGTGAAATACAATTAAAATGGAAATGCTGACCACACAATGTCCGTTTTCACAGTTTCAGAGATTAAATAATTCAGAAATGCGCTAGGCTGCAATACTGTCAAAAACTAAAATTATGATTTTTTTTTTTTTTTTTTTTTTTTTTTTTTTGGAGGGGTATATATATATATATATGCTGCATTCTTTGTTATTTATACTTCAGGTTATTACAGAGGAAAATTACACTTTAATATTTTGTATTTAATAATTACTATTGGCTTCAATATAGACAATACACATATTCACACATGCACGTACAATGCTTTTGAAAGACATTGTCTTTACGAACGAACATGGTAAGCAATAGTCTATTCTTATTTTAATAGGGCGTAATGTGTAGTTAACCTGTGCAAATAACATTTATTATACCTAACATTTTAATGTTTTATTCTGTCCTCCGTGCAGATTCTTATTTTGTCTTGGTTCACCATATGACCTTACTCGTATCATTAATCAAAATTATTTAAAAATATGCTTTATGATTTTATAATGTGTACATATCAAGTCACCTGGATGCATATACTTATTGATTTATATCAATTGCTTTTATATTTAGCGATTATATTCCATGTTAAATCACCTTGTTACTTTAGACTGAGCGTTAATAAAACATCCAAGGTGTTTAGAGGTGTGATTCTTATCTCAACATGCATGCATATATATACAGATACACACACACACACACACACACACACACACACATATATATACATACATAAGCATGCATATTTACTTACGTAATACACACATACTTAACATAGAAAAATATACATACATTAATACGAATACACGCACATAAACACAAGAATGAAGGATAAAAGTAAATGTTTTGCTAATTTGATATTTATTTTGAATTTTAAACATTCAGTGTGATATGATGTATGAACGTGTGGATTAAAACGTTTTATTTTCACTACCGGGTCATGCACTGTTTTTATCAGTGATTAAACATTCGGCATTATCAATTTAAAAAAAAATATATATATATATTATTTGTTTATTTAAAGTTACGATACGTTTCTAGTTTAAAACCGATCCCAACTGAGTCACTGAACAGTTTGATTTCCCACTGAACTGTTTGTTTCCAGCTACTGCTGAATAAATTGAAATATTTTAGTAAAAAAAAAAAAAACTTCTTGTTAAAATGTTCTTTATTGTGTTCATTCAAGCAGTAATAAAGCTAAACTTAAATAATTGATACATTAATAACTTTTAATTAATGTACTTATAAAGTTGAATTGTCTGGTCTGGCTAATCATTATAATTTTCAATTATGCATAATATTTATTCTTAAAAATCAAATGAAAATAAAACGAACAAAAAACAAAAAAACGACTGTTAATTCTATCAAATAAAAAATCGTGTCACTACTTTCTATTCTGATTATATATTAAAGTAGGAAATATTTAATTTAAAAAGAACATGAATTATTACTTCAAACGATTTATACTGTGTTCATTCAAACACTAATAAAGCCAAACTTAAATCTCAGACAACGGAACTATCTGAATTATCTTATCCTGCTCAACATAACAATTGCCAAATATGTACCGTATTACAATAATAAAAGCAGATTGTTATTTCTGAAAAGAAAATAGCTTTATCAATATTTTCTTTTTTGACTTTGGATTTGCTAAAATAAAATACTGAGAAAAATAAAAACGCATACGTATTTTAAGCACAGAACTAAGACGTAAAGAGGAATCCAGTCGCGGAAGAAATTAAATATTTTTGGAAAATTGAAAAAACGCATCGGTGTAAATTATTATTTCATTAATTGTGTATTAACCATGGCTGTTTCAGTTCATATTGAAACCTTTCAGTATTTCATTATTATTATTATTATTCTGTTTTCGTTAAAATAACTATAATTGAAATCCTTGATAATGATACAAATGTTCGATGTTGGTAGCTACAACAACACCAAAGATATGAGGGTATCTGTATTATACTTTAAGAAATATCTTTGTAAATGAAAATTATCATATTTCGGTTTATACTGTTTCCTTTATGAATAATTTGCACTGTTATAATTGGCTGATCATATATAAACCTGTTATTATTTCAGTACCAGTACGTTTAGTGAATGGAAGAGGAAAACCAACACAAGGTCGAGTTGAGATTCAAGTAAACGGGACCTGGGGAACAATCTGTGATGATGCTTTTGATGTGAAAGATGCTTCTGTTTTATGTCACATGTTAGGATTTAGTCGGTAATGTGTTTATTATATTTTATTTATTTATTTTTGTTATTTAATGAAATAAAATTAAAAAGTATTTTTACAGACGTAGTAGATTCAGATATTCTCACAACAAGAAGATAATGAATTGTTGTTCAAATACATTACACGCGAACTTCCTCTCGATGGTATTTTTAACATTTCAAATATGTTTGTAAGAAATAATGATAATTGTACTAGCTTAGTATTAGTAGTAGTAAATGTATATAATGTTGTTAATTATATTTACACTACATTAATGGTATTACTGTACCAAACATTGTACATTAAAATTGTTTCGAAATAATTTAGAAAATAAGTATATTTTCCGAAAACCTTAGAAATAAACGCACGTCTGTTGAACACTTTTCCAAAGAATGTTTCATAATATTTATATTATTCATTGTATTTACTTATTATATAAAAATAATAATAATAATAATAAGAAGAAGAAGAAGAAGAAGAAGAAGAAGAAGAAGAAGAAGAAGAAGATGAAGAAAAACAAGAAGAATAAAGGACACAAAAAATAGCAGTAATGATGATAAAGAACAATATTTCATTTAGGATATTTATCTTTTCAGTATCAACGCATTCTTACATTAAACATTATTGAAATCACATAGAAAGTAACAACTTACTTCTCCAAACTTTGAGACTAAAATGAGATCTGTTGAAGATGTTTAGTAAACGTTGTTGTATCATATTCACATCACTGTACATATTATTCATTTCTTTTGCAGTGTTAATGCAACGTCATATGGAAGTGCTCACTTTGGAGAGGGAACTGGACAAATATGGCTTGATGATCTCATATGTGATGGAGATGAAGACAGTGTTGAAAAGTGTTCATTTCGTGGCTGGGGAAAACACGACTGTAGTCACTCTGAGGATGCTGGAATCAACTGTCAATGTCAGTTTGCATGTGACATTTTGTTTTATTTTATTTTGTTTCACTCTTTTTCACTAACCAAATATTTTAACTTGTTGGCATCAAAATTATCATTGGTACGTTTAATGTTGTAGTTCTGAAGTGTGTATCTATCTTTATTTGCCTTTAGTAATAACAGAAACAAGGAAAATAATATCAGGATTGGGTACAATCGTTAACTAAAAAACTATAATATACGTTAATAATATTATCAAACGATAAGACTTCAATATCGAGCTGTATAATTAGTAATATATTTGTACAAAGTCAACTTTTACTTGTAATACCGAGAAGCCAAATATTTGTTTCTAGTAACAATGTGAAAAAAAAAAATAAAAATAAAGTACGTAAGAAAAAAAAAAAAAATAATAATAATAATAGTAAATAGATACAAAAAAAATAATAATTAATAATAATAATAATAATATTAATAATAATAATAACAATTCAAGGGAGAGCATGCAGTCGAATCGGTTCGCAAATTGGCCAGTCCAGAGAGAGACAGAGAGAGACAGAGAGAGAGAGAGAGAGAGAGAGAGAGAGAGACTAATAAATAATGGAGCCTCTCTTGACTGTATTTTATAATGCTGTGCTGAGAATAGATCATTCGTGTCAATGTGATAGAAATGTAAGGTTTATTTAAATGACGCTGTGAAAAAGAAAATTCTCGACGCTCAGAACGTGATAGAACACGATCAATGCATGAATATCTATCTTTCATAAAGACATTTATTAATCCTAACTTTACCTTTTTCATATATCTGACAGAAAGGCGGTTCACTTTTAGTTGACATTAGTAGTCTGCGGGAAAATATATTTACAGAACGAAAATGTATTCAGAAAAAAACAAAAAAACCGACAGAGAGATCGCATACAGACAGAAAGCCAAACACACACGCAAAGAGAGAGGTGTCCTAAAAATAAATAAATAAATAAATAAATAAATAAATAAAAAAAGAACAAGATACTCCTAAAACAACAAGGGTCCTTATAAGCAGTACTTTGTGTCAGTTTGCGAACCCTAAAATGAAAGGTGTTTTCCTTTATTTCAGTGTCTATCAGACTAGTCAATGGTGGAGGTATTTCAACACAGGGTCGAGTTGAGATCAAACTTAACGATACATGGGGAACTGTCTGTGGTGACAAATTTGACGACAAAGACGCAAGCTTTATCTGTACACTTTTAGGATTCAGTCAGTAAGAATGTTTTGGTTTCAATTAAATTGATTACTTTATAAACAATAATAAAATCTCGGAACATTTATATTTGTGTTACCGCATTTAAAGTAAAATCTGAATAACCCCTACAGCTTGATCAATATTTGTACTAACTAAGATAAGACAATTCAGTTTGTATTTTGTAAATCCTAGATTCAACGCAAAGACGTATAAGGATGCTCACTTTGGAGAAGGAACAGGACCAGTGTGGGTTGATGATGTTAACTGTGTTGAAGATGAAAATGGAGTGAATCACTGTTCTTTCTATGACTGGGGTAAAAAAAACTGTAGTCATAAACAGGATTTGGGAATAAGCTGCTTGCAACAGGGTTTGTTGTTTTTGTTAATTGTGTTGTTGTTGTTGATTATTTTTTTAGCTATAAAACATGTTTTATTATTATAAAGTATACTTAAATTAAAAACAGAACATTTACCATGAAATGTAAAATGCAAAATGGAATAACCACTTACTGGGACTGGCATATCGCTTCGTAATAATAATTACATAGATCTATAAAGACAAATGAAATTCTGAAAAGTGGTCACATCCCAATTCCGGTTGCCAAATCTGGTAGCTATCAACCCGAATACCCCAGAGCCAAGGCAATACAGTGAGATATCCAAGCATAGTTACTACAGTTTTGAAGGAAGGGTTTTACGCACGTTGAGATTATATTTTGGATACCTGACGACTGTGCTTATTCCAGGTCGCATTTGACTGTGTTAGACTACATCGTAGTCGCTATTGTATTGTTCGGCCTTCGCCCGGAATTACAAAATTAGTTTCTTCAAATAAGGTTTTGACAGGGATTCATTCCACTAGCAGCTTCTGACAGTTATTATATTTTCTGACTTTAAATTTATTATTATTATTTTCGATCAGACCATTGTCAGAACTTATTATTTATTTGAAAATTGCATTTATTAATGCCGAAATAAATTTGAATTATCTCATCCTATTGATGATAGTATTTGTAAAAGAAGGAGAGTACTACTTACCAGTTAAAAACTTATACGTCTGTGCACGGGTTTATCTGTATATATTTCAACGTTTCAGTACATTATTATTAGAAATATTGCCGATATTTATGGCAATACTAGGAATATAGCGATATCTTTATTTTACCTAATTTTATATTATTTTACCACATGCATGTTTGTTTGTTGCTTGGTTCGTTGTTGGTTTTTATTAAACAAATCATACTATTCTTAGTTACAGATCACACATAACATGTTATTATTTCAGTACCAGTACGATTAGTGAATGGAAGAGGAATACCAACACAAGGTCGAGTTGAGATTCAAGTAAACGGGACTTGGGGAACAATCTGTGATGATTATTTTGATGAGAAAGATGCTTCTGTTTTATGTCACATGTTAGGATTTAGTCGGTAACTGCTTCATTTATTTACCTACTTACTTACTTTCTTACTGAGTTTGTGAACAATAATATTTTATACAGATGTAATTTATTTGATTTGACTGACAATGAAAGTTAGTGATATTTACGTGAAATACTTTTTGACAGGATCGTTAATAATTATAATAATAATAATAATAAGAATAATAATGATTGCTATGAGAAGAAGAAGAAGAAAAAATCGACAACAGCAAGTACAACAAAAAGTAACAGCAATAGTAATTTTTAGCAATGAAGATCGTGAGGGTTATAGTAAATATATTCAAATCATGTTCGGATAATAAAATTTCGCTGGCGATATTTACACTATCTGTTTGGTAACAAAGCGTACATATTAAACATAGTTGAAATCACTTAGAAAGTAACAAATGTCTTCTGAAAGCGTCAGGACTACGAGAAAATCTGTTGAAGGTGTTGTGCAAACCATGTTCAATAATATTTATTTTACTGTACATACTATTTATTTTACAATCCATATTTAAAGCATGTTGTATAATATTCATTTTATCCTATATATTATTTATTTTACAATGCATATTAATTTTATTTAAGCTTTAATGCTACATCATATCAAAGTGCTCACTTTGGAGAAGGAACTGGGCAAATATGGCTTGATGATCTGAGATGTGATGGAGATGAAGACAGTGTTGAAAACTGTTCATTTGCTGGCTGGGGAAAACACAACTGTTATCACTCAGAGGATGCTGGAATCAGCTGTCAAGGTCAGTTTACATTTGACATTTTATTTTGTTTTATATATTTTTAATTTAACTGTTTGCCAGCTAATTTTGTAATCATCAGCTTCTCACAAAATAGTTTTACTATTTTCATCCACAATTTGTATCACCATCTTACATTCTGTCTTTAATTTAGTTTTTGAATGGGGAATCCTTACACTCAAATGTCATTATCCGTTAGATGTCTGTAGTAGCAATTGGATACATTACGTTATGTGATTCAAGATATTTTTTTTCTCTAATTTTACTTGAAATAAGAATTATTGTTTTTATTCACTTGTTTTTTTTTTCTTCTGACGATAATAAATTAATACAATGAGACCATATCTTTCATTTGCTGTTATAATGATACTATGTATTTATTTATGTATTTGTAGATGAAGCCCTTTCTGTTACATTCATTCCTTCAGCTCCAGGACACATTGTTGAAGGAGAAATTCTAAATGTGACCTGTGTTATTGATTGTGACTCATCTTGTGTCTACACGTGGAGAAGTGAAGATCGGTATTTGGTCAACAGCTCTCAGTTAACTGTTGGTCCTGTGAGCAGAAATCAGACAGGACAAACATTTACATGTACAGCAAATAGTTCTGAACATTCACGAAGTAACCACTTCCAGCTTAGAGTTCTTTGTAAGTTCCAGATTCACAGGTAAACTTACAACTCTGAATACAAAAATAATATGACAAACATAGAATAAAAAAACAACAAAAAAGAAGAAGACAAATACGGAATCCCGGTTTTCATTTTTAATTCATCTCAACAAAATGTGTTAAATGAAAACATGATAATAAGGTATAGAAGTATTTTAAAATAACTATTTTTATTCAGCGGTTTGTTCAAAGTTATCGATGTTGTATTGCTGTCTGTCTAGATTTGAAACAAAAACTCAACAAAATAATGTTTGAAAAAAATGTTATAAATGAGTAAAGTTTAAAAACATTTACCAGTTTTCTCCCGCATACACTTCGAAACCAGTAGTTTCATGTATACTAAGAATCTATCACTAACAATATCATTTTTGATTATATTTTAAATTACGTTTGCTTTTTTCTTTATTCTTGTCTGACATTCTTACACCTTTAAATCCAGAACTGCCTATAATTCTGTTTTAGTGACCGATTTAAAGTGCGCCTAATGACTATTTGGTAGTTTTTATTTATTTATGTATTTATTTATTTATTTATTCATTAGTATTATTATTTATTTATTTATTTATTTTTGTGCTTTCTTTTCATCGTATTTATATCGTGGTAAGCAAAATTGTTTTTCAATTTTAACAGAATAATTGAAAATGAACTGGAGAAACGTGTCTGACCAGATAGTACTGTGGATGTGTTGACTCTGTTTACCTATCGTATTGTTAGTACTTCTGTGAAAAACTTCAACCTGATTTTGTTTTAGCTACATACAGTGGAACATCGGGTTACGAACTTAAACCGTATTGTACGTAAACCGAAGCAATGTCAGACACACGAACGCCACTCTTATGTTTTGCAGTTATTTCCTTCTTAACTTCTACTATGATAGATTTATAATTTCCACCAGCATTATAGCTTGGACGTTTTGTTTTCTTGGACATACTATAATAAGAATTATACCCATAAAACCAGCAACACTTCAAAAATAATGCGACCGCACAATCTCAATACAGAAGCTATTGAGCTGCAACTGCATATCGAAGACTAAAGGACTTAATTCATGGTACATATTTGCCGTAGGGCATGCCTATAATTCTTACTTTGATTTCGGTTTTGACGTAACAATCTATTCTTATCTTTACTGTATGTTGAGGTCAAAAGAAAGCTTGTCGTGGCGGATCTCTGTAGTTCGTATCTCGTCAATCGAGACAAAAACTGCCCAAGATCAGGATTCGTTATCCGATAAATCTGTGCTTCGAGGCGTTCGTAACGCGATGTTCCACTGCAAAAAAATAAAGATTTTTGTTATAAATATCTTTCTTAAATTAAGTGATAATGAAAAATGCTCCCCTTAGTTGTTTTCCTGCGTTTATTCTAATTTACTGGTAAGTGAAAATAAAAGTTGCAGACAATGTTTATGTTTCCACAACATGCACAGATACAGAATTGCTTTTAGAGCAAAAACAACTGACACTTTGTGTACTAGTGATCGAGAGATGATACTGCTCATTAAAATACTAGAGTTTGACTGATTTCACTTGCATATCAAATGTCAGTGATATTACATGTAGTAAATGTTTTCTGTCATTGCAGACCAAGCTTCTGTGACATCTCTGACGTTAAACTCCAATTCTACAAAGTTAACAGTTGATGAGCTCACTCCCATGACTCTGAGATGTGAAGTTGACAGTAATCCAGCATCTCACATCAAACTGTTGAACAGTTCACACATTCTACGTGAAGTCAACAACTCCAAGTCAGTGGAGTACAGCTGGAATGAAGCTGGATGTCTGGATACAGGATTTTACACTTGTGAAGCAGGAAACAACGTCAAGTCTGATGTCAGTCAAACCGTGCAACTTGTTGTTAAATGTAACTGATCTTTTTAACACAAATTTGAATATCAGTAACCGTAAAATAAGCAACTTACATGCATATACATCTAAATATATGCTCACAAACATATACATAGAGACGCATACAGAATCATATATGTAGAATCACGCTCATACATCCAAACACACACACGCACACTTTCTTCCTTCTTCTGATATGGTCATGTTTTGAACGTTAATTAGCCTGACTGTCTTTTTGCCTACAAGGTACACCGAGGATTCCTTCCAATGTAAACATAAAGGAAATCAACTCTTCTGCCATCTCAGTGTCTTGGACAGAGGAATTTAACGGCGGCTCCGAGCAAACATTCATAGTACAGTACAGAGAAAACACGTCAACACAGTGGAACAACTTCATAGAGACATTTCTTGAATGTGGTCTACACACAACCCATACAACAGTGATAGCATCTCTGAAATCAGACACGAAGTATGTTGTGAGGATCTTGGCTTATAACAAATACGGAGATAAAGGTTTTACAGAAGAGAGGGATATTTTGATGACAGGTACGTATATTAATTACAAGGTATCATACATTTCTATACAGATATGTATCATATAATTTTACTTGTTTCCAGTTTCGATAACACTGGAAACACCTACATGGTTTATTTTGTTAAAAACAGTAATTATTTGTTTTTACTTGTACATTTGAAAACAAATTGTACAAGTCATGTCGTATGTAAACACTTGTTAGTAATAATGATGGTGGTGTTCTTGTTTTACCTATACAGCATACTAATATAGTTTTATTTGTTTATACTATTTATTTAACTAAAAACGTTTTTTTCTTTCTTAACCATCTTTCTTTTGTCTCAACTTGACACTTTAAAAAAGTGTACAAGTGAAATTGGATACACATAAACTAAATAACAATAATGTTGATCTTCTAATATTTATATAGTGTTACTTGTTTTTTCCAGCACACACACAGAGAGAGAGAGAGAGAGAGAGAGAGAGAGAGAGAGAGAGAGAGAGAGAGAGAGAGAGAGAGAGAGAGAGAGAGAGAGAGAGAGAGAGAGACTCAAGCATACGTATAGAAACATTTATTTGTAATATATATATAACAGAAAACCAACTGATATTTTATGTTAGCAACATTGTTTTTGTTTTACCTTGAACGAGTGAAAATAGATTATTTTGTATATAAATGTTTCTAGTTTACTAACCAGCTTTATGGGATAGTAAAGTATTAGGTTTTGTGCTTCGTATTGCATACGCACTATTGTTCATTAGCAATTTACAGAAACGTATCTTGATTATATTGTTATTTGTATCTATGAATCACCGGATAAAAATGGTGAAGCTTCTGCTGAAGTTTTCAGATGCAGCCTTTGACTTCTGAAACGTAAGCTGAACATTTTAATTACTTTCATGTTTATTACAGGTATACCATCTTCCTTTGGTAACATTTGAAAATATACTTAGAGTGTTTTGTTAATAATGATCTTACTGTCTATAAATAGTTAGTTTACATGTACTGTTCAGTAATGTTTACTTAATTGTATGGGTTATCATTTTAAATATGTATTTCAGTAGGTTTATTGTCATTTTAATATTTCCTTTACATACATTTCTTCTGTTTTTCTTTTTTTTCTAAGTTGTTTATTTTTATATGTTGCCCATTTGATACCTATAATTAAGATTTTCTTTAATACATTATACTTCTGAGCCATATAGATGGGTATTTATTTCAAATCTTTTGTACTGTATTGATGAACAATTTCTCTCCGAAATGTTTTGAAGAATGTTTTATTCTTTACTTTTAATTATATTTGTTAATGCCTATAAACTATTTTTAATATTTGCATAATTATTATTATTATTGTTTTAAGTTAGTATGTTTAGATTACATTTCATACTTTGTTTTCGTTCAATTTTTCATGTTAATCGATTTTTGTGGCATTTTTAATCGTTTTCATTAATAATATTTGATTATTTATTCATTCTTTCATTCTTTATTTCAAAAATTCCTTTACTTTCGTCCACCGATCAAATCTTCCAACTGTGGGCCGTTACTCTCCCTCCATCTCAGAGAAAGCACGTCAACACACTGGAACAACTTCATAGAGAAATTTCCAGGACGTCGTCTACATACAACCCATACAACGGTGATAGAGTCTCTGACATCACAGACGAAGTAAATTCATTAGCAGACTTTTAGTTGCTTAAGAATATCAAACAAAAACAATTCCAGTTCAAATAATTGTAACTTTAAGAAATTTGATTAAGAGTATGAGCGGAAACAAGTGTCTAAATATTCCATAACGAAATTCATAAATAAATAAACTAATACATATCCTCAGTACTTTCACATATTGATTTTTAAAACTGTGCTGCAATACAGCTGAACGTTAATGCTAACTGATCTTAATATATGAAACCTTTGTATCTCTTAAAACATGACAATACTAATTAATAGTTTTATATATCATTTCATTGGAATTATTTCTTTTCTTTTAACTTTTACTTTTATTTCCTTATTTATATCTGTAATATTTTAAATCTTTATTTCACTATATTTACTGCGTTTTAATACATGTACATGTAGGTTATATTTTGTTATGCTGTAGATAAATCAAGCAGGAATAGTTTGCATTGTATATTTGTGTTCAAATGAACAAGTGTTATTTCAGATGAAACTTTGATAGCAGTGGATGTTGGATCTGGATCAGGGATTCTCGTCTTAATCCACCTTGTTATTGAAACAATTTTCATATGTCGAGGACTGAAAAACGGTTGTTACTGTTTGCTTCATTGTTCTTGTTTTATTTTTAGTGTTGAAATATACTTTTGAGTGCATCTTCCTCTGTGTGTGTGTGTGTGTGTGTGTTTATGTGTGTAATGTGTGTGTGTGTGTGTCTGTGTGTGTGTGTGTGTGTGTGTGTGTGTGTGTCTGAGAGAGAGATCGGGAAATCAGTATCAGTTGAACAATTTCAGATAAATAGAAAATAAAATTGTAACAAGAAAATTAAATTAATTATAATATTTGCAATTTTATCATCATCATCATTGTTGTTATTACTGTTATTATTCACAATAAAATAAAAACTGCCCGTATCAATTACTGTTGTTTAATATATCTAAGATTGTGATAATTTTTACGAGGTCACATCGTATTATATTTTGTGTTTGTTTGCTAGTTATTTCAGTACCTGTAATCTTTATTTTTTTTTTTTTTTTTTTTTTCAGGAAATGCAAAAGACTAGCATGTATTTGAAACAAGGTAATACTAACTCGTAGATTAAATAAATATAGCTTATTGTTTTTGTAACAATGTGTTCGTGTATAAAAGTGATATTATTTTATTGCTTATAAATGTACGAGTCTATTTATTATGCAAACGAAACGTTAAGGATCTGTTGATAAAATATCCTATCCTGTTTTAATGATGATGTTATTTTAATATCGGAGGTATTTCTTTTGAAGCGGATGTTTGTTTGTTGAAATGAAACCTTTAATTTTAAATGGCATCCTCGGTTCAGAGGTTCTATAACCAGTGAACATTTAAGCTTAAGCAATTTTGATTGATAATTAAAGTATTTCTGTATATTAACCTCTGGTTTTTTGTGATGATGGTCTGTACGTAGAGTCTCACTCTAGAGGGAACTTTAGGTCATCGTTGTTTCTGGTGTTAATGAATTTTTGCACTGTTTCCAAGGTGTTTTAAATGTGCTGATTCATTAGTACATCTTTCTCTGAAGTGAGAAAACTGATCGTGACAAATCCAGAATGAGTTACACTCAACTCCGTGATAACCACATTCTGCAATGGTGATCTACCAGTAGGGAATTTCTATGATATGATGTTTGCGGCTTTCAAATTCAAAGTCTGTAAATTTTATTCTTACAATTAAAAAATGAACTCAGAAATCTTGTCTCTTTCAAATCACAGGAATATTTCCGAATCGCAGTCACGAAGGTACCAAAATCTTGCTTCTGAACCGGGTAAGTGCACAATTTTATAAATGTTTATTCCAAGACACTTTACTTTATTAGGACTTCTGGCAAAACAATCAGGACACAATGAAGGAGGTACAAAAGGAAGTAATGAAAGAACAAACAAACAAAGGGTATGAAATAGAAGGCTGAAATAATATTATGAAATTGTAATCACATAAAAGCCAGTCAATTTGGGCTAACGTTGTTTTGTGTTACATGAATAATTAAAAGAAATAATTTGTATTATATGTTCAGAAATGCTAGTATAAAATTTAATATTTGTCTATAATAGATTGTTTATAAATTAATATTTTGCAGAAAGACAACTTGTTTTATCAGGACCATAGATTAATATTTGTCTTTATAGTTGTAAATAGCAACCTGGTGATGCTACTCTGTCTATGAGTTTTCATATTTATATTTTTTAATTCTGAATGCATCATATAATATATCGTTTAAAAATCTGATTTTGTTGTGTTTGTCTACGTTTAACCACTGATGCATGGATTATTAAAATTATTATTATTATTGTTGTGTTGTTGTTGTGGCGTGTATGTGTGTGTATGTATATGGAACGCTCGGTCCCAGTCTAATGTAAGGGAGGTCACCCATATTAACTATTGAATGCGGAAGTTATATCTTTAGTGCTAGATTGATCGCTCTGTTTGTCACTTTGCATATAAATCCATCTAATACTCATGATTTCAGATACAAAGTTGCTGACTTTTCAGACATATCTCCAAAGTAAATAAACGTAATTTTCTTGTTACACACACTTGTGTTTGACTAGAGTACAGCTTTCAAAACTGTGTGATATCAGGAAAATATATTTATTCTAAGAATTTCATCACTCTAATCATGCTTATTTTGAGATACTTATCTGTCTGTGTGTATTGAAGATTATCAAAACAATTTACATATGTATGTGTGTGTTTGTGTGTGCGAGACAGAGAGACAGAGTTCATGCATGTGTATATGTGTGATGGATATATAGTTATGTACATACACAAAAATGTGAGTGACAGTCTCATGTTTTCTTATAATTTATTTGTAGATGAACCTTTGGCAAAGATAGTAAACTGTAAGAGATAGACAAGAAAAGGCACACTGGCTCCTTCTATTAGCAGTATCAAAGTTGGAGTATAGCACTATACAGGATGTTGAATTTACCTCAGCAAAGGTGAAGGAAGCACAATTAGATCAGTACTTGTATATGAACTCAGGCGTGAAGGAAAGGAAATTTTACAACCTGTCGAACCTGCTTTCTGCACTGAAAGTTGAAGTATAACACTATACAGGATGTTGAACTTACCTCAGCAAAGAACCTCGTGGACATGTGCAAATCATGGAACGATACGTAACAAAGAAACTTTCATTGTGATGGAGTTCAATTAGCGCCTGTCAAAAATGTTTCAATGATACAGTGAGAAAATCAAAACGAACACAATTTGAGTTTGTTATAATTATAGAAAATGTTTATAAGTCAAATCTAGTCAAATGAACTGTAACATAATGTAAATGAATACGAAAATAAGTTAAAATTGAACATAATATTTATTTTGAAGACAAATGTTGAGAAATAAAATGAACATGAACGGAACGGAATAGATTTGCTTAGCACATAAATTTCAAATTATATAAAGAGAATGCAAAATATAGCGAAATTTCCATTGCTAATAGTGAAAAAACTTATATTTTCTGTTATTTATTCATGTACGAAAGTATAAAATGAGAGAGAGAGAGAGAGAGAGAGAGAGAGAGAGAGAGAGAGAGAGAGAGAGAGAGAGAGAGAGAGAGAGAGAGAGAGAGAGAGAGATCCAGCATCTGTTGATAGTTTAAAACATTAAAAAACATTTTTGTTCTCCTTATTAGTCTCAGTGATTTCAGTAAACGTTAAATAATAATAATAATAATAATAATAATAATAATAATAATAATAATAATAATAATGAAGGAAGAAAAGAAAAAACGATATATTTCTTGCCAGTTTGTCTCAGATTTTCGTACATCTCAATTCTTGAGTATTCAGTAGTATCTCTGTTTTGTTGAAGTCCTTAGAATATTTGGTCTGTAACTGGACGTGGATGTTCCATAACTGTAAATGTAATAGAAATGAGAAACTGATAGACAAAACATTACTACATTAACTATTACGTTAAGAAACTTACACAGCTCTTGCAAAGACAACAACCATTACTACTACTGCTACAACAACTGCTGCTACTGCTTATCTCAAATACTATTTTTCAAAGTTATATCTGATATTTTAGTCTATTTACCCTTAGTGTAAAATATACAAATGCAGAGATACCAATTATATCATTAAAGAATTCATAATTAAGAAAACAAACTGAAAGTGAATTCCTGTTATTGTTTACGTTTTGCATGTTATCTAATTATTACCAGATTTGTGATCACGTGACAAAGAACGTCTTTATTATTTTTTGTTACAAAATTATAAATACTAATTAAATACCATATAAACGTTTCATTAGTCAGTTACTGTTATCAGTACTTAGCGATGATTGGTATTTTCTTTGTGTGTATGTATGTGTCATGAAAATATGATTAATAATTAAATATAAACAATAATTTTATTATAAAATTGTAATTACAATTTAAATTAAACTGTGAAATTTATTAATAAGAAATAATTATCATTTTATCTTTTTTTCTTAAAACAATTTCTAATGTTAGTAGAAAGAAATAAAAACTTTCAGATGTGTGATTGGATTAGACTGAAGTAAGTACAGAGAACATGGATAGATCTTAAATGAAAATGAATAAAATGACTTGATGATCACTGTAAAATAGTTCTACAGAAATTCAACAGAATTCTAAGCACGAGAAAATAGATAAGCACACATACATATATGGAACAACACACAGAGATAGTCACGGACACAAGTAAAGCCATAAACAGATACATCCTCACTAACCCACAAGCATATATGCATCTTTACTTACCCTTTATTGTAACTTCAAGTCTAACATATGCACTGGTGTTATTTGAAAGTATGTTATTTTGAGCTGACAGATGAATATCAGAAACATGTTTAGACTGAAGATTTGCGATGTTAAAAAGTATTTTATGTTTTTGTGTTCAGACATCAAACCGTTTACTTTTCCAAGTAATGCAGTTAGAGTCACTTTGTGCTTTGTCCTGCATTATAAATCTTTGTACAAAATTACCGCCTGGGTAGTTAGGTAGCCAGGACAAGAACACTGTGACTGATGTTGATTCTCTTTCTTGTTGGAACTCTTTAGGAGGAAGAGGTGGACATGCTCCAATTAGGTTCACAGAAAACTGAGAACATCCAACTTCATTACAATGTCATCTCGTGTAAGATTATTGATACTGAGAGAAAATTAGTAACCAGAATATGTCACTGTTTTACTGTGTATTTGAAATGTGATGTTTTCTCTTGTGACATGAGTGCTGTTAAAATCAGTTTGATCATCAAATTTACTGCAGGTAACATTTCTGTAATTTGGTTTACAAAACACAGATTTGTGTAATACAACAGGATTTCCTATCTCAGCTCCCACAATGTTGTCCATTTTGTTGATGATCTTAGATGCAGCTGAAGGTAAAATATCCATATTAATTATAATCACTTAAACTATTTTAACATTAAAATCAGATTACATTTGAATACAGCTGAAAGTATAATTATATTAATGATAAAAATGTAACTACTATATTGTTATATGTTTATTTTAAATATGTGAATAGTAATAATTCTTAACAAACGTAATTTCAAATATTGTAGTGTTCCAGATGATTTAATACATTTTTACAATACATGAACAATATTTAGACATTCAACATTAAGAAATAAAAAATATCTGAATTTTTAAAACACATAGATTTTAAAAATGCAATTATTCTATACTATTTTGAGTAATAATAAACATAAAACTTTTCTTAGTTTGACATAACTTTGAGTAACTGACTGACTGGATGCTGTTGTATTCTTTGTTAAGTTTAACTCAATTGTATACATTATTGAATATTTGTTTCTTTCAAACTTTCAATTACTGAACCAATACTGTTTAGTTATCATTTAATCTCTTGATCATAAAATTCATGCTGATCTCATAAATGATTTTTCTCCCAAGGTATATAACAAAGCAATGAAAGCTGGGTACAGCCTAACAGATAAAAATGATCAGAATAATCTCCCCATCCACCGTCTACTTGATTTATTTGATAAACTGATTTTATTGTATAGTTGTGAAATACGTTGTTTTACAAATATACAACTAATAGAAACATTCTAAATGAAATTTTGCAAGTTACTAAGTTATTACTAAGGTTTAATAAATATACCCCTGGTTTTATGATCTATCGTGAACTAGGATGGTATCCCCTTTGTATTTCTATAAAAGTAAGAATGATAACCTTTTGGGGGAACCTAATTTACAAAACCCAAAACAAGACTTGGTCACAGCTATATTATTTAATTCTCCTTGGATCAAATTTGTAACAAATATTCAAGATGATTGTGGTTTAACATATATATGGACGTATTACAACTTTGATAATGTTAAATGGTTACATATCCAAAATATTATATGATGAGTTTTAACAGTTATCGAAAAATCAAACTGAAACGTCTCTAAAGGGTATTAATTATATTTTCTTTTTAAAATGAACTGAAATTAGAAAACTGTCTTATTTTAGTCAGAAGAATGCTGATATCTTACGTAAATTTAGAACCGCGAATGCTTAACTTCCTATTGAAAGTGGACGATGGAATAATATTCTAAGGGAAAACAGAAAATGTCATATCTGTAATCTTAACAAAATTGGAGATGAACGTAACGATCCTGTATTATTAAATGAGACAAAACGTATCCCAGATAAATATATGAGACATTCAAATGTAATTTCATATAATAATTTGTTTAACAGTAAAAATATATTTTTATTAAAAAGCTATGTTTCTTAATAAGGACTGTATGTGCGAGTATGCCCTCCTGTTTAAAATTCCACACATGTGTATTATAATATTGTTATTATGTAGGTGTAATACATTCTTCTCTGTACTGTAATCCTACAGTTTATGACAATAAAGTCATTGTCATTGTCATCAACATTTTTTTCTTTCCAGAGCTTCACTTATAATAACACATATAACAGTGTTGACTTGTCTATATGACACATCTACAAATACCACAGCCAGTCTAAGTTCAAAGCTTGTTTCTGGTTACTGCTAACAAAGTAAACATTGACAGCCTGACAAATGTATAACTCATTCAGGTGTTAAATTTACTGTTGCATGGACAACAAAAGTTAGTTCAATCATAGACCAGTATACAAGTCCTTCTTAAAATAGTACTTTTGTTGCACAAATGCAATTTGTTACAGCATGAGACAAACATGTAAGAAATATCTCAGCACCAGTGATGAATTCCCTGATTATTAATCAAATATGTTGTTGTGTAGACTCCATGTTTGACCCCTCAATCTTTGGCAGCATGTAAAGTGACTAGCTTTATGTTTATCAATGCTTTTCTGTAAATAGGGAGTAATAAAAAAAAAATTTGATGAAGTTTCCTTCATTAATTTGATTCTCCAGGAAACTGATTATTTTTTTTTAAAATCGTTTTACCCTTAAATACGTTTCAAAAAAAAAAAAAAAAAGATTATATAAATAGTGATTGCTATGTCAGCTGTTAGCACAGTTTTAAGGAAATAAAATTAGAAAACTGAGTTTATCATATATTTGAAAAAAAAACTGCCTCCATATATATATATATATATATATATATATATATACACACACATACAAGATAAAGATACATTGGAATAATTTTCTTCACAATTAGGATTATTTAAACATTATTTATATTAAAAAATATGAACAACTATATTGCACAGTATATTATAAAATTCAGTAGCCATTTATGAAACCTGGATAGAAATTTTGAACAAGATAAATAAATAAACGAAACATTATTGTTTTGTTATTAAATTATAGACTGATTCCTTTAACATCAACACTGCTGGTTTAATATTGTAGTAAACTTCCATTCCTGTCTGGGATTCCATTTTCCACACTACAGGCGTAAATTCCACTCTCTTCAAACGTAACAGGATTAAACTGTAAACTGTACAGATTACCCGTTACCTTTGTTTCTGACACATCTGGAATAAACACGTCATTCGTGTAATGTTGTCAGTTGTGTTTAAACAAGGAAAAGTCAGATCAGGAGCATCTGTAAACAATTACTAAATTTACAGAAATAAATCAAGTAATCACGTTAAACAAGTCATTACTATCACACATTTGATAATCTATCTTTCTAACAGTAACAGATCACACTGAATAGGTTAGATTAAGCAAAACAAGACAATGTCTTATAAATATTTTATATACATATATACAATTACAATTCCATTTTATAAAAAAAATTAAAAAAAATTAAAAAAGCAAACAAACAAACAAAAAAATCAAAAAACAAAACAAACAATAAACATCACTGATAAATACTTAATCAGTAATTAAAACATAATTTACATATAAAGTTAACAGAAATAACAAATAAGTGTTCTAACATATAAATACTCACAGTTAACTATAATTTTAATCTGAGATGTTCCAGTTAGTGTTGCTAGTGAAGATGACACTGTTACTGTACACGTGTATGTACCGTGGTGTGTTTTGTCAAGTACTGGAATATGTAAAGGGAAACCACCAGTCCAGTGAGGTGAGGTTGATGTCCAGTTGAGTATTGTGTTTGGAGGATTGCTGTCTGCTGAACAGTTTACTACATCCAGACTTTGTCCTTCCCGCGTTGACTGGTCCACATGTATCAATACTCACTCGTGGATGATCTGATAAAAAATAAGAATAAGAATGAAATAAATGTGAAATTTAAAGTATGTAAATTGGTGTATCACTCATATTTTACCACAGTAATTCTGTTATAAATTCATATTATTAGATAACTATTTTCTCAATGCCCACTTTTTCTTCGACTTTCATATTAGAATTTTATTTTCAGAATTAATATCCAAATTATTTAGTAATATAACACATTTTACTTGTAGAATTAATAGAAAAAAAAAATTACTTTCACTGCAAGTAATGTTTGTGTATCTTTGTGTAAATATATTGATTTGTACAAAAACGTTATGTAATACATCAGCAGTCATTTCGTATTTTAATCAAAGGTTACCAACTACATTATTACTGACTTCTCCTCTACTGAACAGTGAATGTTGTATTGCACTGAACAACTTTCCTCTAATTACTGAGTCATATTTTTCATGACTGTTCTCGTATATAACTTGCAGGAAGATGCACACTTTTGACTTTTATACAGAAGTTACTTTAGCTGTATTTTAGATAATGTATAAATATGAAGTTTGAAGAAAAATTGTAACTGCAACAGTTTGAATATGAAAGAAAAAATTAACCATGCAAAATAATTAAAGAGATACTTGTGTTGAACTGAAAGATGCAGTCTGTAGAAATAGCAAAATAATGTCAATCAAGAACTAAACAATAATAATTAAAGTGTAAACGGTAAAATACATATTTATTTCATTAAATAGAAAATTCAGCAAAAATCAACATAAAATAAAATAACAGTCATTCACTATATAATACGTGTATATATTTAAATGTTAGGACGTTTTAATTTTCTTTCAAATTACTCAATACTGATTAGAATACACATTTTTCAATAACAAATAAAACAAACATTTTCAAAAGAGAAAAATTATGTTTCATTAAACTACGCATATTACTCACAGTGAACATTTAGTCTTTTAATTTGAGATGACTTTGGATCATTTTTGTGGAGTGTGAAGTTATTTGTAGCCTGACACATAAATGTCTGTCTGTTGTCTGTGTAGGACAGATTTTTGAACAGACATTAGGAGTTTGTGTGTGTGGAATCTTTCACTCCGTTTTTAAACCAGACGATCACAGCTGGAGGATTTCCTCTGTCAGACACTGCACAAGTCAGGTTTCTACTCTGACCTTCTAACCACGGAACATTCAAACTTGAAACCAGATCTGGAGATGAAAACAGTATTTTTACTTTCAAAGTATTTTCCTTTCTATATTTTTATTGTTGCTTTGGTTATTGTTACTGCTCTTACAATCGTAATATCATCATCATCATCATCATTATTATTAGCATTACTACTGTTGTTGTTGTTGAATACTTACAGTACACAGTGAGTGTTTGAGTGTCTGTGATATTATATCTGTCAGTCTGGTGAACTGCACTGCACTGACAGGTCTTAGAGTTGAGATTTCTTGTAACTGTGAGTGACGAATCTACAAAAACACTGTGTTAATCTCTCTCAGATGAAGTGTTAATGTGATCTGTGTCACAAGACAGACTTACTGATGACACTAGAGGTTTACCACCTGACAGAACACAGCGAATGTTCAGTGTGTCTCCTTCATAAACCACTTGTCCGGTCTTGTACCCTCTTATTTCTGGAGGATTCACAGGTGGATCTGAAAGCAAAAGTTTTATTGAGTTAAAGATTCAATTTAAAATAATTATTATCTGTTTATTAATTTTGATGTTGTTTTTGACAGGACATTCGATACTGTGAACATGTTCCCAGGGAGTATGTCATCACACTTGACACAGCTTATCCTTACTCTTAATTTCAGTGAATGGGTTAAATACATCAAGATTGTGTTAGAGTCCGAACTGTGGTAAACAAATGTTATTACGACACTCGAACCTAATTCTGCCCAAAACGAAATTAAAGTAAACATTCAAAATCAGTTTATTATTATATTATTATTGTCATTATTATTATTATTATTATTATTATTATTATTATTTATTATTATTATTATTATTATTATTATTATTATTATTATTATTAATGTTTTCTGTTGCACTCACAATACAAATTCAGTGTAGTGTTTGTTTTTGAGTTTTGTTCAGGTATCCGAGAATTCTGTGTTTCACACTTTATTTCATCTCCATCTTGATATCCCTGTGGAACCAAAACCAGATTGTGACTAAACAGCACTCCTCCATCACCAGCGTATTGTTCTCTGATTGGTTCGTTTGAAATCAGAATTTGACCACTAGTGACATTTCACCAAGTGAACGTCACACTGGGACTTGATGATGCACTTTTACAGGTCAAGGGCAACTTTTTGATACCATCAGCATAAAAACTAGCTTGATTTCCATTTTTATCTGTTCTGTTAGGCCCAACTAAAATTTATAGTATCTTAAGAATAAATGTATGGTTTTATTAATATTATAAAACAAGATAAAAAGATGGAGAAAAAGTTGCAAAAAAGAAGGAAATAAGATAAAATTTATTATTCTGTATTAGGTAAATGCTGATTTATTTTCAAAACATTTTGTCACAAATCATTTTTTTTTTGTCTTGCTATTTATTTATTTTATATTTGAGGAGCATAATGACTTTGTGTCACTAGTGTTTTCTTCATACCAGAAATGAGAAATTAACAATAATTTATTAGTGTTAAAACTTTGAATGGAATCGTTTACCTGGCTGATAAAATTATATATCAAATACTTATTTTTTGTGATAAAACTACTTATGTCAAAATAATTATTAACAGATAAAAATGTGATTACAGTTGAGACAATAAATTTATAAGCCCACATACTAGTTTTGTTGTAAATACCAAGCTTCTCGTCTGCACATAGTTTCTGATTTGACATCATGTGAAGTTCTGATTGTTCTACTTTCTGTTAATAGATTTCAAGACAAGAGTTTGTGTGTGCGTGTCAGTTCCATCAGGAGTTATCCAGCTTACTGTGCCAGCAGGTGTTCCTAGAAAAGTGGTGTTACATACACAAGTTCCACTCTGTCCTGACTCTATGTCAGTATCTGGACACTCACCACTTGTAGAAGGAAAGTCTGGTGGTCCTATTTGTAATAAAAAATCACAAATAATAAAATGAAATAAGAATGAAATAATAATAATTACTTAATCTTTACAGCACTGTTAATATCACACTGTTATCTACAACAAAATAGTATCGGAACTGTCCTTGTAGACTGAATACAAAAAAAGAAAAAGATATCATGTGGTATTGATTCATTCAAAATGAATAGATTGTTTTAATGACTGTCTTGTATCATATTTAGGATTACTGTGGTCTCATATTGAAATCTATGGTTAATTGATACCAGATAATCTGCACAACCATGGTTCTCTTTCACTGATAACGGTGTGGGTGGTGGCAACTTTTGTTCTGTATTCGCTCTTTTTAACACTGAAGATGTTGTCTTCTTTGGATGGCCATTTCCAAGTGATACTAGATTGATGCTTAGCAGTCACTTTCACTTTGTAATTTTCATAATGAATACAATTTACCTCTTCAGAAAATAGTTCATTATCATATGAATAACCCACCAGTCATTAATTTGTATTGGCTCTTTTCAGTGGAGGTTCATATGCAAGCAGATTAATATCTACAGAAGTTTCCACCTCACCATACATTGTTGTAAGGCTGTAGAAATGAACAATTCCTTTGATAGCTGGGATAGTGGTAATCACATCACTGCTATTTTCAAATCAGTTGCAAGTAACATCTCAAAATATACTTTGTGTAAGATCGTCTATCAACACTGCTTGTGTGTTTTTTATCCTCCATTAATTAACATTATTTTATATCTAATTCTTGGCAACCTACTTTCAAGCTTTTTAATTTTAAGCTTTTTTTAAGTGATGCTACTGACATTTAAATTGAGTGAAGTCAAGTGTCAAAGTTTAATTCGACTGGATGATTTGAGAGACAAAATGCTTCTGTTTCCAGGAAGTTTGGACTCTGGAAATTATGTGGTATGTATTGATGTCAGAAACGTGGAAAAAATACAAGTCGAGAAGATTTTCAGTTTTTCTTTTCTTTTCCCTTGCACACCGAACTTATTACAATTTAAATACATAAATTTGTGTAAGAAAATCTGAAACAAACGTTATACTTCCAGGTACAGGTAGGCAACTTGTATGTATATTTACCTGTCACAGAAACAATGCATGGAAGATTTACAGCAGTTAAGGAGGCCAACTCATTTTGTTTTATTTCACACTTAGCTGAAACACAGAAATATATATTTAAATTAAAACAAATACATTCATTTAGATATGCAAGATTCTTAATTTCAATTATTAAATTTTATTCAATAGATGAAAGACATTAATTCTGTTTTCAAATCCACCTTTTTAGTGTCTATCTTTTATACAGAACAGTCAACCTAAAACAAAACAAAAATGAGAGAGCATTATGTCGTAACTGAATATAATAGCATTGCCTGACTGATGAAGAAGAACTAGTTTATTAATTTGGTTTTGTATTTTTGTTTAATATTATTTTTAAAATTATATTTCTAGATTTTTCTGTTTCATTAATTGCAGATTAGTTACTAATTTAGTATATACATTTTTCATTGATAATGAACTATGAATTTTGCCCTTTCATCGAGTTGAAGATAAAGGTTTTGTATATTAACACCTATATCCTTTCAAATAATCTGTATATATTGTGTTTCTTTCCATAATACATTATATCATTTGCACCATGGATTAAAAATTACAGTAGATTATGGTAATTTAACATTTTTGTTTCGTGATTTATTTATTTAGTTGATGTACTGAAGTTCAGTGCTTGGAACAATCTTAGACTCTCTGGAGTTTTGTGTTTTCTTTTCCACAACACACAAAGCAAGTTGTTTTAGTATAATAATGAAAACAACAAATTAACCAGTTTTGTATCTTATAACAAATAAGGCAGCTCCCTTTTCGTTTTGAACAAAACAACAGATTTTTTTTTTTTTTTTTTTTTTGTTAGAGGTTAACTGTGGAACAATTCCAGTATACACACACACACACACACACACACACACACACACACACACACAACCTGGGTAGTTACCTGCCTGAGACAGAGAAGTGTGTGTTGTGTGTGTGCATGTGTGTGCA
Source organism: Chrysomallon squamiferum (assembly GCA_012295275.1). NCBI lineage: Eukaryota > Metazoa > Mollusca > Gastropoda > Neomphalida > Peltospiridae > Chrysomallon > Chrysomallon squamiferum. Next base: position 16,452,875 of record CM022676.1, read on the forward strand.
TGTGTGTGTGTGTGTGTGTGTGTGTGTGTGTGTGTGTGTGTGTGTGTGTGAAATCATATATTATGCGCAGAATCTGCATGAACTATTTCATTAGCATAAATTATATAAAGAGATGCTTCAAAGCTATTCAGGTAAAATATAATATCTTTATTAAATACTGTTCTTTGAAAGGAATGAAAGTGTATCTTCAAAGGTAAATTATCTATCTGCTTTTGACTCAACTAATTTTGTTGTTTATTTCATCCACACCTTTTTAAAGTTGTTTTGTTTATAAATTGTAAATACTACTAAAGTATAATATTCAACACAGGCAAATTTAGAAATAAAAACAAAACAAAAATAAAATTAAATAAAATAAATAAAATAAAAACAAAAAGAAAATAATAATAGTAATAATAATTAAAGAACTAATAAAAAGAAATTTTTATATTCATTTATAAATCTTTTGACAAGTATACATATTGTTTAAACTACTAGCATATCTACTGAACGCAAGATACAGATACCTGGTGAAGCAATTGTACATGTAGATAGAGACGGTGATGATGAACCATCTGGACAGATCAAAAAATTATCCTTGTCAGTTGTGTTAAATTTCTGTATCTCAACAGTCATAAAGCGTGAACTGTTTCCAAACACCTGATATCCTCCTTGGCGAAAAAAACAGTTACCAAAATTATTGTTACACTCCACAACTGGTACATCTCCTTTGTAAAAAGCCACTTTCTTACATATAATTCCACTCTTGTGAACACATGTTAAGTTCAATGGTAATCCTTCATACCAGTTTCAAACACATGGGCTGATTTCAAAAATGGCTGAATCTAAAAATATTCAAATAAAAAGACACTCTTTATTTAGATAATGAATTTCAGAAGACAAGTTCCTTTTAATTATTTTAAAACACTTTATTTTTGTAATATTGTATTTTTCATAAGTGTTCACAATCAAGAATGTATTGTCAGTATTACCATCAAAATGATTAGAATTACAATATTAACTGCTTTTGTTGTTGTTTTTCGTTGTTTTTCGTGAAAAAGTCAAAACTGGCATTTCTTAGATGAGGACAAGTCCGATTCGATTGCCAGTGATATTTACTCATTGGACATACATGCATACATACATACATACATACATACATACATACATACATACATACATACATACATACACACACAGATACATATACGTATGTATTTACGTATGAGTGTGTATGTATGTATATATGGATATATGTTCGAGATATGATGTGAAATTGTTTACTGTAAAATGTGATGTTTTATATTTTTATCTTTTATCTTTTTCTTTTTAAAGAAAGGGCTAATGAATGACTTCATTATTACTGCAACCAGTCAATTTTTTTTTCACTTTATTTTATTTTTGAAATTGATGCTCATGTCCTGAACACCGCTAAATGACTTAAACCGACTGTGTAAATGTTAACATTTAGCGGTGTTCGATTGCTGAAGTCCAATTTCCAGATTTCATTGATATACTCAGAACAATCGATACCTAAAATAGATTATTAGTGTTTTAAAATATATATATTATTATTATATAAAATAGTAGTAATAATAATAAAATAATAATAAGAAGAAGAAGAAGAAGAAGAAGAAAATAAATAAATAAATAAATAAATAAATAAAAATAATACATTTAGAATTTTTGAGAGTTTGTCCAGAAGTCTTATTTATAAGTACCCTGTTATAAAGTTAATTGTCCATATTCTTTATTATTCCTTTTACTCAATTTATATAAAAACAAATACGATAAACTGGCATGATTAACGATTTTTTAATTTTTTAACGCAGTAGATTTAGTCTAATGACGCGAAAGAAAGAAAGAAGATACAACGAAAAAAAGTATTTATCACAAAGACTTTTTCACCGAAACTGGAAGTATCACAATTAATGGAACAACATGTTTGTAGAAGCGATTAAAACTGGCATTTTGTGGAATCTGACCTAGTTTCTAACTCCCTTGATTTGCTTTTTGTGAAGTTCAGCAGTGTGTGTCAGTGTGTTGTAACACTACACATCTCAAACTGTCACTGTACATTTCATTAGAACCATACAACACAGCATTTTACTACATTGAATTAACGTTGTTTTAACTTGGTCTTTTTTCGGTGGAATATATCATTGCGTTATTCATTTATTTATTGTTTATTTATTTACCAGTGACATATGCTTTCCCATGCAAAATAATCAGAATGTGTATAAATATGAACTATTTTGTTGCTGATAACTGAAACTCAGTAGTTTTTGACATCAGTGTGGCTGTTTTACTACATTTTTACCTTTTCTCACTTAATTATATGTTTAAAGCATGAAACATGAATCATTGAGTAAATTGCTTCTTTCCTTACAAATAACAGTACACATTATTCCATTCTGTATAATGTGCTTACAGTCTTGTTTCGTAAATGTTATTTTTCTACACAGCTGCTGTTTTTAATAAAAATCTTGCTTTAGATACTGTTTTAATTTTCGAATAAATAAATAAGTAATGAAATAATATTTATTAATTAATAAATTGAAGAAATTTCGTTAACTGACATTATTCGTCTTAATACTTGTAATTGTATTGTCGGCGTTTTAATCAAAAAGTAAAAGAAACGAAGAAATGTCAAACCATTTTGTGTAATTAGAATAAAAATTTAAGATATTTGTTTTATATTTACCACGTTTGGAAATGTTGAGATAAAAACTTGTTTACATAGTACAGTTCGTTCACCTGTGATAGACAACACACACAGTTTAAAAAATATACACTGATAAATCTTTATCTACGTTTTAACACAAAACCACCTCTAATCAGCACCCAGACTGAACAGAGGTGTTACGTTTTCAGTACATTCATCTTATTATCGGTAATATCAACCATATATTTGTTTTAATTTATCAACTGAAAAATAAAAATAAAAGCTTACCTAGAGAGTAACTAACAATGAAGAAAGAAACAAGTAAGTATCTCGACAGCGCCATTGTGAATGTTGTGATTAAATTCATTTCCTCCGGGTACACGAGGTGTACGTTATTTAGGTCAACTTACAGAGTCGGTTAAAGTATGAAAATGTCAAACTTTTCAAGACGCACGAAAATAAATAAATAAAATAATAATACTAAAAACCAATATAATAATAGACAAACAAAATTAATTAATTAATTAATAAATAATAATAATAATAATAATAATAATAATAATAATAATAATAATAATAATAATAGCCAGCTCTAACTAGGACAAAGACTGAATAAACATCTTATGTTTTAAGTACATGGTTTTTATCGGTAATATCTAACATGTTTGCCAATGTATCAATAAATAAATAAATCAATAAATAAAAATTACCTGCGATGTAATATCTAACGTGTTTTGTATCAATAAATAAATAAATCAATAAATAAAACTTACCTGTACTACATGTAACAATCATGACAGAAAGAAGTAAATATCTCAACAGCGCCATTGTGAATGTTGTGACTAAACTTGTTTATTGTAGATACACGAGTGTCGTCTATCTAGGTTAGGTTATTGTGTCACGTTTCTATAGCGCTGTCATTCTATTAAAGTGTCTATATTTATTTCACATGATTTTTTTGTAGTTATTTATCAGTAATCATATCATGAAAATGTCGCTGTTTAGAAAACATTTGTATTTTAAAAACGAGAGGAGATATTTTATACCAGTCGCCTAACTCAGCAAAGCGTGTACGAAACTTACTATATTACTGAGTGTAAAAAAACAATTTACAGCTGTTTACTTCTTTACGTTTTTATGTCACTCACTTGAGAATCGGTCAGTAACTGTGTATTTCGCATACAATTTTACATAATTTTCTAACAAAGTATTAATCTACACTAAATGTTACAAGTTAATTGTAAATATATAAACTCATGCATTAAATAAACTGATATGAAATAGACAGTGAATATAGATATAAGAGAATTACAAAGCTTATCTTCTTGATTGTAGGTTTTGTTTTATTCCTTTTTATATCAAAAACCCACTTTCCAAACTGAAGCGGAATCATTTGTCGTTTAGCACACTATGTGAAGTAAAGTGAAATAGTAAATTAGTTCAATGAAATTAAAACAAGACAGCTTACAATGAACATTTTTTTTTTTATTACAGTAAATATCAAATTGAAATATCTCACTGTCACACATCTTGTGTGAAAATATCGGTTCCGTTACTATTTTCAGTAAGTAAGTTAGAAATAGAAATTACACAAGTTCAAGAGTTGAGGATGACATTATATGTTGCCTTGTAGACCAAATTTCAGCATCATTTCCGTGCAGGCAGAGAAACAAAACAAAATGTTATTTAAAATCATTACACTGTCACTTTATTACAACTCTCTAACATTACTACACCATTTCAGAAAATATTTGGAAAGAAATAAAAGAACATGACTGAATGTATCAATCTTATAAATATTCTCTCTCAAATAGTTCCAGCGATGTACGGATAGTTTCATCCTTGAAATGTGTTGATGTTGAATCAATTATACAGTATTTTCATATACATTTCCTAGGGGACAAAAAGAGAGATATAAAAAGGATTGAGATAAACAAAAATATAAAAACAGTTTTAGAGTAACGGCAAACACTGAGGAAACCATCATTCCTAAAAAAAGTTTTTAAAATCTATATTTTTATTATTATTATAATCGTTGTTGTTCTTATTAATGTTATTTATTATCTGATAATGAATAGGGAATGAAAACATTTTACATTTTCTTTACAAATAGACATTTCGTTTTAACATATTGACAAGTTATTAGTAATCGACGTCTTATTCGGATAAACTTTATCAAAGTAAAAAAATAAAAATTCTAATGGCAATTTTGGAAAATGGAAGACAATAAATGTTATTACCTGAAACTGGTCTGTTATCAGACACCTTCAACTTTTCATACGCAGGTGCATCACGTGATTGTAGACACTCGTACTGAGTTGTAGGTATTTGAGAATGTTCTATAAATTAAGTGATATTTCTATAAAATATGGATAAACATTTTGAGAAAAAAAATCGTTTCCTGGATTCAGTTATTTTTCTAGAAAATATTTATTACAAAAATAGTTATCGGAATTTGGGGAACAAATATTAGGCGTTTATTTTGATTCATTTTATTTCTTGCACTTTAGTTTCTCTGAATTTAACACACTACTGTAAATAAAACAAACCTAATAATGTTCTTTCAGTGTTTTTGAAATTTAACATAAAAAAGAAAGATGGTAAATCCATTTGTGTCTCCTCAGTTACTTCTGAAAATATGTCCTAATTCTACTCAGGTGACATATAATGAAGAGCGCTCATGACTTAAATCACTATTTAATACTTTGTTGTGTTCAATACATTATTTTGTTGAATGTTGAAATTTGAAACAATAGAATATTTCATCACTGAAACCGAAACTTCGATAATCAGAAGAAGAAGAACAACAGCAACAATTAAGAAGATTTACCAGTCACTTTGTCAGGAGAAATAACATTAATGGCTCTATAAAGGGAAAATAATATTTCAATATAGAACCATATATATCAACAAATTTCAGTATGACTCAATATTAGAACTCTATAAAGAATCAATGAATAGAGAAAAGCTTTGACGTCGATGTAGTCAGTTTATATGTTACCTGTAATTCTTCGTATTGATTTTACTGATTGACTGAATGCATTAATGAAAAAATGGGTGAGTGCGTGACTCTATGTAACCTAACGTCTCTATTTGTTTCTCGGGTCAGTGTATATGAATAACTGCTGTCTGACTTTAAATTTCACCATTCATCTTAACTTGTGTTTGAAACTCCAGATCATCTTAATCGATTTAAGTATTAACAATCACCTACTTTCGAACAGACGGTTTTCTAATAAAACTAGGATCAACAACAAATATTCAAAACACTGAATATATCATCTTACCTGAACGATCAGCAGTTTCATGGGTTGAATCCGTAGATAAATCTTGATATCTGTGAAACATAACAGAAAAAAACAAAAACATGCTGCTGTATTTTTCGTGTACGTTTGTTCTTAGTAGGATTTTATTAACGAGACAATGTCATAATTTCTAGAAGCATTTTTATTAATGTAACAGTGTACATGTGCTAATATCATTTAATATATATTCAGTCCGAATATAATTTTAGAGCAGCAGTTGCTTGAAACAGAAATATTTATATAACAGTTTTGCACTTTACACATGTTGATGATATATGGTAATTTAGAAGAGATCTATCTCACTAACATAAGTTATTACAGTAGTGTTCAGAAGCATTTCAACACAGTACTCACGTATGCATTTCATTTTCATTTTTGCTTTCTGAACCTGTAGGATATCAGCCAAATAAGTTACATTAAAATAATTTAAATTATATTTAAAACAACAAATGAAGAAAGAAGGAATTAAACAAAAACTGACACACACACACACACACAAATAAATAAATTAATTAATTAATAAACAACAATAACAAAGAGATAATTAAAAAAAAAATTAATTTAGAAACATTGAAATGAAATAAAATAAATTTAGAATATGCAAATAATAACTAATGAGTGAGTCTAAAATGTAACTGACCTCGGATAGTGTAACCTCTTCTCCTGAAGATGAGTAGAAGAATTCTTTCAACAACGCAGATCAGAAGTATTCCTATTACAAGACCAATTCCAATTCCAGATCCTAGACATGCTGTGGACGAAGATCGTGCTGCAGTAAACATAATAATACGTTAAAAGAAAAAAGTTCATGTCAATTTATTTATTCTCTTATATTTACTGATAATGATATTTGAAAACCAACAGTAAATCTGTACGACAATTAATAATTACAACCCACTCTTAAAACAATAAACTAATGACTTAATTTAAAATGTAAATAATTCGGACAACGTAACATTTCCCATTTGCGTCTAGAAAGGTCCTGTAACAAATCAATTTTACTGAAAATTGAAACAATCCTAAACTATATGGTTTACTTACTACAATGTATTGTTGTTAAAGTGGTACAGATATTCAAACAGTAACGGCTGTCATCTTTATTTGCAGAAGAGTAAATTTTAAAGTGGTAGGAAGAATTGGACTTGAGATGAGAAATGTGTAAAGAAAAAGTCTTGTCGTGTGTCTTATTGTCTGACACTTGCAGACTGATAGACTGGTCTTCAGTAGACAAGCGTTGATCGACGGTGAATCTACTGAACTTGTTTGTGTAGTACTTCCACTTGAGATCTACTGAAGTTTCTGACACATTTGTGCAGTAACACCATTCAGGAGCTGATTCGAGAACTAAAACGTGAAAAGGAATTTAAGTTTCAACTACAATATAGTAAACATTATAACGTGATGAGTGATGTATGTGTGTGCGTCTGATTGTGTGTGTGCGACTTTTAATAAAATCTCCATAAGAATCTGACACCGGTGAATTCTGACACAGATGTGTAAAACTCAGTGGTATTTGCTAACAAATATCACAAGAAAAAAATGTAAATAAAGTTACCTGAAACAATGACACTGGCAGATCCTGACACTGAAGTGTTAAAAGAAGTTTTTGAAGTTGCTGAACACGTGTACTCTCCTTGGTGTGACTGTTGAAATGAGGAGATTTGAAACAGAGAACTGTCAGTGAGATGTTTTGTACCAGTTCGCCATTCAAATACAACTCTATCTGGATTACTGTCAGCTGTACAGCGTAGTATCACAAGTTTTCCCAGTTCAACTCTGATGTGACTCTCTGATAAAATTCTCACTCTGGGTACATCTACTCAGTTTAGAGTAAAGGCAAAGAAAAAAAACAAATTAAGATTAATATTTTTATCACATGCTCACAACATATACATTACATAACCATTCATATATTTGTTTGTTTGTTTGTTTTATTATTCGTATTATTATTATTTGTGATTCCTTTCTTTATAAGGTGATGTAATGAAAATAAACAGTATAAATATGAATTTTCTTTTTCTGAGAGTCTCACTAATTTAATCAGTAAATACTGAACAATTCTCTTCATATACAAACATTCTCACTCTGGGTACATCTACTCAGTTCAGAATAAAGACAAACCCAAGTACATATTTAGACTTGTATGCTTGTATATATAAATCAAGACATACGTTATATAATTAAAATGAGATTATATTTTAGAAACAGACATTTATTTAATTATTAATTTCTTTTATTACTGTTATCACCATTATTTTTGCTTTGTTGTAAAATGAATTTTCATTATTTGCTTCATAAGGTGATAAAATGAAAAGAAACAATATATATTCGAATTTCTTTTTCCTGAGAAGATTAACAAAACGCTACACTAATGTTACAGTAAATTACTGAAAAATTCGTCTGATGTGCTGAAGTCACTTGAAAACATAGTTGAAGCTATCATAATATCTTCTGCAACATTTTGCAACATTTCTTATAAAAATGCAATTTCCATATTTTGCTAAACATTTCTGTACTCACAGTAAACATTTAGTGTTTTATTTTCAGATGACTTTGGATCGTTTTTTTGGAGTGTGAAGTTATTTGTGGCCTGACACATAAATGTCTGTCTGTTGTCTGTGTAGGACAGATTTTTGAACAGCCAGTAGGAGTTTGTGTTTGTGGAAACTTTCACTCCGTTTTTAAACCAGACAATCACAGCTGGAGGATTTCCTCTGTCAGACACTACACAAGTCAGGTTTCTACTCTGACCTTCTAACCACGGAAAACTCAAACTTGAAACCAGGTCTGGAGATGATGGTGGATCTAAATAAAATTTAAAAAATAAAAAAGAAAAGAAAATATGACGATCATTACATTTCATCTTCTGAGTATTGCTACCATCACCACCACGATCATCATCATTAGCATCACCAGCATCATTATTATTGTTTTTTATTTGTATTATTATTATTATTTTTATCACCACTACTACTACTACTACTACTACTACTACTACTACTACTACTACTACTACTAATACTAATACTACTATTGTTATTACTACACACTTACAGTACACAGTGAGTGTTTGAGTGTCTATGACATTATATCTGTGAGTCTGGTGAACTGCACTGCACTGACACGTCTTAGAGTTGAGATTTCTTGTAAGTGTAAAAGACAATTCTACAAAAACAATGTTTTCATCTCTCTCAGATGAAGTTTTCCTGTGATCTGTGTCACAAGACAGACTTACTGATGTCACTAGAGGTTTACCACCTGACACAACACAGCGAATGTTCAGTGTGTCTCCTTCATAAACCACTTGCCCTGTTTTGTATCCTCTTATTTCTGGAGGATTGACAGGTGGATCTGAAAATAATAATTTTAATGAATTAAAGAATCCATTTAAAATTGTCATTATCTGTTTACTAATTTTCACTGTTGACAGGCAATTCAACACTGGCCTGTTACATCCTCAGATGGTCTATCCTTTTTCTTAATTTTAATGAATGTCCCATGACTTGTTAATGAAACATTTTACAAAAATAAATTTACAGTCAGAAATGTGCTATACATATCAGATTATTAAACTGAACCAAATTCGACCCAAAACAGAATGAAAGTACATATTCAAAATCTGTTCTCTGACTGGTTCGTTTGGAATCAGTATCTGACCACTTGTGAGGTTTCTCCAAGTAAAGGTCACACTGGGACTTGATGATTTACTAATACAGGTCAAGGTCAATTCTGTGATTCCATCAGCATCAAAGCTAGCTTGATTTCGTGTTATATCAGACCAACTAAAATTCAGAACATTTTAAGAGTAAGCATGTTCTTTCTGCACTGTTAGAAAACACAGAGAAAAAATACTTGATAATTATAGTTAATCTGTGTTAGTAAATTATAAAATGTCACAAATAAATTCATTTTCTTGAAGAACAATTTTACTCTGTTTCATTACTACTTTTTTCAAACAATCAAAAAAAAAGTTAAATAATTGTGAATCTTAGAATAATTACAAACAGATAAAACAATGTGTTATTCAAGTCCTAACAATGAAATTATAAACATGCATGCTAGTTTAGTTGTAAATGTCAAGTTTCTGGTCTGCACGTAGTTTCTGACTTGACAAGTGTAGTTGTGACTGTTGCACTTTGTGTTAGTAGATGTCAAGACAAGAGTTTGTGTGTGTGTGTCAATTCCATCAGGAGTTATCCAGCTTACTGTGCCAGCAGGTGTTCCTAGATAAGTAGTGTGACACACACAAGTTCCACTCTGTCCTGACTCTATGTAAGTATCTGGACACTCACCACTTGTAGAAGGAAAGTCTGGTGGTCTTATAAGTGAATATTTCAAAATTAAAAAAGAACAAATGTGTTAAAATTAATTTAATTATTTAATAATTTCCTGACTGTTAATTCTATCTGATTGATAATATAAAGAAAGGAAACTTGTTGGTTTAGCTTAATTCAGCATTCACTTATTACATTAGCAGATCGCAGTTTCAATTCTGAACTAGAACAAAGTCAAATATATACATAAATCTACTTGAAAATCTGCTAGTATTTTCAGATAGTCCTAGTTTTTGTCATGACATATCAAAATTTCACAATAGTGAATAATTATGAATGGGATACAAGTTATATACCAGACATATTCCATAATCTGAAGTAAATGTTGTAACAGAAATAACAAAACTAGATATTATGGCAATATAAATGGTACAAGAAACGCTATATATATATATATTAGAGATGTTTAATCTTTTCAAACAATCAATGGTTTGACCTAGATATTTTAAATAATAATTCATAATTATACTGTACTAACCACAAGATAGGTATTGCTATTAAAAACAAAGTAACAATAGATATGTGCAGTAATAATGTCTGTTAAATTAACCATATTAAGAATCTGATGAGGTAAAACAGTTTATTATATGTGGTTTCTAAATTTGTAAAAATAAATTAAATAAAAGATAAATACTTTGTATTACTAATGCAACTGCGTTACTTGAGTTGACAGCAGGCATACTTTGGTCAATCATGAAGTTATTTTCAGCAGCACAGAAAACTTTCTTCCCATCATGTTCTCTGCTAGCTGTGTACGTCACATTCAATGTTGTCAGTCTGTCAGTAGTAGTGGGAGATCCAGTGATTCTGACAGGAAGCTTGTTACTGTCTGCGTAGCACAAGATCTGTGAAACAGTCGGTGCTGGTTTGGCTCCGTGTACAACACAGGTAAAAACAGCAGAGTTTCCCTCAGTGATGTTAAATGAGTTTGGTCTTGATCCAGAAACTTTTGTGATTGTATAATTAACTGGAGCTGAAAGGCAAAAATGACCAAACGTTAAAAAAAAAAAAAATGGATAATTTGCTGTTTCTGTATAACGTAGAATCAGAAAGTACTGGTCTTAAGTTTGGTTCAAACAGTAAATGTTAAAGGACTGAAATTAGTGGATGTGTATTTTATTAAATGGTATCCTTTAACTGTTAGTCTGAATGAACCCTGAATAAAAAAGGAATTGATGTGAAACAGGAATTTTAAAACATAATTATTGAACTGCATACAGTGTGAACATCAGTTATTAACAGCTTATATTTGTGTGTTCAGATATTTAAATATTGGTCTTAAAACTTTAGATAAAAATTTCAATTTTATTTCTGTCTCATCATTTAAATTGCATAGTGTAAAGACAATCCTAGTAAGATATAACACTGAAATGAAAATATGTAATGAAAAATAATAAATAAATAAACAAACAAACAAATAAGTAAATAAATAAATAAAAATAAAAATAAAATAATCACTTACTATGAACTTGTAAATCAAATGTGTTGCTGTCAGTATTATCATATGTACATTTCCATGTAGTTTCATCTACAAGACTGACACTGTTTATTGTCAGGTTGAAGAGTGTAGACGTTCCAGTCTGACCAGCACATGTACAAGAGTAACCAGGAAGAGCATTAACTTGTCTACAAGATGATATAACTGTACAAACACCGTTTCCATTTCTTAGAAAGGCAACAGGTAAAGTGACGCTGTCTGATATAGAACACTGAAATGTGTAGCGTTGACTGAACTCAGCAAAAGGAGAACCAGAAAGGCTTACAAAACCTGCAAAAGAGTTTCAATACTTTTATTAATAAAATAAAGACAAGAATATACGAAGAACAAAGTAAAATAAGTGTGTGTGTGTGTGTGTGTGTGTGTGTGTGTGTGTGTGTTTAAATAAAAAATCTTCAGTGTTCTTTTGGTGTTTGTTTGTTTTATTGTTATTTCTTGTTTTTCTCATCATTTCCTGGTTTTGATTTCTACTATGTTAAACAGTTATTCGTTTTGGTTCAGCAGGCGCTTCCGTATTTTAGATTATTTTGTGGGTTTGTCTGTTTAAACTCTGCATCAGTTTGCATTGACAGTGATCTTAACGATTTGTAAGTCGTGAATACTAATTTCACTGTCATAAACTGCACCAACTATCTCACTCAAGTCAGGGAGAAAATTCTTTACTGGTCCCAGCTAAAGGACGAGTTTTACACAACTGACAGAAACGTGAAGTGGTTGTGTGACGCTTATCTGGTATTCTCCTCAATTATCCATTATGTAAACATATAAATATTACGTTCTTCTTGTATATGATCTTATATTCAAACCGAGCACATTACAAATAGCTTCCAGAAGACGAAAGTCTCAATAAATAGAAAGTGTTGTTGTTAAATTCGATAATTCATGATTTTAGCATATAAAAATTAACTAATAAACTGACGTAAATGCAGAAAGTCAGACATAGAGAAAACTATGGACGGACAGACATATTTATATCAGATCCGTTGAAACTTAATTATTACCTGACAATTTATTTTATGCATTTTTTTATCTTAAAAAGTATTTGATTTTTTAAAACTGAAACCGATTAAGTATAGCATTTGCAAATGTAACAGCGGAAACGCAGTCAGAGAGGATGGGGAATAAAACAATTATCATGTCTAGGAACACTAAAAAAAGACGGAGTTTGAAATCGTAGGGCTTTAATAATAGGTAACCACTGACTATATCAAAATCAATGTGGAAATAGAGAGAGAGAGAGAGAGAGAGAGAGAGAGAGAGAGAGAGAGAGAGAGAGAGAGAGAGAGAGAGAGAGAGAGAGAGAGAGAGAGAGAGAGAGAGAGAGAGAGAGAGAGAGAGAGAGAGAGATTAATTAATTAATATGAAGTTGAACTATGATAACAAACCAAAATAAAACCCCCATATCACCAGTATTACCATCTTCACTAACAGATAACTAAAGTTTTGTTCTTTAGGCTTACAGAGAATGGTTTTTGACAAATAACAAAAAAAAAGCAATTCTTAATTCACAGCATGAAACATGTAAAACATTCGGAAGACTTGAATATACCTCTCTAAAATCACTAAAATTATTTCACAAGGAAGAACCAAACAATAATTATATGAAATAAATAACAAGTGTTGAGACTGGGAGTACAGGCTAGTGTTACATAAATGTCAGACGGCTTTTCTAGTGTGAAACGTTAATAAAACTTACCTGTGCTGTATCTAATAATCGTGAGAAAAACAAGTAAATATCTCAACAGCGCCATTTTGTATAATGTGACTGAACTTGTTTCTTCCGGGTACACGAGTTGTACTTTATTTAGGTTAAGTTATTGTGTCACTTTATTTCTAAAGCGCTATCGCTATAGTGTAGCGTTTATTTCTAAGTTGTATAAAGTTTATCAGTCGGACTTGAATTAATCATTATAAAATAAAAAAACATGCTATTGACAATAAGGGAAAGAGGAACTACAGTGAACAACTCGTCTATAACAAATAAAAAAATAATAAACAAATAAACAAATAATAACAATAATAAAAATACTAATAATAATATTGGTGCCAGTGTTTAAAGTGCTAATTGTCTAGGAACATAAAACAGTGTGACAAGGACTGGTCAGTTATAAATTGTCAGATGTGTGTATTAACAGAAAAATAATACATCAGGAGGAGTGCAGTTTATGTATGTATATTTAACTTGTGTGTGTGTGTATATATATATATATATATATATATATATATAGGGTTATACAACATAACTTACGGTACCTAGTGACGGTATCACTGCGTGTCAAAGCAAGGCCACAGTGTCAAAGTCGGTCCCTTGACCTCCAAGTTCATCAAACTTGTCAACCGCCCGCTTGTCGCTTCCCGAACCAGACTTGAACTCGCCTCGTCTCAGCCGTGAAGCCTGTGTATTAGATAACTGCGGACGTCGGTGAAATCCGCGGAATTAAAGACAGAAGTAGCTACTCGGGTAGACACATTTCAAAGCTGTGTTAGTTTGTCACACAAAACGTGTCTTATTTTGGCCGCTAATTAACGTAACTGAAACATTTAAAAATTTCCTTTAGAAGTTCCTCATCGCATATTTTGCTGTACACGTTACGGACAACGAGACAGCTTTAATTATTTGCATATATCGGCAGCTAAGTTTATTTACTGATTATAATTATGAAAACATATTTATTTAATATTTGTCTTTGTTTTATCTTTTCTGTATTTAACATAGAGACTGGATAATTTGACCATTGCATATATAAAAAAATCAGCACGATAGCAAAAATCTTTAGTAAGTTAGCGCAAAAGCAATTTACCTAATGAAACTCTTTTGTAGAAAAGCGGGTTTTACGTTAAACAATGACTACATTATCTATCTTCGACAAAAATAAAAATAGTAATAATAATAATAATAATAATAATAATAATAATAATAATAATAATAATGATAATAATAATAATGATAATAATATTAATGATAATAATAATAATAATGAGGAGGAGGACGATAATGATTTTAATTTTAGATTTATTTAAAATGATGAGAACTGACGAATCAGAATTTTCCGGAAAATTATCCAAACATATCGAAACTTGTTTGACTATGGTTTCTTATATACTGTTGCTAGAAGTATTTTGTAAAATTTCATATAAATTTTAAATAATAGCAAGTAGAACTATTGTAGTTTGTAGACGAAATTGAAGTTAGACTTGCGGTGGATATCTGTGATAATTTGATATGAAAACAAACACAACAAAGTTGCATTATTAAATCATTTTATTCTAGACTAAGTACTAAAGAATACTCTTTTTTTTTTTTTTTTACTCTGTGGATCCAGTCTAATTATGAGGCCTCATTAGCTCACAATAATTTTCAACAACAACATATTAAAAACTAAATCTAGAAGAAAATAAATTAATAAAAAAGAAAGAGAAAATGATCAATATACAAGAGGCTAACATTCTTTCTGACATATACAATTATTCTGGCTTCGCCTAGTGATAATTATTAAATTAATTAAGCACCTGTTTAATGAAGGGAAGTACATACTATAGAATCATTCTTTCATGACTGTTTCGGAACAAAAACCTAGTAAATATGTTAAGAGCGGCGTTGTGTGTACTGTATATATATATATATTTGTTTTTTCCGCAACAGTCATGAAACAATGATTCTATAGTATGTACTTCCCTTCATTAAACATTTAGCCTCTTCTTTAGTTTATATATATATATGTGTGTGTGTGTGTGTGTGTGTGTGTGTGTGTGTGTGTGTGTGTGTGTGTGTGTGTGTGTGTCCGGTACAAAGAGAAAACCAAAATAAAAACCTTTTGTGTTTTGTTATAATTATAGAATATGCTTCTAGATCAGGCAAATCGTAATCTCAAGTTAATTGAAAACGTTGTAATATATGAGACAAGAGTTGCATCACTTTAAGTTTATCGTCTTGATAACAGATCATTAAATACAAGTTACAACAAATCAAAGTACTGAATTAGATACTGTTCTGGTTTTGTATCGTTCTCAGCTCATGAAAACTCCATTGATTATTCACAAATATTTCGAAAATATTCCACACTACCAATCTAGACGGCATCCAACAGAAACAAGTGAGTGTCCTATTAGGGCCGTTGTATATACTGTGACTAAAAATTGTTTTTTTTTTTTTTTTTTTACCAGAATACATCTTATCACGTTATTACTCTATCTCTCTCTCTCTCTCTCTCTATATATATATATATATATATATATATATATATATTGTATATATGTGTACACATCTGACGTCAGTGGATTAAGTAAAGGAAACTGGCTATATTAACTTATTTTTAAAAATTTCGTCTTGTATTATAATTTTTTTAAAAGAGTAGGCAAGGCTACAACATACAGAAAACCATATTGGATAGTTTTCTTTTTCTTTTTTAAAATGTATTTTCTCCACTTCATTTGTTTTTACCAAACTAAAGTTTAACTCATACGCATTAATAAATAAATAAATAAATAAAAGGGACAAAAACGATTTGGCATAAAAAATAAACTGAAACAACTACAGATACTGGAAGCCCTGATTTCTAACACGTTTCAAAAATATGCTTACGCTTATTATTATTATTATTATTATTATTATTATTTACTATTGGTATACAAATCTCCTGATAACGAATAGGGAATAGTTATTATCAACTGTCATCGTAGTTGGATACATTTTAATATGATAAATAAATGTTATTACCTGAACTCGGTGTGTTATCAGACACCTTCTGCTTTTCATACGCAGGTGCATCATGTGGTTGTAGACACTCGTACTGAGTAGTAGGTATTTGAGAATGTTCTATAAATGTATTAATATTTTCATATTACACATTTTCTTTGTACACATTGTGATAAAGTATTTTTCCGTTATATTTTCCAGGAAGTATTTATTATAGAAATTGTTTCCGGTATTTGGAAACAAATAGTAAGCGCTTATTTTTAATTCATTTAATTTACTGCAGTTTCTTAGAATTTACAACTCTATTGTATATAAAACAAACCTGATAATGTTCTTTCAGTGTTTGTTAAAATTACTTATTAATTGTTCAAGCTCTTCACGAAGTGAATAAAATATGTGACTGTATGTAGCTGTCTGCTCTTTGTGTGTATGGGTTTATGCATAAGATTCGTTAATGTGTATGAAAAAATGACATCTGATTTTGAATTTCCGCAATCATCTTGATTTGTGTTTCAAGATCTACTTTAGTTTGAATCGTTTTATGCATTAAAAAGACAGCTCCTTTGAAAATAAAAGTGTTGTAATAAATACAGGACCTAAAATGATATTCAAAAGACTGGATTTCTTATTTTACCTGAACAAACAGCAGTTTCCTGGACTGAACCCATTGATACGTCTTGATATCTGTAAAACATAATAAGAAAATTATACTGGTATCTCATTCAAGTATATTTGGTTTTAGCAGCATTTCATTAACGAGACAATCACACCTTTTGCCGATGCATTTATGTTAATGCAGTAATGTATATATTTTATTGGAGGTTAATATATTTTCAATCCTGATACAATTTTACAGCAAAATTTACTTTAAACATAAATAATGATAATATTGTTATGCACTTTAGACACTGAATATTTCTTATCACAGTAGTAATCAGAAATATTTCAACACAGTACTCACGTATTTGTTTCACTTTCAGTTTTGCCCTCTGAACCTGTAACATATATGTACAGTTGTATTTTACAAGCTAAATAAGTACTCTTACATTGAAATAATTGGATTTGATTTTCTTTTTAAACAACCAATGAAAAAAGAAAGAAAGAGTTATGAAAATAAATGAATGGACACACACACATGCACACACACGCACATTTAGTAAAAGAGAAAAAATATTAAAAATAAAATGTAAGAAAGAAAGATAATTAAAAATAAATAATTAAAAACTACAATAAAATTAAATACGACAACAAAACAATAACTACTGATTTTTTTTTAAATTAAACTGACTACGGATGGTGTAACCTCTTCTCCTCAAGATGAACAGAATAATTATTTCAGTCAAGCACAGCAAAAGTATTCCTACTGCCAGACCAATTCCAATTCCAGTTCCAAGTGTAATTTTGTGTATTTTTTTTCTTTTTCTTTTTTTTTAAAATTATAATTCTTTGTTCTAAAGATCTTTCATTAAATAACGTAAATAGCTTGGACAAGGTCAGATTCACCAGAACCTGTATACAAGTACGGTAAAAACAAAACAAAAACACACAGAGAAGAAATAAATAAATATATATATATCTTGCTGAAATTGTAAATGAAGAATCGAAAACTATATAAATATTATTTTACTTACTAAAAGTGGTACAAACAGTCAAACAGTAACGGCTGTCATCTTTATTTGCAGAAGAGTAAATTTTAAAGTGGTAGGAAGAATTGGACTTGAGATGAGAAATGTGTAAAGAAAAAGTCTTGTCGTGTGTCTTAGTGTCTGACACTTGCAGACTGATAGACTGGTCTTCAGTAGACAAGCCTTGTTCAACAGTGAATCTACTGAACTTGTTTGTGTTGTACTTCCACTTGATATCTACTGAAGTTTCTGAAACATTCGTGCAGTAACACCATTCAGGAGCTGATTCGAGAACTAAAACGTGAACAAGAATTTAAGTTTCAACTACAATATAGTAAATATTATAACGTGAGGAATGATGTATGTGTGTGCGTCTGATTGTGTGTGTGCGACTTTTAATAATATATATATATATATATATATATATATATATATATATATATATATGTATAGAGACACACCCACACCCACATTTTAATAAAGTCTGCATTTACAAATTGACACTGGCTAATTCTGACAGGTATGGAAACAATAACAAAGTCAGTTGAGTTTGCTAACAAAGGTGACATGAAAAAAGTGTAAATAAAGTTACCTGTAACAATGACACTGGCAGATCCTGACAATGAAGTGTTAAAAGAAGTTTTTGAAGTTGCTGAACACGTGTACTCTCCTTGGTGTGACTGTTGAAATGAGCAGATTTGAAACAGAGAACTGTCAGTGAGGTGTTTTGTACCAATTCGCCATTCAAATACAACACTGTCTGGAATACTGTCAGCTGTACAGCGTAGTATCACAAGTTTTCCAAGTTCAACTCTGATGTGACTCTCTGATAAAATTCTTACTCTGGGTGTATCTGCACAGATTGAAGGGAAAAGAAGTATGAACAAAAATTTGAATACGTGAAAATAGAAATTACAGATTGCAATGTAAAAGTCATGAATTATTTCACAGAAAACTATAAATGTGAAGTTAATAAATATTGAGAAGATTTGTACAATGATGAAAAGCAAATGAATTAGTATCTGTGTATTGCTGTTTAGTATTTGTAGGGATGAGATCAGCAAACCAAAAGCAAATATCAGTTATTACTTGAGACATCTTTAAAAATAATTTCAACATTATTTATTTAATTAATTAATTAGTTAACATAAAAGGCATAAAGTAAAAAAGTATAAACATACAGTATACATTAATCTGGAGATAATTCGATTCAGGTCTGTATTGTCCGTTTCTGTCTGTGAATTCATTCTCAGCTGAACATTCGTACCAGACTCCATTGTCTTCCTTTGTAGGTATCAGTGACAAGTTAAATCCTGTCTGTTGAATGTCAAATCCATTTCTAATCCAGTAAAACTCAGCTGCTGGATTTCCTTTACCGCTGTCAGGTAAAGAACAAATCAAAGAGCCTCCTTCGTTTTCTAGCCATGGCTGTTTAGGATCTGATGAAAGAGTTGGTCTGCTTGGAGGATCTATACAAAATCTTCTGATTTTAACTGATTAATTATTTTTATTTTATTTTATTTTATTTTAACAAAAAAAAAAAAAAAAAAAAAACTATTCTTATTATTTTTCTTGGAGACCTGTGTTGAATGATAAACACCAAAACTGAGTATTAGATTTTTTTTTTTTTTTTGTATTTCAAATATTCTTGTTTTAATTGTTGTAATTTAAATCAGCACCATATGTTCATACATACATACATAAATAAATACATACATACATAGATTACTGGAGCTGTAATTTTTTAAAATTACTATTACTATTTTCTTTATGTAGTTTGTGGAATGCCAGAAACAAGAATATGTGTCTTACTAATAAAATATATAATAACTTCTATTTTGAAAGATTTTGTTTACTTATTTATTGATTTATTTATTGATTTACTAATTTATTGATTTTAACCTATCAATATTTTGAAAGTTATGTTGAGGACCAAGTGGAAAGAGTAAGGCTTCAATGATTTGTAAATAAAAAAAATAAAAAATAAAAAATAAAGAAAAATTACAAATTCTAACCATTTTGATAAAGAAATCCAAAATGTAACTCCTGAGGAGGTACAATTAATATTTGGTTATTTCAAAACAAGAAAAAAGTGGGAATAGTTGGAATCAGTCATGTGTATCTAATCATCTTATGTTATATTATTTTTTTTTTTAGAATTCATGATAGATTCGAAATGGCTCCCTTGTCTTGAAAACATAAATAAAACTTAACGTAAAGAATGATTTATTTTAACAAACAGATATTTCATGTTGTAATAGGAGAATTGTATTTACTTGCATCTGTTAATCTGGATATCTCTTAAGTGCAAAAGCTGGACCCACGCAGTAAAGTATATTGCTATATGTATTAATTATAAACAATCTAAAATTGCTCACAGTAAATAGTCAAGTTTCTGCTTTTTCTGTCGTTGTATTCACCATACTTCCAACTAGAAACACACTCTCACACTTTGTTATTCTGAGTCCTATTAGCTATGAAAGATATTGTACATGTTCTGGTTTCTCCTCTGTCAGAGCAGTGTACACGATTATAACAAGTCCAGTTTAGATTTAGTTTTGGGTTTCCACCACTTGTAGAACAGCTCAGTGTGACATTCTCACCCTCAAACACAAGAAACGTTGTTCTTGAAACAACTGGAGGTGAACTTGGTGGATCTAAAATCAGAAATACTTATGCTATTTTGTATTATTAATTTTATTATTTGATTTTATTTATTTTGTTAAATAACATTTTCAAAATTAAATATATATTATCTCCAAGTCCAATTTTTTATAAACTAGCATTTCACATCCTTAAACTTTTCTCCTGTAGACTCAGTCTGTGTATGTGTGTTTCTCACAGTACACTGGATTGTCTTCCCTTTCTGTACTCTACTGGGTGTCAGAGTTAATGTTTGAAGCCAAGTATTTCCAGATAAACCGTGTTTATCTCCCCTTGTTCCATTAATACGTGTTCCATCTTTAAACTTCCAGATGAAATCCACATCTGGTTTAGCAGGTGTCAGGGTTCTACAGGCAAGGTCAAAGATTGTCCTTCAACTGCAGTTTGTTAATTTGTAAAACTGATGCTGACATCATTCTGTGATGGACCATCTGTAAAATTTAATGAAATAGTGAAATATTTAGAATTGTAACTGATATCTCTGAACACTGAATCAAGAAAAAACCCAGTAAAGAAACGTACTTAAAGAAGAGTGGAATAATAATACATTTAAAACTGTATTAAATATGTATTAACATTTAAATTGTATATATTTTTTTTTTTTTTAGAAACAAAAGTATTAAGATAATTTAGAAACTATTTAGTTACTTAAACACTTTTAAATTTCTAATGTTAAATATCTTACACGACACATCAAGTATTCCAGTGTTGGATGTTACAAGAGTTTGTCCAGGAATCCCTGCGTTGCAGTAAACACTGTGTCCATCATCTGACTCAGTCAGTGTGAGTGACACAGAACACTTTCTTACAGTCAGGTCACCTGATGTGATATTTTTGTTGGTGATTCCTGTGTTTATCTGTTGATTATTCTTGTACCAGTAAACAGACGAGACTGGGTTGCTAGGTGACGTGAGACATGTCAAAGTGACATAACCTTCACTGACTTGTATTTTATCATTCTGTGAACTGATGTTTAATAGTGTCACCTCTTTTACCTGTACTGTAATAAGCATAGAAACAAACAAACAAACAAACAAACAAACAAATACATAACTAAATAAGTAAATAAATAAATCAATTACTGTATCATACTTAACGTGGATTAAAATATTATTTATTTATTTGTTTATTTATATTCATTAGAAAACCAAAATAAATATTTCAAATATTGAGTAACTTCATAAACGTAGATCAGTAATTGATTACATCTTAGTGAGCATATATAAACATTGGAGAAAGCTATCTATATTTACTTCAAATAATAAAAACACATAATAGTTTGGATATTTAACATTTACTTACTTGGAAAGTTAATGGTACAAATAAACTTGTCATAAACGTCATCATTAAAAGAGGGATGAATCATGTGTATTGTTACATTAACTTTTCCTTGTACAGTTAAATAATTCACAGTCAGCCTGGCAGCTGTTTTAACTTGTGGGCTTGTACAACCATCACTGTCTGGTGTAGTAACTGATGTCAAGTTCTTAAATTATAAATAATATAATTTATAATAAATACATTTAAACAAGAATTATGTTTGTCTTTTTGTTTTTTTAATTTGATAATTACACATTATTCTGTAATATATAAATTGATATCATCAGTTAAAGTAAACACTTTCTGATATCATTTCTTATATATAAGATTTCAATTTAAATGCAATGTTATAACATATAATTATTGGTAAAATATAATAGTTATTAATGAAACTTATAAATTAAATTTAATGATAATCTTTCGTATATTTCAAACTATTTATAATAAAAGAATTCTTCATACCAAATATTTTTCTTTTTTTGTATCAAATCGTAATTTTTATAAATATTTCAGTTTTGGCATTAAATATCGAATATTGCCTTGATATCGGTTTGTTTGTTTGCTATTCATGGACACAAACTTACCACGTAAGTTTCGTGCACAAAATACCAGGAAATGTTAACAGTTGCATAAACACAGCCAGTCAGTATGCTGGCTGTAAAATCTGTCTGAGAATCAATGTCTGCCACATTTGGACACGCATCAGTAAAATTAACCATAGATCTATCAACGATAGCTTTATCAAAAGAAAATAGTAAAATACCATAAGTGAATGCAGTAAGTGTTTGAAATAGGTATATTTTAAAGATAAAGATAAGGAGTATTCTGTATTTAATTATAGATAGAAGTCAAGATGTTCCTGAATACTTAAGGTGGCATATTTGAATTATGCAAATTAGAAAATGATATAGTTGGAAACATTTTCATATTTTTTGTTATTAATCTTATTTGCAAATATCTGCACGTCTATTTCAAATAGCACACAGATACATAAACACATCACACGCACGTTTTTGAAACTTTTTATTATTATTTTAGGTAATTACTTGTGTCCATAGACACATTAATATAATGTTTTAGTTTCTGCCAATATGTGTATAACTTACTAGCAAATGGAGATGTTAAACTGATCTGAGTTGACAACATACTGTTTTCGTCAACTGTCCAGTTTCCTGCAAGTTCTGTTTCATCGAAAGATGAAATCTTCAAAGTTATAACATTTGCAGATTGTCTTGTTACACTGAGTCCACCAGCTCCACTTCCGCAGATTCCTCGTAATGTCGATAATGGTAGACATGATCCTTTTAGTTTGTTATTCACAGAAAAAGACACACCTGCTGTTATGTTGTCATTATCGCTTGTGTACGTCAAAATAAGAGGTTGACCAACAACTAATGTGTTCGTGTCTGTTGTACGAATTCCATTTGCTAGTGATAAATAAATAAATTAAGTTAAACTTTAAGCCTAAACTAGTTTTAACCAGAGCAGAGACTGAATAAGTTTTCAGTACATAGTTTTTATCGGTAATATCTAACATATTTGTTTCAATGTATGAATTAAATAGTAACAATAAAAGTTACCTAAACAATATCCAACGATCGAGAAAGGAACTAACGCCATTGTGAATGTTGTGATTAAACTTGTTTCTTCCCGGTACACAAGTTGTAGTCTGTCTAGGTTATCTAACAGTGCACGTTTTTACAACTGCGCTCCTGTTATCATAAATCTGTTTACTTCTGTCTCGGTTAAAATATGAGAATCGCATTTTTGTCCATACTAAAAATAAAAAAAAATAAAAATTAGATAAACAAGACGAATGAATAAATAATAATAATAATAATAATAGTAATAATAATAATAATAATAATAATAATAATAATAATAATAATAATAAAAATAATAATAAAAATAATAATAATAATAATAATAATAATAATAATAATAATAATAATAATAACCAGCTCTAACCGGCATAAATCTGAGTAATACAAATAAATAAATAATAAATAAATAAATGAAACTTACCTGTACTACATGTAACAACCATGAGAGAAACAAGTAAATATCTCAACAGCGCCATTGTGAATGTTGTGACTAAACTTGTTTCTTGCGGGTACACGAGTCTCGACTATCTAGGTTAAGTTATTATGTCACATTTCTGTAGCGCTGTCATTCTATTAAAGTGTCTATTTTTTGTATATTTATTTCACTTTATTCATTACATTTCACAAACATGTTCTTTTTCTTTACTTGTCAGTAAATCATATTTTGTGACTATTTATAAAATATTTGTATTTATAAAACGAGAGAAGATTTTTTGTCGTAGCTTACATCATTCCCCTAGCTCAGCAAAATGTATACCACATTTATTATATTCTTGAATGTAACAAATAATCTACAGCTGTTTACATGGTGATTTTTTAATGAATCGGTCAGTAAGTCTATATTTTATTTGTATCAAAACCCAACTCCAAACTGAAGCGGAATCATTTGGTCGTTTAGAACACAATGTACACAAAAGTAACACAGCAAATGAGCTGAATGAAATTAAAACCAGCTTACAATGAACATTTTTTTTATTACAGTAAATATCATATTTAAATATCTCACTATTACAGATATTGTGTGAAAATATCCGTTTCGTTATTATTTTCAGCAAATAAGATAGAAGTAGAAAGGAGGATGACATTATATGTTGCCTTATAGACCAAAGTTCAAACAATAATGAAAAACAACAACAATCTATTTAATATTATTACACTGTCACTTTATTACAGCTCTCTAACATAACTGGAATACTTTCTCTCTCTCTCTCTCTCTCTCTCTCTCTCTCTCTCTCTCTCTCTCTCTCTCTCTCTCTCTCTCTCTCTCTCTCTCTCTCTCTCTCTCTCTCTCTCGTGTTTTTAAAATAACAAACTGAACATACAGAAAGGAGAAAATTTTAATAACTTTAAAAATTATTTATATACAAATCATTAACAAATGTAACTATTTTAAAGATAAAAGATTCACTTAAAATTATATAAGAAGAAAGTGAAAGCGTTATTGTCAGTGTTGAAATTCGAAACATTCAGCATATGTATAATTAAGACGTTTACATGGAGCATGGATATTAAAGCATTTCACTCATAGTTTCTATAATGTTATGAAATGTACTCGCGCCCAGAATTAATCTGGAACAATAACTGATTTTTTGGTATGTTCCAGATCGTTTTACAAAAACAACAAAATCTTTAAAAAAAAAAAAAAAAAGAATTATGTTTTTATCTTTATTTTACCATAAGCTCAGGTTAATAACTGTCTCCAATTTTTTAGCAGAAATAATAATAATAAATAAATAAATAATAACCTTTGAAGTTCATGTATTGCATCATTGTATTATTTTAAAGATTAGTCTCATAATACAGATGTGTTTATTTTAGTCGTTTTAAAGCGAATAGTGAAAACCTGGCAGCTTAGTAAGGCACGCCATCCTGTACGAATGTGTGATAGAGCATAACATACCAAGTTAGGCACACGTCAAAATTCAGAGTCTTTTTAATATGTTCAAAAGAAAATTTAACTTTGAATAGACTAAATTCAAACAGAGAACAATTTCATTTAAAATAAAAACAGTGGAAACAACACCATAGTTGAAATTTGAAACTGTTTAAATATAGAACAAAAAATATTACATTAAAGCCCTTCAAATTTAACAATGAATTTCAATAATTTTATAAATATTTAAACACTTTAATAACTGTCAGAATACTAACAACCACTTTTCTTATAAAAATGTCTTCTTTTCTGAAATGTTTTCAAATGTACTGAAAAGATACCAGCATTCTAAGTTATCACTTACTTCTGATTTGTAATTCTGACAAGTATTTGGCAGTTGTATACTAATTCACTATTTACTTACAAATGATAAAAAGAAACTCGTAATTATTACATAACTAATAATTATAATCTGCTTAACAAACATTCTATTACCGCCAGAAAAACATTTTTAGATTCTATCCAATTATTCTAAAAGTAACTGTCAAAATATTATAAGCTCAGTCTTTCACACTAAATAAAATAGTGTATTTACTTACAAATTAATTTCTAGAACTATATATATGTAATATATTTCATTTAGGGATATATAACTAGACAAAAAAAAAATACAATCATATTAATACATATATAAATATACAAAGCAAGTTATAATAATAATAATAATAATAATAATAATAATATTGATACTAAAACCCAAAGAAAGAAACAAGAAACATAACTTAGATTGTTGTTAATATTTTATACATCTCATATCTGTGTGTATATCTATCTCTGAGTAGTATGTAGATCTACAGCAAATCAGTGATGACTAAAGCGTTGATAAAACTGAAGAAAGATAAAATAAAGATGAAACAAACATGAGCAACAAAGAATTATTAGACACACGGATATAGAAAAACACAGAAGCAGACAAGAAAGGCATACAGACGTCAATAAAGACAATATATGTATATTGATATAGGCACATCTTTGCATGTAGATGTAGATAATACATATATACATACATACAGAAATACTTGAAAAGAAGACGGTCCGACAGAAAAGTAGATATACAAAATCACAGAAACAAACAGACTGAGCGATACTAGACATAGGTACAGATGATACATGCAGATATACTGAGAGGAAAGCTGATAACATTAATATTACAATAAACTAACTAATAAAAAGGAAATAGTTACAAGATTACTTACGTGATTATTACATAAATCATTGAAGAAAATATGGAATCGCTTCCGTTTGTTTCATCAAAAATAAATAAATAAATAAATAAACCTTTAATTACTACCAAATTCTCAGGCAGCACACACGTACTCATATCTTTCAAGCACGTCTATCTCCAGAAGTGAAAGTCTTGTCCCAGCCGAGCTCTTATGTCCGTTAGTAATGACCTTCAAAAATTCAAATGCAGACATTTTTGCGGTCCTAGACTATTGATTTAATTGATATTAGCCTCCTAAAACTCAAAGCAGGGAATAGTAAGTTGTTCTTTAAGCGGAATAAAATTAACTTGCTACAGGTCATCTGTCTATGTAAGGCGAAGGGCTTCTTTACATAATATATAATTGCATACAGTCTTCAAATAACTGCCATAGTGAACCATTAACTCTTACTCATTGGTGTTTCTTTGTATTTACAAAGGAGTGTATTGTGGGAAACATGTTATTTGCAATTTAAATTTGAGTTAACAGAACTGTGTGAATTATGCTTGTAAATCTGAATACATACATACATTCATATATAGATAGATAGCTAGATATATAAATATATGCTTATATATACAGGCCTGTACATGTATATTCATTAGAAGAAACTGCTGTAAATATCTGAATTCCCTGAAAGTTAAACTATTTTATTGATACTTTTCAGTTTTGAATTATCAAAGTGTATCTGTGTCTGTCTGTTTACCTATCTACCTGTACATGCATACACAGAGACAGAGCCGAAACTCGTCTAACAGTCACCTGTTCAAAATCCAACCACAAATTCACACAAAAGCATTTCCTTCTTTAAATGAGCTGTTCTGTACAGTCACTGGTTTACAACCGCCATCAGCCAATGTTCTTCACAGAAAATAATCAACTCAACCTACTATAATGGTCACAGCTTTTCAGTATTTGCAATTCTAACTAAGTTCTGCCGAATATATATTCAGTTACCTCTATGACACGACATTACAGTGGTAATTCGACTGATTATAATATATTGTAATTTATGTTTGAAATATATACTTTTTTAAAGAAAATATGTTGATTTTATTTTTATTCCCCTCTTGCTACATATTTTATGAGCTTTCCCATGGTGCTAAAAGCAGCCAGAGCTAATACTTGTAAGATGTTTAACATGGTTTTCACTGTTGAGTTAAAGCACATGTTCTACGTGTAGTGTTTAAAACATCCTGTTTTACAAGTGCAGGTTATTATTTCACAGACACACTCATGATCAAACAAACAACAACACTCCGTTTATGAGCAAATCTTTTTCTTTTTCTCCATGCAATTCATAATTTTTTTGTCTGCTTGTAAGGCAAATTAATAGAGGTTAAAAAACACTGATTCTGCACGTTTTGTACAGTGACTGGCTGAACTGTCTACCACTAACCAGTTAAAGTGAATGCATATAACATTGGCTGGAACTCTTACTGAGACTAGGATGTCAGAATGACCACTATGTTGGTATCATCCATGTCAGTGGTATTCATCATTTTGCCTGTGTCAAACACCTTCGTTATGGCTGTCTTAAGTCTGTGTTTACTCAGATTCCACAAACTTGCATAATTTACGTTAATTTAATAATGAAATGTGTTGATTAGATGAGATCATATTATATTGTGAAAATAATAATTTTCAAGCATTCTTGACCAGTTTCTGATTAGTGATTTTGCATATTAAGATTTCAGAGGGTTTTATTAAGAACAGTGGAAGGGGAACTGAGGTTACATGAATGATTAGCACAAGGTTAGGTGTAACAATGTGATTATCCTACTTACTGCTTGATGGTGTTGTTTCTGATGTTGTCGATTCTAATATAAATAAAATAAATAATGCGTATGAGTTAAGCTTTAGTATGGTAAAAACAAATGAAGTGGAGAAAATACATTTTAAAAAAAAAGAAAAAGAAAAATATCCAATATGGTTTTCTGTATGTTGTAGCCTTGCCTACTCTTTAAAAAAAAAAAAAAAGTTATAATGCAAGACGAAATTTTGTTAAATAAATTAATGTAGCCAGTTTCCTTTACTTAATCCACTGACGGCAGATGTGTAGACTTATATATATATATATATAATATCTATCTATCTATCTCTCTATCTCTATATATATATATATATTTATTTATATATATATATATATATATAGGTATATGCATATGTATATATATACTTGATATGCTTTTATTATAATTATTATTATTATTATTAATTTTGTAGGCTCTGAAAATAAAATAAAGGAAGGACAGAAAGGTTTGGTTCAGATAATTTGTAAAAGTTGCTTGCATATATATGTGTGAGATTGTGCAAGTGTATATATAGGTATAAATAATATAAAATATATATATATATATATATATATATATATATGCATATGTGTGTGTGAGTGTGTGTGTGTGATCCTTATAAGAAAGAACAGATATAAAACTATTTAATTCTACGTTAGCTTATTGTTATTATTATTATTGTTATTATTATTATTATTATTATTATTATTATTGCTGCTGCTGCTATTAGTATTATTTGCTTTTATTTTTAAAATTGTTTTAAGTATAATATAAATATTTCAATATTACTACTTATTTCTGGACATGCTGGACAATTATTTAGAAACTTTTAATTTCAGTAGGTTTTACAAATGATAATTTAGGAAATTTCTTATAACAAAAACAGGGTTTATAAATAAATAGGTTTAAAAATGGAACTGTCTGATTCAAGAGTACTCATGTGGAATTTATCAACTCATTTAACAGTGTCAGTGATGAGATTCCATCTGACTCACTAATATGTTACTTTTGTACAGGAGATGTTTATGAAAATGTTGATATAAGGGATGATGTTACATATGCCAATGCACCGTCTGAAGGAGAGGCTGCTACAGGTCAAAATATGAAGGTAATAAATGTACGATTATGCACTGCATTTACTTATTTTGCAATAAGTTTATAAAACTTTAGAAAAAAAAATTAAAAAGTGAAATAAAATGAAATAAAATAAAATTTAATAATTAAATAAAAGGATATAATAGAATCCTTGATAAACAAGTTGAACTTTTAACCAGTGTTATACCCAGTTAGAACAGACTAGGAAGACTTTGAAGCCATCAACATAAAGAAATACACTGACATTGGTTCCAAATATTGAAACTGATGGGGAAGAAAATAAAATACCTAGCTGTCCTCATTTTTTCTACTTAATGAATTGTGTTGGGAAACTTTTTTTACTAATACAAAAATTGCATTCCAGACATATATGTATGTATATGTATATTTTATACAGTACTATTGATTATTTAGTACTGTACACTGTACACTTACTTTAAATATAAATATATTTGATTTTATTGCTAAAATAAAGACACCTATGTATAATTATTAGAATGAAATGCCACTTAGTTTAAGAAAATGTGATTTGAAAATTATTAACACTAATCTTTTAAGAAAGGAACATTTTTACATCTTTGTAGTAGACACAGACATTCATTTTCATTACTCTTGAAGTTTGTTTGAAAAGAAAATTTTCATTCACATATACAGATGGTTCATTTAGTTAGAATTTTACAAGAAGTGATTCACTCATCATTCTGCAATTTTACTTCCAAATGTAAAATTATGTGATATAGATATTTTGCGATAACCAGTAATGTATCCACTTTCCCACCAGATATTAAAAACCTTCCAAAAATTTGGAAAATGTAACTTTTAATGAAATCCAGTTATTTATGTTAAAATAACCAGCTGGTCCTGGCCAAAAAGTGTACGACTTTAATGTCTTTTTCCTCTGTGAGTTAAAATAATTTAGTGGCTGTTACGTTTGTGTTGATATATTCTTTTGGTCTCAGATTAGACTTTCAACTAGGAAACTGATTTAATGTGTCAATATTTATATTTTGCTTAAATAAATCAGATTTATACAATGGGTAAGTATACTCAATGCCATACTGTTTCAGTAAAAAAAGTTGCTGACATGTTACTTTCAGAAGATGTGATTAGCAATTAGTGTTCACATTTCAGATAAAGGAATGATCTAAAACACTGAGCAAGGTATTAAATTGCTTCATCAAACTTGAAAGAAAACACAAATAGCAAGTAAATGACTAGACTGTTATATAAAGCAATTAGTCATGTGATCTGGAGACTTGTTAAAATGAAGCGTAATAACAAGGACTTGGATCATTCTGTGCTATTGGCAGAAACAGCAAATGATTTACATCAATTGCAAGTTTTGAAATATATTGTAAAACATGGAAATTAAAAACTGATGCTGCCAAATAAAAAAAATAAACTTTTTTGCAGAGGCAGTTTAAAAGCAAATACTTTCAGATTGATATAAAATAATTTGGAAATAGAAATTGTTACTGAGGTTAAATATTTTGGCCTTGTTTCAACTACATTTTTACAAATTGTCATTGGAAAATCAGTCTTCTGGGTTAAATAATAATTAATGTATTTTGTACCATATAGAACATTCTGTTCAAATTATGTATCTTTTTTACATGATCTAAAGACTGCACATGGTGAAGTCTAGAGAAATAAATTTCTTGTCGTGTCTCATTATTTATTATAAGAGAAGGAATCTTGGTATTTCTTTTGTGAAGTAAATGTTACTAAAAATCTATAACTTATTCTTCAGAGCTCTAGTTTCTTGCCATGTTAAATGCACCATAGATAGACTTCGTTAACTATTCTTCTAACTGTCCTTGTAAGTTCATGCTTGTTATAATTAATTTATAAAAAAAATTTATTAATTCTTTGTCAGCAGTTTGTAGAAATGTTTCAAAAGATCAGTAACTCAAATGCTGTTTCAATAAACATGTTGTTAGGAATTAAACTTACAAATGACTGGTTTTACTGACTGTTAGATACATTTATTTTCTATAGTGTAATATTTTCCGTGGTCCTTGCATAACAATGCGAGTGTATATAAGTACTTTATTTATTTCAACATGTTTTTTTTTTAACTTTAGAAAATGTATATTTAGATACATTTATATTCTATAGTGTAATACTTTGTACGGTCCTTGCATAACAGTGTGAGTGTATATTTATTTCAACAGGGTTTTTTCTAAACTTTAGAAAATGTATATTTTTCTTTGCTTTCTACTTTTTCAAATTCAAAAGAAAATATTTGTGTGGGCTTCAGTGTTATAAAAGTTTATGTTTCAAATGAATGGAAACTGTAAAAGTAACATGCTTTTGCATTTAAAAAAAAAATAAACATAAATTTAAAAACATGAATGGATTTACCATTCATGTTTTTAAATTTATGTTCATTTTATTTTTAAATGCAAAATGTCCTATAAATCAGTTTAAAGTTGGAATATTGTGTATAATTACTATGCGATTCAGTGCAAAATAACTCAGTTTAGGATGCCATGTTTAAGCCTGATTATTAAACTGATGTTTTTTGGGGGGTATTGGTTTTACAACAAATATATTATTGTTATTTTTGTTGTTGTTTTAAAACTGACTTCATCTGAGAGATTTAAGTAATTATCAAAAAATGTATCCAAACCTAGAAATTCCTCAAATTATGCACATTCTTAATATGTACTATAATGTAACATTTAAAATGTATATTTTTTGTTATTATTTATTTATTCTGTTTTTTACATGTATCAGATTAAAATAATATTTCTCCATTTTCTGTGTTAAGTAAGAATGTGTGTTGATAATTAAGTTGTTATTTTTTGATAAATGTGAATTGACAATAGAGACAATTACTACTTGTCTTATTCTAGTATCATTTTCTACAATCAGTAAGCTCCAAAAGAAAAATATTTTCATTATTATTTATAACTGACAGAAAAAAAATGACAGTTGCCTTTCATAGGACTTAAAAATGTTTAAACTTTAATTAATCATAAAAATTGTAAAATACTTCAAATAAATTTTAAATTTATATTGTTTTCCATCAATAAAGGTTTTTTGTTGTTTTTCGCCATATGTGTATGCAGTTTGGGAAATATAAGGCTGACTCCTACCTAAAACTGTAGATCTGTTTATGCTCATTTCAGGGATTAAAATAATTCGAAGTTGCCAGTTAAATAGTTCAAAGTTATATCCGTATTTATATTTAATGTTTTGGTGCGATTGGCAGTTAATTGTTACTTTGAATAAATCTCGATTTTTAAGGGTCCTTGTCCAAGCGAAATTTTGTCTGACAAAGTTTATATGAAAATATGTTATGCTAAGTGTTTAACGCATATTCACACGAACAATAGCAAGTACTTTATAACCTGTTTCCTTTTTGAAACAATGCAGCTTGCTGAAATACATAAGTAGACTGACTTCCTTGTTCCAGGAAAGCTTTGCTGAAATTTCACTGGCTGCTCTAAGAGGAAGACTGCACACTAGATAAGGAAGAACATTTGACACGTTAGTTTTTAAATAATTCATAATTTCTTTTTCTGACTCAATCGATTTTATAGTTATTGTTATTTCTATTTGTAGTGACGTTTGTATTATTATTATTATTATTATTATTATTATTATTATTATTATTATTATTATTATTATTATTATTATTGATATTATTATTATTATTATTATTATTATTAATATTATTATTATTATTATTATTATTATTATTATTATTATTATTATTATTATTATTATTATTATTATTATTATTATTATTATTATTATTGTTATTTCAGATTTCCCACTGGAATAATTCAAACATGCGGACAGACGTTTTTATTTTCTGTATTTTTCCAATAAGTATTCTCATTCTGCACTCGAGTACTGGTAAGTTAAATCTAAACTAATTCCATGTAGTTGTTCTTCTTTTCTTCTTCTTCTTCTTAAGCAAATAATTTTTAGCAAATGTAGTTGTTGTGTTAGTGTCAGTAGTAGTGGTCATTGTAATAGTAATAGAATAAAGGAGTGTAGTAGTCGTAATAATAGCAATAGTTAAAACAACAGCAGTAATAGTTATACAGTTATACTGTTACTGGTAATCATACAACTAGCGCTAGTAACACAAGTAGCAACAGCAGCAACTGTAGTAGTTGTAGTAAATGTGGAATATTTAAAAGTAATAATTAAACACACAATAATGGCTATAACACTGGTAAACGAAGTAGTTGTACTGATAGTAGTAATAGTAATAGTGATAATACTAGTAACAGTAGTAGTTGTAGTATTATTAGAAGTTGAAGTAGTAGCTGTAGTAGTACTAGTAGCTGTAGTAGTGTTAAAATAGAGTAGAAGAAGTGGAATAAACAAAGGAAGAAGAAGACGAAAAAGACGTGGTAGTAGCAGTAGTAATTATAGAAGTAAATATAGAATACACCACTGATAATAATTGTATCAGAAATAACAGTGGAGGTTATAGTAGCAGAAGAAATGGTTTTAGTGTTTGTGTGAATAGTATGTATTAGGAAGAGTATCATTAGTACTAGTAGTAGAAAAGGAGTAATAGTAAAAATAGTAGCATAATCAGCAGTAATAGTAGTAGTAGTTTTTGTGGTAGTAGTAATAGTAGTAGTACTCACAGAGGTAGTAATAATAATAATTAGTAGTGATAGAAGTATTAGTAATCGCATTGGTAGTAACAGTAGTTGTAATAACAGTAGTATCATTATCAATCTAATACAGCTACGATTAGTGATAATAACAACGATAGTGACTAAACTAAATCTGATAAGTTTGATTACAGCAAAACTAACTCATTTAATTAATTAATTAATTAATTGCAAATAAAAATTAATGTTTCTTGTTTCAGTTCTAGGAGTAAAGTTTGGATTAATCAAGATGATACCAGTACTAAAGGGTCATATTATGATTATGACATGTCGTGTACGCGAGTCACAGAATCTGAATTCTGATATAAAGTTTGTACATAAAACACAAACTGATAACACTACAGTGTGTGACTGTGTACAGAGAGGAGACACGTGTAACTGTAACAGTACACAAAGTTACATTTGTAGATGTTCTGCACAGACAAACAAAGCTAGCAGCGAGTACAAAGACTACACAGTGTTAAAGTACCACACAACTGAAGATGACACTGGGGTCTGGTTTTGTGGATCTGATCAACTTGAAGTGTGGAGTGAACCAGAAGTTGGTGTAATATGTGAGAAAATATTTATCATTACTGTAAAAAAAAAAAAAAAAAAAAAAAAAAAAAAAAAAAAACAACAACAAAAAAAACACTTACTCTCATATACATGCATATACACATAAAACATAAATAATCAACATTTGATACATACATCTGTATGTATGTACACAAACAACACTTTTGTTATTACTTTTGTTATTCTTATTCTTATTACTATTTTGTTGCTATTCTTATTGCTATTATTATTGCTGTTGGTGTTTCTTGTCGTTGTTATTACTGTTAACTTAGTAGTTTGTTATTACTACTATTATTAATGTTATTATTACTGTTGTTATTATTATTATTATTATTATTATTATTATTATTATTATTATTATTATTATTATTATATTTCAGCTAAAACTCCTGGTTTATCAGTGCATTCCTGGACGGCTGTCATCAATCAAAATTTCACATTTGTTTGTTCTGTTATTGGAAATATTTATAAAGAAGATATCACATTTAAACGAGGTGATGAGAACATCTGTACATGTAAATATAAAACAGCAACATGTGAAACACACAGAGAGTCGACAGATAACTACAGATGTAAGTTTGTACAAACAAGAAACAAAACTTTACAGACAGGTACACGTTATTTAACCACTTACACTTTGACTATATCTTCACTTTCTGACAACGACTATAAGTCGTGGACATGTAGCACTGAAAAAAGTAAGAGTAACTCCATTACACCAAAACGTGAGTATTTATTATTATTATTATTATTATTATTATTATTATTATTATTATTATTATTATTATTATTATTATTATTATTATTATTATTATTATTTTTAAGTGGAGACTAAGTAGCCATTATTAAGATATTTGTCCACTTCATAGCTGTTGATGCTCTATGTGCATTATCACTTTAGATTACAATAAAGCGTTTGATAGGTTGTCGCAATCAAGATATTTTTGAGGTACACTTATGTAACAGGGTCAGGGAGCAATGAGCCATCCTATGACACATGATCTCAGTCAGAGAAAATAGCTAGAAACAAGACTAATGCATTTTTCAAAAATAATTTCTTTATAAATTTCATCGCAGATGCACATACTGTATAAACTAATGAGCTAATTACATTTTCAACACAGAAACCTTTATGCTTAGTCTTTTCAAATACACTGCGTGCTATTGACTTGCTGTCCATGGTTTCAGTGCAGTTTCAGAGTTCCAAACTAATTCTGAATCTATCACGATTAAACCCGTCATAACTGACACTCAACTGTACGATTCCCTTCTGCCTTTTAGTAGTTTTCACATCAGGCTTAGGAATGACACTCGACTGAGCTAATTATTTCCTGCTCAGACTCAGTAAATGCATATGACTTAGTGTGCTGGGAGATTTTCTGAGAAATTTGACTACATGGTCCACTTCGTCAACTTTTTGTTTGTGATGTCTTTACAATGATGTAGTGAAAAGTGCTCCGCTTTAGGCATATTTAATAATCACATAATCACGTGACTTAGGGGCTTTGTCCTGAAATATAACAGGTGCATCTTAATGAGACTTCTGTCTGTCTTCTGTTCTTTCTTTACACGCATTCTTCTTATATCAGATACAACACTTAATACATACGCAGAAGAAAAGTAATACTAGTAATCAATTATCTATTAATGAACACTGATTTCAGTGCTGTATTTTTATTGTTTTCAAATGCAGCGAGGGACAACGAGCCACCTTCCTATTGGATCCCATAGAAATTTCACATTGTTCCCTCCATCACTTTCATTATGTTAGCACAGTGTACCAGAGAACATAATGGCTGATCGACTACAACTGCATTTAGCAGTGAAAGAAATACTAAATTAAATTAAAACAAATTAATAGTAGAATAGTAGTAGTTACAGTAAATGCAATAGATGTTGTCATCGTGGTGCTTACTATATGTATGTACACATGTGTGTACGTATATGTATTTTTCAGGGTTACAAACACAGGCTAATAAGATTAACGTAACAGAGGCAGCAACAACAACAACAACGTCGACTCTGTTAGATACATCTGGCTCAAGAAGTAATGTATCTTCCTAATTTATTTATGTATCTTTCTCTTTGAATATTAAACATATACGACCACAAATACAAAAGACAAATGTACGTACCACTTCTATAACAGATTCGGTATCTTTACTACTAAAATTATACGTTTTCAATACACGACTGTCAAGTAGTGTTTTCTGTGTTCAGAAATAACAACAAACAAATTGCGTATTAATTATTAGTTAACATAGTCAGGTCGGATCATCTGTGGTATCAGTAAATCTAGACAATCAGCACTAAATATAAGAGATTAGAGTATTAATTATAAGTTAACCTTTTATTTAAAAATACAAATAAAAATGATTG
Organism: Chrysomallon squamiferum; assembly: GCA_012295275.1. Taxonomy (NCBI): domain Eukaryota; kingdom Metazoa; phylum Mollusca; class Gastropoda; order Neomphalida; family Peltospiridae; genus Chrysomallon; species Chrysomallon squamiferum. Next base: position 16,490,174 of record CM022676.1, read on the forward strand.
TTGGTATTAAGGTTTGGAAAATAAAAAAGATCTTTACTAATGTGACACTAAGAACACAACATTTGATTCAGTCAGCAGTGATGCAACTTCTGATATTTTCATTTGGCACAATTTTTTTGACAAATTACTGTTAACACTGAAAGAAGGAATACGGACAATTGCTCACTAACAGCTGATGATTTTTCTCCTTCTTCAATAGCATTTTATTTTAGGTTGTGGTATGTGTGTGTAGATGGTTCGGTTGTTGTGCGAATCTCATAAATAAATAATCAAAATAAACAAGTTAAAATTACTTCTAAATCAACTATGGAAACAAAAATATATAATATTGATAATTAAGTGATTTGTGTAATTAACATAACTTTAAAGATGTGCCTTTAGAAATTTTATTAATAAAAAATCAAAACTAATACTCTCACAGAGGCATACATATATACAGACACGCACACAAACACATAGACACACATGGATATAATAAATAGAGACCTCAATGGGTACCAGCATAACTCTGAAAGTTTACGTAATTGTGAATCCAGCATCTACATTTACATGGTACAAATTAACAGATGTTATTACACACAGACTTGGACACGCTACATCGAATACAAAGGAAAAGTCTGCTTTGGGGTTTTACAGTTTAACACACATTCAAATCACACACTTTGGAATATATCAAGTTGTAGATTCACATTGATCTACTCGGAAAAATCTTGTGAATAATTTCATAGTTTTATTTTGCATTTGTCTATTCATTTCACCTTTCAATCACTTTTTGGTTGTTCTTGTTCATTATCTTGTTCTTTTTTGCATTCTTGTTTTCAAATGTACAATTTCGTTATATTTCTGATATCATCATGTTTTTCAACGTCAGCTGACCTGACTATCTTTTTGCCTACAAGGTCCACCGAGCATTCCTTCCAGTGTGAATGTACAGAAATTCTGCTCTTCCTCCATCTCAGTGTCTTGGACAGAGGAATTTAACGGCGGCTTCGTGCAAACATTCATAGTACAGTACAGAGAAAGGACGTCAACACAGTGGAACAACGTCACAGAGACATTTCTAGAACGTGGTCTACATACAACCCATACAACAGTGATAGCATCTCTGAAATCAGACACGAAGTATCTTGTGAGGATTTTGGCTTATAACAAATACGGAGATAAATGTTTTACAGAGGAGAGAGATATTGTAACAGCAGGTACATATATTAATAACAAGGTAAAAGGTACGTTAGTACAGTTGTGCATCATATCATCTTATTTGCTTTCAGTCTTGTTAGACTTTCTTTTTTTTTTTTTAACCCGAAACGTTTGTGAAATCGCCACTTATTTTACGTTATCTTCTACATTTGAAACAAATTTAAATATACATATATATATATATATATGTATATAATGGAGAGACTGCAATATTAATAATACAGCATTATTCTCTTCTTTTTTTCTGTTTTTTTTTGTTGCCTAAACCGGTATACGATTTGCATTGGTATCTAACTGGAAACACCTTTTTATTTTCTTGGCAACCGTTTACACAGTGTAAAATAACTGTTTTTAACAACTTTAAGACTCAGATCATCAAAGTTCGGCTAACCCGCCACAGCAATTCCACTCAGTGACTGAATTATTCATTAGGAGAAAATACGGGTGTTATTTTCAATTTTTCCTTCTGTTTGGATGTTCTTGCTGTTGTTTTCTGTTTCTTTTTTTCTTTTCTTTTTTGTGTTTGCTGTTGTTTTTTTCTGTGTTTTTCTTTTTCTTTTTTTTTTTCTCTGGAAGATTCAAATATGTTGCTTCCATTTCTTCCTCCAGAGAACTCAGTTTTATTTTTCTTGGAAGAATTAAATGTCTCAGGCTCAGTTTAACCTTTTTCTTAACTTTCCATGTAGCACATTCACGTTATTATATTTACTTTGTTTTATTTTTGCATGCTTTGGTTTCATCGTTTAACTGGCCACAGAGGACAAAAGTCCTCTTCCGAATGTAGAGTTGAACAAGTCAGTGAGATACACTGACCTGATATCAGTGTATTCATTGGAATTAGTTCATTGTTCTATCGAATGTTAAATCTCTTCACTGATGTTACATCTTAAGGAGACAAATTATAAAGGGTTTCGTTATTGTCAAGTTCAGACAAATCTCGAGATTTTACCACTCCTGTGGTAGAATTAAGGGAAGAATTCGCTTTGAATGTGATGTTCACTTTACACAGAATATTTGCTTTTAGAAAGCATTTGACACGTTTTTAAATCAAGCATTCGACTCACAAAATACGATCCTCATTTTCTTTACCGTCTTCGGACATCCTGCCTGTCCAACAATTCACTTCTGGATTGTAAAACTGATAAGGAAGAATAGTGGAAGGTGCTGACATGTAGCTTAGTTTTAATTATTATTACATTTTGTTCACGGATTCTTACTGTTAGACGATAGTGAATCAGAAGGTTCGATGTCGACTTTTTAAGGGTCCAATAAAAATCTGTTTCTTGGTTTCTTTTGGACCTCTATTTGGTTCTATATAATTCACCAGTCACCAACTCGAACAAGGGACTGTTGCACGTAACCTCCAGTGAGACATGAAAAGGAAAGATGTTTGATATACTTGTACAAAATACATTAAATCAACCTTTTAACCCTAGCCACTGCCCCAAGAGCAACAAATATGGGAAGTCCGGGCCATAGTGATCTATTATCAATGTATTGTATTGTTAATTACTCGGTTGCAGACATAAACCATGACGAAATAAGGCGACTCACACAAATGTTCAAACTTGCACCACTTTACTGGTTCCTTTATTTTTGTTCCTTTCTATTTTCTGTCATATCTTGTAAGCTTTATTTGTGTGTATTTACTGTGGCATAATATATACCCATTTAGTCTATATTTTCTTACAGTGTACACGTCTCAAATTATAATACTTTTCTATAGTATTTCTTTACTCAGTTTAACAAGTGTGTTTTCAGATGAGGTATGTAATGAAAATGTGACAGCAGTGGCTGTTGGATCTGGATCAGGGACACTCGTCTTAACTCTTCTTGTTATTGGAATTATTTTCATATGTCGTAGACTGAAAAAAGGTTCATACTTTTGATTCTTTGCTGTGTTATTTGTACTGTGCGAACGTGCATTTGAGTGCATCTTCTTCTGTGTGTATATGTGCTTATGTACATGTATGTGTGTGTGTGAGAGAGAAAGAGAGAGAGAGAGAGTGATGAGCATCAGTAATACAATTTGAAAGAAAAAAGAAATACATTTTGTAAGAAGAGAAAGTATAATAATTATATGTAATTTCATAATTATCATATTCATGTTATTTATTATTATTATTATTGTAATTATTATTACTGTTATTATTATTATTATTGTTATTATTATTATTATTAATACTTTTAATATTATAAAATAACAGATATTTTTTCGATTATTTTATTTAATATAACAAATATTGTGATAATTTTTACCAGATGACGTCATCTGTATTATGCTTTTGTGGAAACCATTTTTCCTTTTAAGAACTTTACTAGCAATAAATTAGAATTCTAATTTTTGGTTTTATTATTATTATTTTTTTTATTATTTGTTTTTAGTTTACACCTGCAATTTTTATTTAAATGTTGTTTTTCAGGAAATGGAAAAGACAAACATGAGTATGAAAAAAGGTAATGTTAACTGACAGTACAGGTGAATACAGTTTAAATTGTTTGGTAGCTGTGTTGATGCATATATGTCCTCCTTCACAGCAGTGATTACACATTTCAGTCCTTACACGAGTATATTTATTATGCAAATGAAAGGTTAAGAGTCTCCTGATAAAACATCCTATCCTGTTTCAATGTAGAATGTTTATAACGTCCACAATTCAGAGGTTCAATGATCGGTGAATCATTATAACGAATTATCATTTATAACGAATCTCTAAATGTAAGCAGTTCCCGATTGATGTCTGAAATATTTCTGTGTGTTAACCTCTGGTTTGTTGACGATCAAGGGTGAGATGACATTTCTCTGGTCAAGGGAACACTAGGCTGTCGTGGTCAGTTGTGGTAACTGTTTTCAAGGTATCTTAAATGTACTGATTCATTAATACAACTTTATCCAATGTGAGAAAAAGACTGACAGATCCAAAATGTGTTACACAAATTCCGTGATAACCATATTCTCTATTGGTGATCTACTAATAGGGAATCTTTATGATATGATGTTTGCTACTTTCAAACTCGAAGTTTGAGCACCGAGTTTCCTTTAAGAGAGAGACCGAAGAAATCCATAACCAGCTAGATCCTAGTTTTCTATTTAGATAACTCGTCTGACTTGTAGTTGAATCCAGTATCTATAAACGTCACTGTCAAATTTATCTGTTAAGTTTTCCTATCTTTCTACCAAAGAGTAAGTGTATTCTTTCTGTGTCTGTGTACGATGTCTGTCTGTATGATATCCATATATGCTCTCTATTTTTTTGTACTTTATGTTATCATCCAACAATCCACAATTACACTGTTCGGTAATTTCTTTTTAATTAACTCCAAATTTTATTTCCTATAATATTTTTACTAATATATATATATATATATACATAGATAGATAGATAGATAGATAGATAGATATATAGATAGATAGATAGATAGATAGATCATTTGACTGTAAATTGTAAGAAGGCTTTATGTAAATTTTGTTATTAAAATTAAAACATGAATTCACGTAGACATTTTGTCTGTTTCAAATCACAGAACTGATCCAGAACCACAGTCTCCAACATACGAAAATCTTCCTTCTGAACCGGGTAGGTGCAACATTTTCTTAATAGCTATTTGAATACGCCTTACTTTACTAAACAGTATTCAATTCTGAAGGTTCAGTATATATTAAGATTCCTGGCAAGGTAATCCGGAAAAAATGAAGGGTGGTACACAAGGAAGTAATAAATGAACAAGTAAAGAAGGGGCCTGAAAAAATATTATGAAATAGTAATGACATAAAATGTTGTAATTTATATATTGGGCTAAAAACGTCTAAGGTTCTTTTTTTATTACATGGTTAATTAATAGAACTAATTTGTATTATATATTCATATATGCTAGTATAAAATTTAGCATCTTTCTATGATAAATACAGATTATTTGTAAATTAATATTTTTTTAGTGTGATATGTTTTATCAGCGCCACAGATTAGTATTTGTCTTTGTAGTTGTAAATAGCAACCTTGTGATCATACTCTGTCACTTTTCATATTTTCTCTTTTAAATTTTCTATACATTTTATTACTTATGGTTTATCAATGCAGTTTTGTTTGTCTGTTTCTTCTACGTTTAACTACTGATGTATGCATGATTATTTCTGAAAAGTAACAAAACCATTTAAACATGTCTTATTTATTCTGTGTAGGTAACAACGCAGAACGAAGTGGGTCATCTGAACAGCATCCGTATGAAGTATTTGGAGTCGATGATAATGGACCAAAATATTAAAATATCTCTTTATAACTGTGTTTACTCAAAACTTCGAAACAATTTATTTTATTACTTTTACTGTACATATATATACACATACATACATACATACGTACATACATACATAAATAATATATACATATGTATATATATATAAATATATATCTGTTTTGTAGATACGTTCATTCATTCCTACATATACACATATACGTACCGACATATATAGGTTAAACATTGGAAAACCCCAGCTAAATTCAGGAAATGAAATTATATAACAATTATTCACTATTATTGATTTTTTAAAATCAAAACACCTAATTAATATATATATATATATATATATATATATATATATATATATCCTTTGCTTTTCATACAAAATCGTAGTTAGACAAATTTGTTTTAAATGTGGTTTATTACTGTTATTATGTTTTCTTCAAGACAATAGTAGTTTATGTTCTAAAATTACACTGTTTTTCTTTCAATTAACTGATACTGTACACCATATAATTGCGATAAATCTGTAAAATTGTGATTAAACTATGTTTTTTTCATATTCTAATTAATCTATATATATATATAAATTTGTGATTAACCTCTGTCTACTAAACTTCTACTTACTCTATGTCTTGTGAAATTGTGACTTAACTGTGTTTAGTAAAATTCTAGTTAATCTATGTCCATTAAAATTGAGAATGAACTATATCTAGTGAACTTGTTATTAATCTGTCTAGTAAATTGCAAAGAGCTGTGGCTATTTAATTGTGATTAAATTTTGTCCAGTAAAATTCTAATTAGTCTTTGTTCAGTAAAATTGTGAATAATATATGTCTAGTAATACTGTTATTAAACTATGCCTAGTAAGATTCTGATTAAACTATA